>JBBPBQ010000004.1:17957196-18013142 GCA_037974755.1 Cicer yamashitae | reverse complement strand
CCCCCCCCCCCATTTTCTCGTGATTGCACCTTCAATTTTATGGTCAAAGTAGGAGGGCATTGTGTAGGGACATAAGATTTCTAAGAAAGGTTTGGAAGTGGATAAAGAAAAATTTGAAGTCATTGAAAAGATGCCTCATTCTACTTCTGTAAAAGGTGTGAAAAGGTTCATAAGACATGATGGTTCTATAGAAGATTCATGAAAGACTTCTCTAAAATTTCAAAACCACTTTGCAAATTCCTACAACATGATGTCGTATTTGAGTTTACTGTTGGATATGTAAAGGCATTTGACACTTTGAAGAAAGCACTCATCACAACACATGTCATCACTGCTCTTGACTTAGAGAAACCATTTGAAGTCATGTGTTATGCAAGTAACTATGCAGTGGAGGAAGTGCTTGGTGAAAGGCATGAAATTGTGTTCCATTCTATCCACAATGCTAGCAAAACCATGATTAATGCTCAGTTGTATTATAACAACACAGAAAATGAGCTTTTGGTTGTTTTCTTTGCTTTTGATAAATTCATATCATATTTAGTGGGGTCAAGAATAATTGTCTACACAGATTATGCTGCCGTTAAGTATTTGATTGCTAAAAATAATGAAAAGCCAAGACTCATACGGTTGGTATTCTTGTTACAAGAATTTGACCTGGAGATAAGGGTCAAGAAAGGCATGGAGAATAAGATTGCATACCACCTTTCTAGGATCCCTGAAATTGCAGAAAAAGCAATGAATTTCTAATTAAGGAGACATTTCCTTATGTGCATCTGTTAAGTATGTATAGAGTGCATGAGAATGCTGCAACACCTTAGCATGTCGATTTGGTAAAGTTTTTGGCAAGTGGAGTGGTTCCTCCGGATTTGAATTTTCAACAGAATGAAGGTTGTTTCAATAATGCTAAGGGATATTATTGGGATAAACCCTATATATATAAGAAATGTCCAACTCAGCTAATAAAAAGATGTGTTGCAAATGAGGAAATCCTTGTTATCTTGATGCATTGCCGTGCATCTCCCTATAGAGGACACTTTAGGGGAATAAGGACTGCTGCAAAACTATTTCAAATAGGTTATTTATGGCCAAATATTTTCAAAGATGCTCATGCAATGGTAAAAACTTGTGGTGGATGCTGAAGAGCTAGTAATATTCCAAGCAAGCATGAAATGCCATTGAATGGTATCCTTGAATTGGAACTCTTTGATGTGTGGAAAATTGACCTCATTGATCAATTTCCCCTATCATATGGCACCCCTTATATTTTATTGGCTCTTGATTATATATCCATGTGGATATAGGTAGTAGCTCTTCCCACTAATGATTGTAAAGTTGTGATGAAATTTATCCAAAAAAATATTTCACTAGATTTGGTAAACCTATAGCTATCATTAATGATGAAGGCACACAATTTTGCAATAAACTACTTGAAAACCTGTTCGCTAAGTATGGTACGAAACACAAAATTGCTAATTCCTATCATCCATAAACTAATGGAAAAGTGGATCTATAAAATAGAGAGGTCAAAAGAATCCTATAGAAAGTTATAAATCCAACTAGGAATGATTGGTTTCTCTATTTAGATGATGCTTTGTATGCTTATAGGACTGCGTATTAGACCCCTTTAGGGATGTCGCCTTATAGAATTGTATATGGCAAGCTTGCAATTTACCAGTTGAACTTCAATAAAAAGCACATTGGGCTATGAAAAAAGTTGAACTTGAATTTACATTAAGCTGGAGCAACTAGAATACTATAGCTTCATGAGTTAGAAGAGCATAGGATTTATTCTTATGAAAATAAAATCAAGGAGGTCTGAACCCTTTTGAAATTTCCAAAATATATCCACATGGAGCTGTTGACTTGAAAGAAAAATAAGGAAGGGAATTCAGGTGAATGCTCAAATGATTAAACATTACTAGGAAGAAGCTGGCTATTTTCAAGAAGCCTCTACCATTCACTTAAATGACCCTTAATGACTTATATAGTTAAGGTGAGGACTTTAAACTAAGCGCTCTTAGGAGGTAGTCCAAAAATGTGACTATTCTTACCCCCAATTTAGAAAAATGTCAATACATGAAATTGTTACAAGATGCTCTAGTACGTTGCAGAATGGGAACTATGATTATGAGTATAAAGAAGAAGTTAAATATTGGACCTTTGGTTATTCTGGGACGAGTGATCATTAATTTTACACAAGAATAAAATCAAGATTGATTTTATGGGGCCCAAAGCCTGCACACATGCACTTTCTTGCATAGCTTAACGTGTGGCATGAATATTACGTTTTTGCATGCTACCCCACCATCTCTTGACCCATTTGCCCTGTTCTCTACACACCTAGTCTCCCACCATTTAATTTTCTGACTGTTACCCCATAATTACTTACTCATGACACAAATGCCCTTGCTTCCACAAATACAAAACTGTAACCCAATCATTATCATCCTCTATGGCAACACTTTGAATTCCTTAATTCATTTGTGTTCTATCACTTGTTTTCCATTTTCACTTAGGTTTTGATAATCTCATTTCATCCATAACCCCCATTTGTTCCAAACTAGTATTTATACCCGTGCAACGCACGGGGAAGAATTGGTTTATACCATTTTATCTCACAAAAACACAATCAATACACCATCTTCCTCATTCTTTCCCTCACTCCCAATCTTCCCTCTTTCTCTCCACCACCAAAATTTCATCACATCATCAAGAGAGACCACATGCAAAGTTAAAATACACTTCAAATCTTCATCCTTATTCAGCCAAATAATCATTTTTGTCAATCAAGAAAGGGTACAGGAAGTAGAAAAAGTGGGAGTTTAGAGAGGAAAAGAAATCGTTAACATAAAGTTTAGAGTAACACCCTAAGTAAACAAGAAGAGTGGGTTTCCTTTCCCCATGTTTTTCTAAACCTGTTTTTGCATGGAGTGGAGGGGAAATTTGGGACCCTTATAGAAAGAAATTCTAAGGATGCTCTTTAGAGAAGTTAAATGTGATTCAGTAGGATCAGTTTTAAATCTTGCAGATACAGATACACTAAAAATGATGTCAAGTCTTGAAGTAGTAAGGTAAAGTAAGGATCCTATCATTCTTCTATAAGTTTTTTGGTCAACTTTTTGGCCTGATTTATCATGTTCAAGTAAACAAGTAGGGTGCATTGGTGTAGCCATAGGTTTGCGATCAATCGTCTTAAACTTCTAGAGAAGCTCTTTTATATATTTTCAAAGTATCGAGGTATGATTGGATCTTTATCATATCTAACGGCCAGCTGGCCAGATATTATGTTTAGTGTTTGTCTGTGCGCAAGATTTCAGGCAAATCCTAAAGAATCGCATCTTGTAGCAGTAAAAAGGATTATGAAATATTTGAAAGGAACAACCAATGTAGGCCTATGGTATCCAAAGGGTAGCATATTTAGTCTCGTTTGATATTCTGATTCAGATTATGCATGATGCAAAACAGACCGTAAAAGCACAAGCGGAACTTGTCATGTCTTGGGAAATGCATTAGTATCATGGTCATGTAAAAAGCAAGCGTGTGTTGCACTTAGTACTGCTGAAGCTGAATACATAGCAGCAGGAAGTTGCTGTGCACAAATTATGTGGCTCAAGCAACAACTATATGACTATGGACTTGACCTCGGATGCATTCCACTACGATGTGACAACACCAGTACAATCAATATTTCAAAGAATCCAATCATGCACTCTCGGACTAAACACATTGATATACATCATCATTTTCTGCGAGATCATGTGCTTAAAGGAAATGTTGAAATAACTTTTGTGGATACTCACAATCAATTGGCGGACATCTTCACAAAACCTCTTCCTAAAGACTCGTTCTATAAAATTCGAAGAGAACTTGGCGTCTTAAGTGAAAATGATCTTTAAATACAAGGTACCTTGTCATCATTCTTCAAGGTTTATAAATTTCCTCTTGATAAGTTGTTAGAATTAAGTCGTTAATGTGTGATTGTTCTTAAATACGCTTAATATGCATTACTTGGTATCTTCTTTGTGCTAAATTCATCTTATTTTGCAAAAACTCGAAACTGTAGTCGACTACGTGTATGTAATCGAATACACATTTACAGATTTTCTTGTAGTCGAATACAGTCTATGTGTAATCGAATACACATTCCCAGAAACACTTGTATTCGAATACAACACAAGTGTAGTCGAATACAACACAAGTGTAGTCGAATACAAGTTCGGGTTTTCACCCATATATAAAGTTGTTTCTGTTTTTTAGTCTTATTTTACATTTAGGTAATCGAATACAGCCGGTTCTTCCTCCTTCATCTCAAAATTTCTCAACTTCTCTTCTTGCAAACAAATTACCCTAACAACATTTCTTGCAACATAGATCAATCCTAAGTCATTCCCATCTTTCCAAACTCTCAAAACCTAAAATCAATTTTTCCCAAAAATCCGTAACCCACCTTGCAAAACCATGGATGCACGCAAACGCGGACCAAGAACCAAGCATGCATCAGTAAGCCCATCAAGGAAACGAACAAAGAGTGCCAATATCAATTTCGCACACACCGGACGAAATTGAACAGTTTCGCACAATCTACTCGGACAAGCGGCTGACCATTCCCGAATTTGGTACTTTAGACTCTTTCTCTGCTTTTTATTTCCGTGATTTACTTAAAGCACAACATGTTGAAGAGTTTATAGGTTACAAAGGTCCTATCTATCCCGATTTAGTTAGGGTCTTTTACTGCAATTTGATAAAAGATGGAAAGCTACTTAAGTCTCGAGTTAAGGGTAAAACTATTGAGTTAGACACCAAAACCATGGGGTAAATTTTGAACATTCCCTTCGAAGGACAGAAAACTAGTCCCCACAACTTGTGTGAATGGGGAAGTGTTGGTAAGTATGATGCTTATGTTACTTTATGTCGGTATGACAAAAACACTATGGAGCAAAAGAGGATTCAAGCGAGATCTAAATTTGCGCAGCAACGATATGGGGTTGGGAATCTTACTGTTGATTATCATCTGCTACATTATTTTTTAAGCTACATTTTGGTTCCGAAAGCTGGCAATTACTCCCAAATTTCAGAATTTGAACTACAGATCATGTACTTCATGTTCGAGGGCCTTCCACTAAACTGGGCATATTTTGTTAAATATGTGATGTTCGTGTCAAAAGAAGCTATTGGGTTGCCGTATGCCAAGGAGGTCACTCGAATTTTGGAACATTTCAGGGTGGATTTCTCTGAAGAAATACTGTATACACACACTAAAGACAATTTGCTGGACTTAGGTGTGCTTCCAAGCATGAAAATCGTATGGCATGAGCCACTTCAGAAATACGTGCATAAGAGTAATCTTGGTCAATCATCTGCTGCATCTCACGAGGATACTGCTGCCCCCGCAAATGCTGCTGCACATGTAGACGATGATGAAGAGGATACTTGCTTCTGATGATGATTAAGTGTCGAATCGCATGGTGATGGCCAAACTTGACTCTCTGCAAACCTATCTCACCGGCTTGAACACCTCTGTAGACACTCGCTTCCATGCTATTGAAACCACCATCGCAACCAACCATGCAACCATGCTCACCGAACTTGCTGCTTTATCCGACAAGATTGACCACCTCCATCTCCCTCTTGGACGCCACTAATCCGTATTTCGCTTACTAGGAATAGTTTGAATTTCGATTACTAGGAATAGTTTGAATTTTGATTACTAGGACTGGTTTGTTTCATTTAGCTTATTTGCATTTGACGTTACTTATGATGTTTTCATTGATATTCCGTTACATTTGGTTTTATTCGTAATATGTGACATTATCTCTGGATTCTTATGCAACTTTCATCTTTCCCTTATGTGATACTTTCCTTCTAATTAAAAGCTTGGAATTTACTTTCTTTACTGTCGATACTTTCCTTCTTTGTGATCATGTCAAAAGGGGGAGAAAATTTGGTATTTTGTTGTTTGTAAAACTATTTGTAGGTCTTCAATGTTTTTCAAAATGATCACAAACATTCCAACTCAACGGGGGAGTACGCATGAATTACGGGGGAGTACTCTTACAATGATGCAAAGTCTCCAAACAACAAAGTTTTGTCATAATCAAAAAGGGGGAGAATGTAAAAATACTTGTTTTTGATAAAGACAAAAGACCAACGATGATGATCAAGACAACAAGCTCAAAAAGAAGTCCAAATATCTTATTGATAAACTTTAGAATTCAAACATATTAGATGTTTAATGTAAAGGTAAATGATACAACCCATAGCTCAAATACATGAGAACCATATCTTAACATATGCATAAAAAGTATTTTCAAAAGTCAAACTTACATTTACAAAGTGTTAAAATTAATATTTTTGACAAAAAACAAAGATGTATTCGAATACAATTATGTATTCGAATACATATGCAAAGATGCTAAGTCAGTAGCAAAAGCTTCGCATCTGTATTCGACTACGACCTGCTGTAGTCGTATACAACCAGCAAGTCAATGGAAAAATTGACAAATCTGTATTCGACTACATGCCTGTGTATTCGAATACAAGGTGTAAATTTTGAATAAATTTGAACGTTACAAAGAGGTGTATTCGAATACATACATCCTGTATTCGAATAAAACTAGAAGCAATGCAATTTTTCAGATTTGAAATGGTTCTAGATCATTGCATTTGTTCATCAAACCTCTTGGATCAATGGGCACGAATCTGAAGAGATGTTTATGGACTATAAATACACCATAACTTCATATTAAACACTACACAATTCTACTACACAACTTGAAAGACTTTGAACAATTTTTTGATTTTTTTCTCAAAGTCATTTTTCACAATTCAAGTACCTGCATTTCATTTTCATATCCTTAACAAAGGTTCTCAAAGTACTTGAAGCAATATTGGATTGAGATCATTCTACCTCTCTTTTATTCTTATATCCTTATCAAATCACATTGTTTGTAAAAAGAAAGTAGTACTTTCTTTAAGGAGTCTTATCTAAGATAGTGGTGTGCTATCTTAAAAGTTTTGTTAGAAGTTTGTAGCAGAGATCCTAGGGTGGAACTTGTACATTTTCCGACAATAGTGGAGAAATCTCTTGTGGTGGGCAAAAGGACTGGATGTATCGTTGGTCATAAGGGGAACCAGGATAATATTATTGTGTTCATTACATTACTGCCAATTACTTTATCATTTACTATCCTTAAGCGCAAAAATCGATCGCTAATTTGCTGGAAACAAGAAAAACTCCTAAACCCCTTATTCACCCCCCCTCTTAGGTGCACATCTGTACTTACAGCATCACCACGTGGGATGACCTTGAAGATAAGTTCATAGAACAATAGTTTCCCCCAGCTGTGTTCGTTAACGAAAGAGGCAAGAGATTTCCAGTTACAAACAGAAAGAGGGAGAATCTCTTCGTGACACTTACATGAGGTTCAAGAGTTTACTAGCAGGATGCCCCAATCATGCTTATGACGACACTGGTCAAATGCAAATTTTTGTAATGGTTTGAGGCCTAGCACTAGAATTATGTTGGATGCTACAATAGGGGGTTCTTTGAATTACAATACCGCATCAGAAGCACGCGAAATTATTGAGATCATGGCATCAAATGAACAAATGATGTGGTATGACAGAGGTGGTGGTTCAACAAGTGGTATATTGGAATTGAATGTTATGGATGCTAGGTTGGCTCCAGGCTGGTTGCTCTCAAAACAGATAGATGATGTTATCGCCGCTGACATAAAGAAGGGGATGGCAGCTCTAAATATACAACCTCAAGTGGCCTCCGTCAAATTACTGAAACATACGAGTTGGAACTTTTGTGGGGGAGCACATTAAAATGGACCTTGTGAAGCACTTGATGAAAATGATATAGAAGAACTAGAAGAGGTGAATTTTGTGGGTAATAACTAGAAGCAGAACAATCCTTACTTTAGTACGTACAACCCTTGTTGGAGAAATCATCCAAATTTTTCTTGGAAAGGTCAGCAACATGGATTTCAGAGTCAACAAGGAGCTCAAACAATTCAAGCTCCACCTGGAAAATCTGCTGGGGAGAGTGCTATTGAGAAGTTAGTAGCAAGCACAAGTTCTTTCATTGAAGAGTCAAGAGCTATCCAGAAAAATCACTCAACATCAATAAAGAATCTGGAGACCCGGGTGGGTCAACTTGCTCCACAAATGGCACAAAGAGCGCCTAGAAATTTGCCTAGTGACACAGATCCGAATCCGCAAAATAATGTCAATGTCGTGACAACGAGGAGTGGCAAGGTAAGTGAACAACTACCACCTAAAGCCAAACAGAGTGGAAGTACTTCAACTTCAACCCACTCGAAGGAAATGGTCATCCCGACATCAGTTGAGTAGCACATCGCTCTTGAAAAGGAGGAAGAACCTGTGGTACAGAAAAATGAGACACTGCCAAAACCAGAAATTTGACTTCCGTTTCCTCAAAGATTAAAAACGGAAGAAACTGAAAAACAATTCAGTAAATTTCTTGATGCTTTTAAAAAATTGCAAATTAACATTCCTTTAGCAGAAGCACTAGAGCAGATGCCAACATACACCAAGTTCGTGAAGGAGATTCTGTCAAAGAAAAGAAAAATTGGCGGCGAAACAATGATGCTTACCGAAGAGTGTAGTGCTATCCTACAGAGGAAGTTTCCACTGAAGCTCAAGGATCCATGAAGCTTCTCCATCCCTTGCGCTATTGGAAATAGAACTTTTGGGAAGGCCCTGTGTGATCTTGGGGCTAGTGTAAGTCTTATGCCCCTTTTCCATATACAAAAAGCTAGGCATTGGAAGAGTCAAAGACACACAACTGATGTTACAGTTTACGGATCGCTCAATGAAACACCCATATGGGGTGGTAGAAGATGTGTTAGTCAAAGTGGATAAGTTCATTTTTCCAATGGGTTTCGTGGTACTAGACATGGAGGACGACAATGACATTCCTCTGATTTTGGGGAGACCGTTCGTAGCAATAGGGAGAGCTAAGATTGATGTGGCGAATGGCACCTTAACCTTTTAGGTAAATGAGGAAATAGTTACATTCAATATTCTAAAAGCCATAGAGCATTCAAACGAAAGAGAAGGGTGCAACCAAATTGAGATTTTCAATTCGATAGTCGATGAAGAAGTTGAACATCAAGTACCCATTCTGTCATTAGAAAGAGTGTTGTGCCTACCCCAAGATGATGTTAAAGATAGTGAAGATCCAAACGTTAGCTCACAAGCACCGTAGTGTTAAGAGGAGTAACTTTCCCTCCTGAAACTTCTCGAATGGAAGCTTAGATCTAGGGGAGAAATGGAGGGTTATGTTTGGTTGTTTTGAAAACAACCAACGCGGTTTTCTTTTGGAAACAGAAGAAAGAAGAAAGAATCGCGAGGCGCAGGGAAAATGTTTTCCTTTTTCTATTTCTTACCTTTGCTTTCTTCTATATATATATAACCAATCAAAAACTAAATATATATATATATAAAATAATCATCACATTCATAAAACTAAATATATATATATATATATATAAAATAATCAAAAACTAAATATATAGATATATATAAAATAATCATCACATTTTTTCAGCAACACGTGACATTTTTAAAAAAACTGTCCGATATTAAATTCTTCGTAACATAATTAAATTATTCTCCAACAAATAATTTTAATCGGGTCTCAAAATATATATATATATGTATATACATATATTAAACATATTACAAACTCTAACAAAATATGTTTTTGGTACTTGATTCACAAAATAAAATAAAATTGAGCTAAATGCCTTAGCAATTCAACACAAAATATACCAAAATTGCATAATTTAGAGTTTAAAAATTAAGGGTCTTACAACTTCCATACTATATGTAGAGAAAATGAAAAAGACGCCACTGGTTGAGTTCAAGCAATTGCCCCCTCACTTGAGATATGTATTCTTTGGTGAGAAGGATGATGTGTTCTTTCTATCATATATGCCACCTTGACAATGGTTGAGGCGTCAAGCTAAGGACCATAAGGAAGGGTTTCGTGGGAGGCAACCCATAGGTAAAGGTAACTTTTATTTTTGCAATCTTATTTTTATTATTTGAATTTATTTCTTTTTAATTTTGGGTAAACATGCACCATGATGGAGAATTTGTAACAACTTGAAGCTGGTCTTAAGCTATCTGTTTCAGATTTTGAAATTTCAATCATTTTTCTTGGCTCATGTCATTGCTCAATTCGACAAGTTTCACTAATGCATACCTTCTTTATTACTCTTTGGTTACTCTTTGGTTGTGGAAGTCTTAACATTCTTAAAAAATAAAAATAAAAAATTATGCAGTGACATGTTTGGCATCATTTAGATAGTTCATATTCTCTTTTATTATCCCAACTGTGAGCTTTTGGGCTTAAACACTTTAATTCTTTGCTATGTGATTATCCAAACATGTGTTATCGCTTCAGAACAAATCACTTTTAATTTATGCATACACTGAGACAATTTTGTTTGGTCGTTTGAGCCTTTCTAACTACCCTATGAAAATTTTATCCTTTGATAGCCCCTTTGAGCCTTGCCCTTTCTTTCAGTTACTAGCCACATTACAAGCCAAACATTGTGGTGTCGAAGGATTCGCCAAGATTATGGTGTCGTTGACACAACTTACAAGGAAGGATCGGCAATTCGCATAGACATATAAGTTTACAATGATGGGTCTCACCAAGGACTAGGGGGTGCTCTTATGCAACACACGAAAGACGTGGCTTATTTTCCACGTTAGTTGAAGACTCACGAGAGGAATTATCCAACCCACGAATTGGAGCTTGTCGTCGTGGGTTGGATAATTCCTAATAGAAAATAGTAAAAAGAAGACAGTAAACTAGAATGTCTAAACTAATTCATACATAAAGAGATAGAAAAGTCACAATGATCAACATTCACATACAAAGTCAACATAATTCATAAATAAAACATGGAAGGTTGTTTTCTTGCAAAGTTTTACATAGCCCTCGCGTTTGCAACAACAAATTCGCACGACATCATTAACCCGAGAAAATGAAAGGCCAAAGTCCAAAGACTCATTATATGATTTAAGACAAAAGCTGCTCTTTTAAATATTTGATGCAAAACAAAATTACATGTTGTAACATTTGATGGATTAGTTTATAAAGCATTTCCAGAACATCTAACTTAGTGTATTATTTCTATTTGGAGTCACACATTCATTTTCAATCTCAGATCTCAATTCTTCACTTTGTTAATCTCTATTGGTTGTTGGGAAAATCTAAAGAAAGCAACAAACTTTGTTAATTTGATCCTTTTTTTACTCTTTTTAATTGATTCTCATCATTTTTCTTATACTTTTGTGTCGGCTTTTTCATAATGGAACTTGAAAAATATGGTATTCAATATTCACATTAACGAAGAATTGCATTACTTTTTTCTTTTAACTAACTTTAGAGAACCATGATACTGTAGAACTATATGTTATCAGATGATAATCTTAGAGAAATGTTTTAAATGGATCAATTGTAAATTGCAGTTTGATGACATGATCTTGCATATTGATGCACGAAACTCCATTCGAATCACAAGGATCTAAGTCGAAAACATTCGAATTGGACAAAACCATATGTAGATCTTCATACATAGCTTATTTGCAGATTTTAAGAGTACAAACTATGCATAAATAAATCTAAAATTATATTCTTTGAAGTTTTGCCTTCATTTGAGGCCAACATGGTAGAAGCCACAAAAGAGAGCATAGAAACCAAACCTTATCAAAAGCCAAAAGATGCAACTAAATTCTCCTCACTCTCTATCTTTTTCAAAAATAGTATAGTAGCAAAAACAAAAACAAAAAAACGTATTAGAAGTAACATAAATACCAATAAAAATTATTAGAAGTAAAATAAACACCACATAACATGAAACACCTTATTGTGCTCATTTTATGATAATTATAATTGATCTACAACCTCTAAGGGGTTTAAGTTCAGATACCATAAGTTAGAGACCTTTCGTTTTAGACCATCCATGATATAACAATCCTATATGCTAAGCATTTGCTCATAGTAGTTCAGAAATAAATATTAATACTTTTTCAGGATCCTTTATTATGGAAGACATTTATGCACTTATAGAAAAGTAGGGTGTTGAACCACACTATCAAACACTTGGTGTGCTGAACCTTAAACTAGCATATTTGGTGACCAAGTCTAAATAGTGAACTTTGGACCCAGAAAGAATATATTTTGACCCCAACCTAACATCAAATTTGTGAAGATTTATAAAAAAAAAAAAAAAAAAAAAAAAAAAAAAAAACACGTGTGTAAGCAAGGTGGAGAAGAGAATACTTACATTGCCTTACACCGAAAACGCAACGACGAAGCAACCCTGGCAACGCAGAAAACGCGGAAAAGCCAAAAACGAAACAGAATTTATAGAGTTTGTGCGAAATGCGAAGTTAAGCACTGCATAGATCTTGCTTCATTTCATTGTAAAAGAGGTCGCGTTTGAACTTCTCACAAAGATTGAGAGAACAAAATATTTGGAGGATTTGAGAAATTTGGGAGATTTAAGAGTTTCATATTGGAGGGATTCGAGAAAATTAGGGGATTTGATATGTGTGACGGTTTCAGAATAGAAATTTTTTTGGGGTTTGAGGGAAAAAATTAATCCCAAATGAGAGAAGTTTGGAGTTGGGGCTCGTCAAAATAGGAATACTGACAGACGAAATTAAACAACGCGTATTGTTACAAAAAAACTGATGCGGCAGTTGACAAAAACCAACGCAAATACCATTGTAAAGCTTAATTGAGGGCAGTTTTGTGTAAACTATCGCAAACTAAGATTCACAATATTCAAAATTTCTTGTAGCGAAGAATAGTGATGGATGAGGTTGACGATGAAAAGTAACTCGTGTTAGTTGTGTTTTTTAATGTTTAGAGAGAAAGTGGGATTTGTTGGTGGAAAATAAAGTGCAAGTGGTGAAATAAAATGGAGGTTTTTGTTATTTAAATGTAACCATGAGAGAGAGAGAAAAGGGAAAGGTGGTTGATTACTTCTTTAACACTTGGACTTCTTAATCCCATTACTTTCCTATTCTATCTTGATTCTAAATTAATATTACAAGAAACACGTTATTAACATTTACTAAAATTCTAGAAGTTCTAATTAGTATTTAAATCTTATAAATATTTCTAAGGTAGTGAGAGGATGTTACATTCTCCCCCTTAGAAAATGTTGTTCTCAAAATTTGAGAGTTTACCCATTGAAAGAAGTATGGTATAATCATTTGAAGAGCAAATAGATGGATCCATCAAGATCATTTTCAGTCTTGAAAACTTTGATGTGAGTATTAGTGATGAAGACCAAGCTTTACTTCTTGTAAGTTCTTTGCCAAATTCATATGAGCACTTACATGATACACTAGTCTATGGCAAGGATACCTTGTCCCTTGAGGAGGTTCAATCAAAATTTATTTCTAAGGAGTTGAAAAAAAACCAGAAGGAAGAGGTGAAGGAAAAAATGAAGTTTGCTGGAAAAATTAAATACCAAAAGAAGAGATCCAAACACAATTTAAAACTGAGAAGAAGAACACTGATAAAACAAACAAAAGATGTTTTCAGTGTGACTAAAAGGGCATTTAAAAGAAGATTGTCCTCATAGGAAATTGAAGAAAAGAATGATGGTGGGGAGGATGCTTGGAAAGTGTTAATTGCTTTAGGAGGTTACGTAAATGCTGATGTACTAATGGTAACTACAAGATATTTAGATGAAGAGTGGGTCTTGGATTTAGGATGCTCATTTCACCTGAATCCAAAGAGATTTGATTCTTGGATTCAAGAATCTGATGGAGGGAGGTCGTCATAAGGAATAATTCAGAATTCAAGGTATTAGGAATTGGTTTAGTAAATTTGAGGTTCGAAGATGGTACGAGGAGAATACCAACAAAAATGGGATATATCCCTCAACTTAAGAGAAACTTATTATCCCTTATGAATACTGGAGGAGTTTGATTGCTCATACAAATATGAACATGGTACATTGAAGGTAATAAAAGGTGTCATAATGGTGATGAAAGGTCACAAGAAAAATGGCACATATGTACGAAAGTACCATGATTGGAGATGCAAGGGCAGTATTATCCAATCATAAAATACAAGTGTGTGACATAAAAGAATTGAGTAGTGAGGAACTAAAGAATGTTACTGAAGTCATTAAATGCAAGGATAGTCAAAAATGGATTCTAGTCATGAATGAAGAGTTAAACTCTTTTGAAAAGGATAATACATGGGATCTTGTCCTTAAGCCAAAAGAAGCCTAGAAAATTGGGAGTAAGTGAATTTTTAAATTGGAAAAAAGAATTCAAGAAGTTGAACCTTCCAGATTCAAGGCAAGGCTTGCAGCAAAAGATTTCACTCAAAGAGAGGGTATAAACTATGATGAAATATTCACCCCTAAGGTCAAGCACTCACCCATCAGAATTTTGTTATTTATAGTTGCTCACTTCAATATGGTCTTGGAGCAATTGGATGTACAAATAGCCCCCCTTCATGGTGATATGAAGGAGACTATTCTTATGAAGCAACCTCGTGGATTTGAAGTTAACTAACTCTCAATTCCCTATTCATCCCTTCTATTGGGTTAATGTTTAAATTCAGTATCCTAACATACTTATACATAAGATGTATACACACACAGGTCTGATATAATCTAAGTAATTTGGAATTCAATCAATTCAAGTTTCTACATCTACAGTAGAGTGCAAGAGATTGCTAAGCATTCCTCTGAACCCATAGGAAACCACAGTTCCAATATCCCAATAAACCACTTATGACTCTACTATCCCAAAGCCAAAACAAAAGGGAACCAAATTTTCAGTACAAAACAAGAATTATCAACTATTCAGTTACTGCAAAGAAGTTACACTAATTTCTAACAACTTAAAAGTTGATAAAATGTTGTCATGTTTTGCCTAACTTATTAGTCACACTGCTTCTAACTCTTCTTAATGAGTATTTTCTTCTCTGCCCATTACTCATTCAGGTTACTATCCTTGCCCTTCTTACCCTCAAGGCATAGACCTTCCATTTCAGCAACAATACTGAAAGCTAGCAGTTTACATATTCCTTTACTTCTCCTTTGTTTTAAACAATTAACACTAGATGTTTAAACTCGGTGACCAGTGGTATGGTATGGTCTACTACTTTCACCTCTAAGTTAAGGATACTTCACATTTTTCCAACCTTACATTCCAGATAACCAATTAAATATGTATGCTTAACCTTACATTTTACTAACCTCATATTCTATATAATCTATATTACTTTAACTCAACAGAAGCAGACCATATTTTGTGACATCCTAAATCTCAAAATAATATATATAATAATTTATACCATATTTTATTAAAAATTGCAGTGGATAAATAAAATCTCTTTCAAAGGAAAAGGAAATTTTAAGAGTTATTTAGGATATCACATATCTCAAAATACAAATGGAACACTTTAAGTTTTTTTCTTCTATAAAATAGTGCAATCTCCATAAATTTGATTTAACTATAGTTTCTTAATTTAATTCCAGAAACTTACTAGTAGTTATAAGGTTTTCATACAAAAAGAAGTTTTTAATTAAATAAGTAAAATACAAATGATAACTCTCATTCTCAGTATCACATGTCAGAGCGGGGCTTCTCATAAAATTGAACTTCAAGGCTTATTAACATGTAGTAACTGCGATTTCGCAAACACGGGGCCAAGCTAGTCAAACACAAACAACGAAGGAGGTGAGTTTCGAAATCATGTTGATAGTATAATACAAATAAGAAGAACACAAAAATAATCATAATAGAATGTATCATAACACATAATCTCATTATAATATAACATCAAAGTTACTCAAGTAAAATCATTATCTCATTATAATATGCATCAAATCATCTAAGAGAAACTATAACAACAACAAGAACAAGAAAATGCAATGTTATGCATGAGATTAAATTCTAAATCATCAAATCACTTTTGAAACACATTAATCACAACAAAACAATAACAAGAAAATGAAATGTTATGCATGAGCTTAAATTCTACTACTTCACAATTTGGTACCATTCTAACTCTAAAGTACATGGTTAAGAGGCCTTATACTATACCACCATGCAAGTGGAGAGACAATTCAAATTGGCCCTGTCCTCATAGATCCCTTTAATTCAACCCAAGACACATATACGAGGCAATCGAGGTATACATGTGTCACCTAGGAATTCCCCACCCGAATACATCGGCTCAACAGTAGACCGCCACAATCAGGGTCATTCAGCCGTACATTCCCAAAATCACTAGGCTTGTCAGGCCCTATCTATATGATGTCATCAACTTAAAAAATTCCCATCATCTATTTTCTCCTCTCGTTGGCCAAGACTACGCCTTTAAGAGGATTATCGTTATCACAAAATAGAATCACCACTATTTCATCAACTATGGGATGACATCAACATACTCTTCACAATTTGATAATATCTCAATGGTCAGTTACCATAATCATCATATATTATTACGTAACACAATACATTTTCAAGGCTTATCATCATCATCACAAAATTTCATTCGACATTCAATATCACAATAATATCATTACCACACATTCAACAAAATTAAATCAATCAACACCTTATAAATGTTTCTATTCTACATTTTAATCTCACAATTTCCTTATTTTCACATTAATTCATTTATAACTCAAAGAACTACTGCCGTACGTAGCGAGTCCCGAATGAATCGTCGAAAAATACGGTTTTCTCTTTCATCTCAAATTAATTATACTCATGAATTCAAACGATCTCTACCTCTTACCTTATTTCAATACTTTAACACACTAATCCGAGTCTTTCATACTCCAAATTTTATAATAAACTATATTATTAATTAAATAGGATTTTAGATAATTAATTTGGTGTTAAAATTATTTTAGAATATATGTTGATTAGTTTTATGATTAATTTTCTTTATAGGTGTGTTTTCTATGATGTGCTAATCTTGTACCAATTTGACCAAATATGTTAAATGAATAATAAATGTTATATTTTATTATTTTATATATTTTTCTAAAAATAATAGTATATCAGTGTAAATATTTTAAAGAATAAGATTTACGAGATTTTACGTGTATATGTGAGTTGGTAATTAATATGATATTTTCTCGTGTGTTTGACTAATATTAAATGTATGTTCACTTAATTATATTTAATTATTTCTAAATATATCTTATTTTAATTATTTATTTTATAAATAATTATCTTGAGTAGTAGTAATATTATGTTTGATTTTCTTTATTTTTATATACTTATTTTGGAATTGTGATTTTATATATATATTTATTATGATTTAGTAATTAACACAAAATATTGTTGTTATATTTATTTATTTTATAATTTTGACTATTCTCTAATGATAGTATTATTATAACGTGAGTATTTTGAAAAATAAGCATAATTATAGTGATTAGTACATGCCTTCAAAAATCTTTAAAAATTAATGGTGTGTTATGCTTTAGACCAATTTTGAGCCTTGATTGAAACTGAGAATCTATCTATAGACATGTTGAGTAATTGGTGTGAGAGGAGACTGTTTTTTTGTAAATTTTGAGAAAATAAATTAGAACTATTTTGGAAGTGTTAATTTATTGGAAAACTTTTTATCTATCTATATATATAATTTAAATCTTCTTTCAAAATATAAGTTGAAGATAATAATTTTTATAATGATTAATTATTTAGAAATGTGTTTTTGACGATTAAAGTACGATTGATTTTAGAAATCTTATAGATTTTAAAAATACATGTGATTTATTTTATATTTAATTGTATTTAGAAATATGATTTGTTTTAGTTGTTTTTATTTAGACGTAATTTATTGAAAAGTGATTTAAGGAAATGGTTTGAATTCCCAAAGATTTGTTTTTGTGCTAAATGTGTAACCTTTAAAGTGGTTTATGTACTACTTGATTCAATTTGGTTTGGTAGCGTGTTGTGTCTTCTAGTAAATAATTATTTATCTTATTTGCTACTTGGAAATCTATGTTTTAGTTTGTTGTAACTTTTAAGTGATGATTAATTCATAAGAAAATTTGGGCGTGATCAATTTCGGGCAGTTAGCCTTCTATGAGAGTATGTTACATGTGTTTGAATCATCGTTTGAGTTATGAGATGAACGTAAAATGATGGTGCTAACTTTTGGATTAACTATGTGAATGTTTATGTGATTACGTAAATATTAAATTGTTTGTGTTTTAAGTGTTCTAGTTGTTGGGAATTAATGTATAGCGTTAGAGTAGTCGAGAGCATCTAAAAGTGAAATAGTTCTATATTTCTACAATCGGTTTATTGATTATATGTTGATGTAAGTGTCATTTCTTTTGTTGTTGTAACTAGTGGTAAATTACAAATAAATTATTGTGAATGTGTAATTAAGTAAGTTTTTAACTTGAAGTAAGGAGTAGGTGTTGTGGCGCCGCCTTCGTACTCCTGAACCACGTTAAAAATACTTTTAATTACCTATGTTTGAATTTGAATGACTGTAGTAGTTATAGTTACCTTAAGTAGTTGACTACATGAGTAGGAGGAACTAGCTACCCCGATGACTCATCGTCGATAAAAGAGACAACGATAACCCATTGTTATTATTGTTATAGATACTTATTAATTTTATTTTGGAAATAGTTAGAAATCATGTTCGCCTTTTATACAACTTTGAGTGATTATGAGTCTTATGTGGCATCAATGTTGAATGATAATAACCGATTATGTGACGCGAGTATTAGGTTGGTGGTGTGTACTTAAATTAAACATTCAATTAAGTATGTTTGATCTTTTAAGTAATTTGGTTAAAATGAATAAGGACATTGTGTTAGTATGTTATTTGTTCTATATTCTCTCATTCCATAAGGACTAGAACTATTGTATGAGTTCTATAAATGAATTTTGTTTATAAGACTTTAAAATTAAGTTATACTTTGAGTGTGTTTGAAACCATATGTGAAAATATTTGTCCTATTTCAGTATGATTATATGCTTAAGTGACTGCATGTCATTGAGTTGTTATATGGGTTTTTGTTTGTTATTCTTGAAGGTGTGAAATATTTTAAAAGTTTCTCTAGATGTCTAATTTTTTGAAACCTGTAGAGTAATTGTTGTTACGATTTAGACATTATTTAAAGAGACCAAAACTAGTAGAATATTGTTTAAGTTGTTAGTTGAACTTGATAGCATATTTGATATGTGTTAATTGATTTCTTGTGTCATATTACCTTATCATCCTAGGATTCTGGACATGTTATGTCTAAGTGAGTAATAAATGCCGTAAATGTGTTTATTATATCATTTGTGACTAACTTTGAATCTTGAGGGTAGTTAGTTAGATATTAGTTTACTTATTATTCACCAAAAATTTCGAGGACGAAATTTCTTTAACGAGGGGAGAATTGTAACACTCCAAATTTTATAATAAACTATATTATTAATTAAATAGGATTTTAGATAATTAATTTGGTGTTAAAATTATTTTAGAATATATGTTGATTAGTTTTATGATTAATTTTCTTTATGGTGTGTTTTCTATGATGTGCTAATCTTGTACATATTTGACCAAATATGTTATATGAATAATAAATGTTATATTTTATTATTTTATATATTTTTCTAAAAATAATAGTATATTAGTGTAAATATTTTAAAGAATAAGATTTAGGAGATTTTACGTGTATATGTGAGTTGGTAATTAATATGATATTTTCTCGTGTGTTTGACTAATATTAAATGTTTGTTCACTTAATTAAATTTAATTATTTCTAAATATATCTTATTTTAATTATTTATTTTATAAATAATTATCTTGAGTAGTAGTAATATTATGTTTGATTTTCTTTATTTTTATATACTTATTTTGAAATTGTGATTTTATATATATATTTATTATGATTTAGTAATTAACATAAAATATTGTTGTTATATTTATTTATTTTATAATTTTGACTATTCTCTAATGATAGTATTATTTTAACGTGAGTATTTTGAAAAATAAGTATAATTATAGTGATTAATTTGAATATGAGAGTTTGGGTTGTTAATAATATGTATTTTTTTAAAAAAAGTTAATTATTTTAATTACTATAATTTATCATATACTAGTTATGAAATATTTGTAATGTTTTGAAAATTTAATGATGTTTGGAGGAGTATTAAAAATGAGATTAAGTAATAATTAATTTTGTTTTAGCAAAATAAAAATAATAGTAGTAAAACATAAAATAAATAAGGAGACCAATGGGCTTGACCCATGTGAATCCTAAAAAAAATAAGAAAGGGAGCATCAACATCCGCCACAACAACAACCTATCATTTGGCACCGGTGATCGATAACTGTTCTAGAAAATTTTCTCCTTGTCCAAATTTCAGTATGTTGTTTTATTCATTTGGCTAGTCAAATAAAGATACTTCCTCAGATTTTTAACCATCCTAATTTCTCTCTAAAATACCATACTTCTCCGTTTATAAAATTCCTTATTTTGTATCGTTCTTCTTCACCGTAACTCCGATTTGAGTGAAACCAACGCCAAAACGACCGTGCGAAAAGTGGCTATATCATCCACTGATTGGTTTTTTGATTTATGGTAGTTTTTCTTGACCGAATTTTGAATTTAGTTTTTAGAGTAGTTTCTCATAATTTATTTTTGACGTTTACTCATAAAGTGTCGAGTTAGATCGATTGAAGGACAAAGAGTCAAAGAACAAAGACCGTTTGCTTGTGGAATCTTATTCGTGTGTAAAAGCGTCGAAATAAGGTAAGGGGTGAGAGAGCGTTTGAATTCATGAGTATAATATATTGTGAGATGAACGGGAAAACCATATTTCCCAACGATTCATTCGAGGCTTGCTACGTACGGTTGTAGCCCTTTGAGGGATAAATTAATTAATGTGCAAATATGGAAATTGTGAGATTAAAATATAAAATAGAAATATTTGTAAGGTGTTGATTGATTTAATTTCTTTAAATGTGTGGTATTTGATGTTATTGTGATATTGAGTGTCGAATTTATTTTATATATATGTTTGATTAGATGAGTCTATATGATATGATAATAAAAGATGGATGTGTTGTGATAAGTTTATGTGATGAGGTACGATTGATGATAGTGATGCTCTAAATTTGTGATGAGTTATGTAATGTTGATGATGCGTGATTTATAATAGTGATGTTATGAATTGGTGATGAAAATATTGAAGTAACCTCTGATGAAATAGTTGTGATTCCAATTTGTGTTTGAGATGACGGTCTTAATGGAGTATCATTGGCCAATGAGGGGAGAAAATAAATATTGAGAATTTGTGAATTGGAGATTATTTTGTCATCATATAGGTAGGGAAGATTGTTAGACCTTGGAGGTATTCGGGTGGGGAATTCCTAGGTGACTTGGAGGTAGCACTTCAGATGTCGGGTGTAAGACCCTTAATTTTAAACTCTAAATTATGCAATTTTAGTATATTTTTGTGTTGAATTGTTGTGACGTTTAACTCAATTTTAATTCATTTTGGGAATTAAGTACCAAAAGTTTATTTTGTTAGACTTTTGTAATATGTTTAATATATGTATTTAATTATATATATATTTTTTGAGGCCCGATTAAAATTATTTGTCGATTAATAATTTAATTATTTTTCGAAAAATTTTAATACCGGACAGTTTTGTTAAAAATATCTGTTGTTGCTGAAATTTTATCTGTCAATTGAGTTGCAACGAGAGTAGATATTTTTATCAAAATAGTTGAGATGTGAGTGAAGTGATGTGTGTAAGAGTTTTTATTATTTGTTGGTTTGGTTTATATATATATATATATATATATATATATGAAGGCAAGTTAGAGAAAGCAAAACATTTCCTTTTCCCTGCCTCGCGAGCTGATTCTCTTCCTTCCTCCTTCTGTCTCTGTTCCGAAAATGTGTTAGTGGTTTTCAAAACCACCAAACACAAACCTCCACTTTTCTTCGACTTCTGAGCTCCATCTCGTGAAGTGTCAGAAGGGGAAGTTGATCACCTCCATGCTACGGTGCTAGTGATCCAACTTTGGAAGCGACGTCGCGGACGAAATTTTTACCGGAATTAATCACAGTGCTGTAATCGGTTGTTAGAGCGACCGTTGAGGTAAGGGCTCCTTCCAAACTTTTAGTTTGCATTTAAGACATTATATGTGATTTTATGGAAAAGAAATTTGGTGTATTTGATGTGTAAAATGGTGAAAATGAATTTAATTCGTTTATGCGTGAATTAGTGGAATTTAAAATTGATGCGGTTGAGGTGTAGTTTGATGCGATTTGTGCGCGATTTGATGAGATTGAATTAATGTAGATTATTTGGTTGTAAAAGTTTGGTGTGTGAAAAAGACATAACTTTGGATAAATTTTAGTTGTGAACAAATTGTTACAAATATTTATGTTTATGTAGTTAGCTCCTTGAGTCTCGAAAAGGAATCGAGGCTGTTGGCACCGAGTTAACGGTGGGGAGAACTCTGAGATATTAATGTTGTTGTGGTGATTCATGTTTGGTGTGATTGATGTGTTCATAATTAATATTATGAATTTTGAGATGTATTTTATGTGTAGATTGGAGGAAAATGAATTTAATGTGTTTATGGGTGAAATTGTGGAAGTTGAATTTAATGTGTTTGAGATGTGGGTTGTGGTGATTCAAGTTTGGTGTGGTTTATGTGTTCATAATTAATATTATGAATTTTTGAGATGTGATTTATGTGTGGATTATGGTTGAAAATTTTGGAGATTAAATTTGGTGGTTTATGTTTGAAAATATGGAGTTTTAAATTGGTGATTTATGGTTGAAAATTTTGGAGATTAAATTTGGTGGTTTATGTTTGAAAATGTGGAGTTGTGAATACGGGTGATTCATGATTAAATTTGGTGTGAAATTTTGGAATTTGAATTGATTGAATTTGTTGTGTTTGAGATGTGGATGTGTGGTGAATGTGCGATTGATGTATCCATAATTGATGGCGTATGCGTTATGAATTTTATGGATGAATATATGTTTGAGTATGCTCTGTGAAAAGATTGAAAAATCATTAGTGTTAAATGAGTATTAAAAAAGGGGAATCTTTTAATAGCTGCATTTACTTAATCGTTGTGGTGAAAAGAGTTAGAGTATGCTCATGCATTTCATAGTACATGGTGACCGCGATGGGCCATAGTAATAGTGGTAACCGTGATGGGCCACGAGATGATGCCATGTGAATAGTTGGTTCATCTTATCCTTTAGGGGATTTTCGCGTCGTGCTGATCTGTGAGAGATTGCACTCTTGTAAGTCGTGCTGATATGTGAGCGACTGCACGCATAGAAAATTAGTACTAGTCTATGAGAGGCTATACGATAGTAAATTGTGTTGATCCGTGAGAGATTGCACCTTGATAATTAGTACTGGTCTGTGAGAGACTGTACAATTATGATTTACGCCCTTTCGAGGAGGGTTTTGGTTTGGAATTCCGGAATCATGTGCATTGACATATACGCATTTTATTATGGTGCTTGGCACGCGAGTCATGTTTGATATACTGTGATGGTTGTATATACATACTCGATTGTGGTTTGTAATTGTGCCGTATTTGATGAGTGTTATTGATTGACTTTATGTGGTAAGCGTTGAATGATATCGAAACATTTTCAAAACTGAAAATTATGCCATTTTCACAGTTGTATTCGGATACAAGGATGCTGTATTCGAATACGACAGTGCAATTTGTTAAAAGCTTCATTTTTCAACTTTGACTATGCATGTGTGGCATATGAAAACCCTTTCTAGATGTATGCTAAGTTGAAAGGTTATTTTGTGCATTTAAAATTTAAATGTTATGTGATATTTGTTAATTTCGGTTGGTGACCTTTACAATTATTGTGGAAATCTGGGCTTTGCCCTCATATAGGAATCAGGATCGTCCTACTAGTTAGTAATCTGGAGATGGGAACGGAGTTAGACTTACCTGACCACTGCTGTGTCAGAAAGATTTCTACGGGGCGCGTGGAGATAGATCACTTGGGTTATAGTTTTTTTTGTAGCATGATCAGATTAGATGACTGTATAGGGGCTAGATGTCTATCTATTGTGGTTGTATTTATTTCATTCTTGAAGACTGTACCTATACCATATATTGTCAGCTTGACTTTTATTTTGATGGGTCCTTATACCACTTTTTGATGTGACGTGGGGAAGTTAAAATTCTTGGGGCAGTGCTTTTGTACAGGTGTCTACCGAGAATACCCCAGGGGTATGAGCTACGTTGGATAGGTCTCATAGCCCCGGTGTATTTTTTTGTTTTAAATATTTTGGATTTTCATTTCAAAACCGTTTCCGCTGTTTGTAATTATTGTTGACTTTTTTCGTTGTGATACGTCTTAATTATTTTATCCAAAGGTATTTCTCTCTTTATTATGAATTTTAATTTGTTCTTTTTTTAAAAAAAAATCGGGCTATTACAGTTGTGGTATTAGAGCTTTGGTTAGATTGTAGGTCGACCTGTAGGTTGAGAGTCGTTATCTGATCATGCGTCGGGGTAAGTTGTCTGAGTTAGTTAGTTTACTACTTGTTTCTCTCGCTCTCTCTCTCTCTGTTGATTTTAAATCCTTTTGTTCTGTTTTTGAATGGTTTTTGTTTTTGATTTTTATTTATTGAAGGACAAAATTCAAAATGAGAGGGATTTTTGAAAGTGTAGTGGGATTTACTTGTTTTTTTGAATTGTTTCTGAATTAGGCAATTAGATGAAGGAAATGTTATTAAGAGATTTTGGTAACTATGGTGAAGTTTTATTGATGTCACTGTTTTGACTTGGAAAGTTCTGCTAAGTTGTATGTAGTTATTGTCCTTCCCTTTTATTCTGTTATTAGCTTAAGTAGTTATTGTCATTGCCTTTTATTCTGTATTAGAATTAGATTATTAATTAATTATGAGTTCTTTGTAGTTTTTCAGATGCGGTCTATTTTGAGTTTTGGTTTTGGCATCTTTGGAATGGTGGTGATAGTTGTCGTTATACTTATGCAATTTTTCATGTTGATACCTGATGATAGGATTGTGTTGTAAGATGGTCTATGTCTGTAGGTGTGTAAGATGATATGGTAGGTATGATGATCATGACAACATATGTCTTGCGCATATTTGAGAGATAACAAGTGGCAAGAGTAAGGGGTTTTGTGGAAGTTTATAATGATTGTTTCTACTTAGCACTTTATTTGGAGCTCTTTGGGCTTTCTGAGATTGGCAGTCATATGAATGCATCATCACTTGTGGAGGACTTTGAAAAAAGGTGATTTAGGATTGGAGTAACAAGGAAACCGATGGGAGGGGAGGACAGTTATATTAGGTTCCTAAAAAAAATATTATTTTGTAACTATGGATGAAATATTGAAGAAGAAGTTGACGGTGATTCTATTGCATCTTCTTTTAACAGCCTTATTTCTGATAAAGATGATAATTGCATCTTTCCTAATTTTAGCGACGACCAAGCCAATATCATAACCCTTGACATATATTCTTTAATTACATGCCATGTATATTTCTAACTAATAGTTCAAATACAACTTCATATGAAATATAATTCTCACATTAATGCTTTCGGCTCTTATTGCGTAACTTATTGTTGCATTAATCTCACCCAATATCTGATTCTAGTTTTAAGTTTTTGATTCTTCTGCTAGAGATGGATGTTCTAGATAGTATTGACAATGATAAATATGTTATTTAAGTGTGGCACATAAGTTTACCATGGATGCAACTTGTTTCTTTAGCATTTTGCTAATACACTTTCGTGGTGCACTGAAACTGATGTAGTCGTGTAAGGGAAAAAAAAGCTTTATTGTGATTCCTCGAAAAGTAATCTCTTAGTTAGTTGACTACTGAGTTAGTTAGTAAGCTCTTAGTTAGGAGTGTAGGATTGGAGGCTATTGGCAAAATTCACTTCCCAATGGAGCTTTAGAATTTTTTTCAGACATGGTAAAACAATTAAAGCCTGATTTCATGGAACGGATAGGATAGCTGGATATGGAATGCGTGGATTTGAAATTTAGCCGTACTGGTTTTTCGGCAGGGAAAGAATTATAGATTTTTTTTTATCTACATTATATGTGTGTAGCGACAGCTTGTATTATTTATTGACTAGTGTCGAGGCTTAACTCCTAAGTTCTGAGATCTTGGGGGTTAATGGTTTATTGGTTCCTTTTAAGCTTACAGGTGTGATTGACATTGGTTGTCTCATGATGCTTGTATATTTGATGGGTCCTTGTACCACTTTTTGATGTGATGTGGGGAAGTTAAAATTCTTGGGGCAGTGCTTTTGTACAAGTGCCTCCCGAGAATACCCCAGGGGTATGAGCTACGTTGGATAGGTCTAATAGCCCCAGTGTATTTTTCTGTTTTAAATATTTTGGATTTTCATTTCAAAACTATTTCCTCTGTTTGTAATTATTGTTGACTTTTGTCGTTGTGATACGACTTAAATATTTTATCAAAAGGTATTTCTCTCTTTATTATGAATTTTAATTTGTTTTTTTTAAAAAAAAATCGGGCTGTTACATCGGGAGCTACCATGTAACACACATTTACCTCGACTATCGCGTATATGTGTCTCGGGTTGAGTTGAGGGGATCTATGAGGACAGGGCCAATTTGAATTGTCCGTCCACCGAGATGGAGGCATAGTATCAGGCCTCCTAACCAAGTACTTCAGAGTTAGAATGGTACCACATTGTGAAGTAGAGTCTAGGCTCATGCATAGCATTGCATTTTCTTGTGATGGTTTTGTTGTGATTAATATGTATCGTGTGCGATAATAATTTCTGCGATGATTTGATGTTATAGTGAAGTGTATTGATTTTCCTTGATTTGGACTATATAACGTGATGTTTTTCTTTGAAGAATGATTGTGTAATGATACAGTTTATTGATGATTAATTGCATGTTCTTCTTACTTGTATTATACTATCAACATGATTTCAAAACTCACCTCCTTCGTTGTTTGTGTTTGACTGGCTTGGCCCTGCGTTTGCGAAATCGTAGTTATTACAGGTTAATGAGTTTTGAAGTTCAAGTTTGGGAGAAGACTCGCTCTGATAGGTGATACCGAGAATGAGAGTCATAAGTTGTATATTTACTGGTTAATTAGAAACAACTTTTTGGTATGAAATCTTATAATTAGTAAATTTTTGGAATTAAAGTTAAAAATTCAATTATAAATTATTATATATTATTTTGGGGTTTAGAGTGTCACATTAGTGGTATCAGAGCAGGTCTGTCCAATCAGGCCGAGTGGGTGGAATGTCGATTCAGTGTTAGTTTAATGTCAGTCGTGTCAATTGTGTTTACTTGAGTAATAATTATTTTCACTAACATGTTTTTTTTGTTCCCCGTTATATTATTGTGTTAAGTGTTATATGCTTTTGTATTATTATACATATTTTTGAGATTACTAATTAACTGTTTATTATTTGCTTACTCTAATTGTGTTATGGATTCTAAATTTCTACTTAAGTGAGTAAATAAACCATGAAATTACTTGTTATGATTTGAGTTAATTTTAATTGTTGACAAGATTATGTTAATTACTTGTTGCTTGTCTACTGAACTATGATTTTTGCACTCTTGTTTTATGTGAATATTTGGAAATAATAATTTTTATTGACCACATGTATGTTTCAAATTATTAATCTCATTCACGTAACCTTAGTTATCAAATGCTAGATCTCACCAGTTAGTTGTTTTAAAGTTTTATTTTCACCCTTAATCAATTAAAATATTTAGTCTTGATATGGATATGTTTAAAGTGTTTGATTTAATAACTAATTGATTGAAACATTGATTTCCGTATGAATTATATGTTTAAAACTACAAGTATTGACTTTTACTAGGTACAAATTATTATTATTTTTGTTGAAACTCAATTTAGAGAAAAAAAAAAGATGTTTCGTTCTAAACTTTGAGTTTGATAGGAATTATGTCTCTTATGTTTAAAGTTTTAATTTTGACAAAAAATTCTTATTTTGTTTTTATGTTGGCTTGCGTGAAGAAAAGAATCGACTTTAAATTGTGAATGTTAACTTTAAATCACTGATAGTGTTGATGGTTGTATCTATATGAATAGAGTTTTGATATTGGTTTTGAAAATAATTTAGAATGATCGTCATGATTTTAAATAGTATGAAATTCATATTATTAGCAATAGTAATTCTTGAATATTATAGGTTGGTAGAACTTAGAATTTTTTAAAATGACATTTTGAAGGAGTTAAAATTTACTTATTTTGTAAGATGAAAATAACTTTTATTTGAATTACTCTTGATTATTTTAAAGAAAATAAATTGAGTTGAATTTTTGTTGATTTATAAAATAACAATAATTCTATACTACTGATTTTATTTAATGTTTAAAATAGCTTAAAATTTACAGCATGTTTTATTATGTCTTGTTTTTAAGAAAATTAAAAAGAGTTGTTGTTATGTTGGTTAGGGGATGGTGTGAATATTGAAATGTGAGCGTGTTGGGATATTTGTTTGAAATTATTGATTTATTGATTATGATATTATGAACTCATTAGAGTTTAACTTGATGTTAGAGTTTTAGATTTTAAGAACTCATTAGTAATATATAATAGTACTAATTAAAAAGAAAGGGGGTCAAATGATAAAGTTTCTACTAATTGAGAAAGAGAAGAAAAACAAAGTTTTTAAAAGAATTATCTCAATAGTCAAACTCTTTTTGAAAAGTTATCTAAATTTTAGATTCTATAATCGATGTATTTTATGAGTAGAATGTTTTTTTTTTTAGTAGAATTATAGTTATTGTGTTATCATTGTTGAAATGTATATTTGAGTTTAACATGAGAAAGTGATATGTTGTTTGTACATATTTTCTTGTTACATGAATTAACCTAACAAAATGGTATGTATCATGTGGATTGGTATGTGTAGAGTGTATCATGTAGATTATGTGTCCAGAGACTAAAATTTATTTTACCAATTTTTTTTTAACTATAAAACTGCAAATTTTTTTATCAGGGACCCAATTTTTAAGATTAGAACATGCCTTCAAAAATCTTTAAAAATTGATGGTGTGTTATGCTTTGACCAATTTTGTGCCTTGATTGAAACTGAGAATCTATCTATAGACATGTTGAGTAGTTGGTGTGAGAGGAGACTGTTATTTTGTAGATTTGTCAATTAGTGTAATTCATTATCATAACCAAGTATGCCTTATGCATTGTGTCATGTACACTACTTTAATGTATATAAATATATAATTTTGTTTTTTTGTAAATTTTGAGAAAATAAATTAGAACTATTTTGGAAGTGTTAATTTATTGGAAAACTTTTTATCTATCTATATATATAATTTAAATCTTCTTTCAAAATATAAGTTGAAAATAATAATTTTTATAATGATTAATTATTTAGAAATGTGTTTTTGACGATTAAAGTACGAGTGATTTTAGAAATCTTATAGATTTTAAAAATACATGTGATTAATTTTATTTTTAGTTGTATTTAGAAATATGATTTGTTTTAGTTGTTTTTATTTAGACGTAATTTATTGAAAAGTGATTTAAGGAAATGGTTTGAATTCCCAAAGATTTTTTTTTTTGTGCTAAATGTGTAACCTTTAAAGTAGTTTATGTACTACTTGATTCAATTTGTTTTGGTAGCGTGTTGTGTCTTCTAGTAAATAATTATTTATCTTATTTGCTACTTGGAAATCTATGTTCTAGTTTGTTGTAACTTTTAAGTGATGATTAATTCATAAGAAAATTTGGGCGTGATCAATTTCGGGCAGTTAGCCTTCTATGAGAGTATGTTACATGTGTTTGAATCATCGTTTGAGTTATGAGATGAACGTAAAATGATGGTGCTAACTTTTGGATTATTGATTATATGTTGATGTAAGTGTCATTTCTTTTGTTGTTGTAACTAGTGGTAAATTACAAATAAATTATTGTGAATGTGCAATTAAGTAAGTTTTTAACTTTAAGTAGGAGTTGTGGCACCGCCTTCGTACTCCTGAACCACGTTAAAAATACTTTTAATTACCCATGTTTGAATTTGAATGACTGTAGTAGTTATAGTTACCTTAAGTAGTTGACTACATGAGTAGGAGAGACTAGCTACCCCGATGACTCATCGTCGATAAAAGAGACACTGATAACCCATTGTTATAGATACTTATTAATTTTATTTTGGAAATAGTTAGAAATCATGTTCACCTTTTATACAACTTTGAGTGAATATGAGTCTTATGTGGCATCAATGTTGAATGTTAATAACCGATTATGTGACGCGAATATTAGATTGGTGGTGTGTACTTAAATTAAACATTCAATTAAGTATGTTTGATCTTCTAAGTAATTTGCTTAAAATGAATAAGGACATTGTGTTAGTATCTTATTTGTTCTATATTCTCTCATTTCATAAGGACTAGAACTATTGTATGAGTTCTATAAATGAATTTTGTTTATAAGACTTTAAATTTAAGTTATACTTTGAGTGTGTTTGAAACCATATGTGAAAATATTTGTCCTATTTCACTATGATTATACACTTAAGTGACTGCATGTCATTGAGTTGTTATATGCGTTTTTGTTTGTTATTCTTGAAGGTGTGAAATATTTTAAAAGTTTCTCTAGATGTCTAATTTTTTGAAACCTGTAGAGTAATTGTTGTTAGGATTTAGACATTATTTAAAGAGACCAAAACTAGTAGAATATTGTTTAAATTGTTAGTTGAACTTGATAGCATATTTGATATGTGTTAATTGATTTGTTGTGTCATATTACCTTATCATCCTAGGATTCTTGACATGTTATTACTAAGTGAGTAGTAAATGCCGTAAATATGTTTATTATATCATTTGCGACTAAGTTTGAATCTTGAGGGTAGTTAGTTAGATATTAGTTTACTTATTATTCACCAAAAATTTCGAGGACGAAATTTCTTTAACGAGGGGAGAATTGTAACACTCCAAATTTTATAATAAACTATATTATTAATTAAATAGGATTTTAGATAATTAATTTGGTGTTAAAATTATTTTAGAATATATGTTGATTAGTTTTATGATTAATTTTCTTTATAAGTGTGTTTTCTATGATGTGCTAATCTTGTACATATTTGACCAAATATGTTATATGAATAATAAATGTTATATTTTATTATTTTATATATTTTTCTAAAAATAATAGTATATTAGTGTAAATATTTTAAAGAATAAGATTTAGGAGATTTTACGTGTATATGTGAGTTGGTAATTAATATGATATTTTCTCGTGTGTTTGACTAATATTAAATGTTTGTTCACTTAATTATATTTAATTATTTCTAAATATATCTTATTTTAATTATTTATTTTATGAATAATTATCTAGAGTAGTAGTAATATTATGTTTGATTTTCTTTATTTTTATATACTTATTTTGAAATTGTGATTTTATATATATATTTATTATGATTTAGTAATTAACATAAAATATTGTTGTTATATTTATTTGTTTTATAATTTGGACTATTCTCTAATGATAGTATTATTATAACGTGAGTATTTTGAAAAATAAGTATAATTATAGTGATTAATTTGAATATGAGAGTTTGAGTTGTTAATAATATATATTGTTTTTAAAAAGGTTAATTATTTTAGTTACTCTAATTTAATGAGATTAAGTAACAATTAATTTGGTTTTAGCAAAATAAAAATAATAGTAGTAAAACATAAAATAAATAAGGAGACCGATGGGCTTGACCCATGTGAACCCTAAAAAAAATAAGAAAGGGAGCTTCAACATCCGCCACAACAACAACCTATCATTTGGCACCGGTGATCGATAATGATTCCTGAAAATTTTCTCCTTGTCCAAATTTCAGTATGTTGTTTTATTCATTTGGCTAGTCAAATAAAGATACTTCCTCCGATTTTTAACCATCCCATTTTTCTCTAAAATACCCTACTTCTCCGTTTATAAAATTCCTTATTTTGTATCGTTCTTCTTCACCGTAACTCCGATTTGAGTGAAACCAACGCCAAAACGACCGTCCGAAAAGTGGCTATATCATCCACTGATTGGTTTTTTGATTTATGGTAATTTTTCTTGACCGAATTTTGAATTTAGTTTTCAGAGTAGTTTCTCATAATTTATTTTTGAGGTTTACTCATAAACTGTCGAGTTAGATTGATTGAAGGACAAAGAACCAAAGAACAAAGACCGTTTTCTTGTGGAATCTTATTCGTGTGTAAAAGCGTCGAAATAAGGTAAAAGGTGAGAGAGCGTTTGAATTCATGAGTATAATATATTGTGAGATGAACGGGAAAACCGTATTTCCCAACGATTCATTTGAGGCTTGCTACGTATGGTAGTAGCCCTTTGAGGGATAAATTAATTAATGTGCAAATATGGAAATTGTGAGATTAAAATATAGAATAGAAATATTTGTAAGGTGTTGATTGATTTAATTTCTTTAAATGTGTGGTATTTGATGTTATTGTGATATTGAGTGTCAAATTAATTGTATATATATGTTTGATTAGATGAGTCTATATGATATTATAATAAAAGATGGATGTGTTGTGATAAGTTTATGTGATGAGGTACGATTGATGATAGTGATGCTCTAAATTTGTGATGAGTTATGTAATGATGATGGTGTGTGATTTATAATAGTGATGTTATGAATTGGTGATGAAAATATTGAAGTAACCTCTGATGAAATAATTGTGATTCCAATTTGTGTTTGAGATGACGGTCTTAATGGAGTATCATAGGCCAACGAGGGGCGAAAATAAATATTGAGAATTTGTGAAGTGGAGATTATTTTGTCATCATATAGGTAGGGTCTGACAAGCCTAACGATTCAGGGGAAGCACAACTGAATTCAGCCTGATCGTGGCGGTCTACTGTTGAGCCTTAAGGCAAGATTGTTAGACCTTGGAGGTATTCGGGTGGGGAATTCCGAGGTGACTTGGAGGTAGCACTCCAAATGTCGGGAGCTACCATGTAACACACGTTTACCTCGACTGTCGCGTATATGTGTCTCGAGTTGAGTTGAGGGGATCTATGAGGACAGGGTCAATTTGAATTGTCCGTCCACTGGGATGGTGGCATAGTATCAGGCCTCCTAACCAAGCACTTCAGAGTTAGAATGGTACCACATTGTGAAGTAGATTCTAGGCTCATGCATAGCATTGCATTTTCTTGTGATGGTTTTGTTGTGATTAATATGTATCGTGTGCGATAATAATTTATGCGATGATTTGATGTTATAGTGAAGTGTATTGATTTTCCTTGATTTTGACTATCTAACGTGATGTTTTTCTTTGAAGAATGTTTGTGTAATGATACAGTTTATTGATGATTAATTGTGTGTTCTTCTTACTTGTATTATACTATCAACATGATTTCAAAATCCATCTCCTTCGTTGTTTGTGTTTGACTGGCTTGGCCCTACGTTTGCGAAATCGCAGTTATTACAGGTTAATGAGTTTTGAAGTTCAAGTTTGGGAGAAGCCCCGCTCTGATAGGTGAAACCGGGAATGAGAGTCATAAAGTTGTATTTTTACTTGTTTAATTAGAAACAACTTTTTGGTATGAAATCTTATAACTAGTAAATTTTTGGAATTAAAGTTAAAAATTCAATTATAAATTATTAACTAGATAAAGACCTCCATTCATTCACTTCTCGTCCTCAATTGATCCAATTCGACACTTTATGGGGTAAATGATAAAGATAAAATATTAGAACACACTCTAAAAAGGGTCAATTTCGAAATTTGAGTTAAGTAAACTTTCTATAAATCGGAAAATAATTAGTGAATAATGTAGCCACTGTTCACATAGTCGTTTTAGTGTTGATTTCACTCAAATAGACTTACAGTGAAGAAAAATAGTGCAAAATAACAAATTCTATAAATGGAGAAGTCAAATATCTTAGAGGGAAATTGGGATGGTTAAAAATCTGAGAAAATATATTTAATTGACTAACTAAATGAATGAAACAATATACTGAAATTTGAACGAAAATGAGAAAACGCTTTTGGAGCAGTTATTGATCACCGGTGTCAAACAATAGCCCACTTTCTTACTTTCTGTTCTCGATCTCCCTATCTTATTTTTTTTATGTTACTTTTATTAATAAAATTCAGGATTTAAATCCCTTCACGCAAATGGACTAAGCTCATTTACCCCCTTAATAAAATCCTTCAAACATCATTTAATTTTCAAAACATTACTAATATTTCAGAAGTAATATATGATAAACACGAGTAATTAAAATAATTAACCTTTTCAAAAATTATATATATTACTAATAACTGAAACTATCATATTCAACATAATCACTATAATTATACTTATTTTTTAAAATACTCACATTAAAATACTACCATCATTAGAGAATAGTCGAAATTATAAAATAAATAAATATAACATAAACACTTTATATTAATTACTAAATCATAGTAAATATATATAAAATCACAATGCCATAACAAGTATATAAAAATAAAGGAAATCAAATAAAATATTACTGCTATCCAAATATAGTTATTTACAAAATAAATAACTAAAATAACAGATACATAGAAATAATTAAAATATAAATATGTGCACACTTAACATATATCAAACACTCAAAAAATATCACATTAATTATGAACGCATATATACACGTAAAATCGCCTAAAGTCTTATTCTTTAAAATATTACACTAAAATACTGTTTTTTATAGAAAAATATATAAATAATAAAATATAATATTTGTTATTTGTATCACTCATTTAGTCAAATATGAACAAGATTAGCACATATAAAATTAATCATAAAATTAATCAACATACATTGTAAAATAATTTTAACACCAAATCAATTATTTAAAATCTTATTTCACTAATAAAATAGTTTATTATAAAATTTGGAGTATTACATATTTCATATAATCTATATTACTTTAACTCAACAGTTACCTCTATGTGCTTCTATTGACAAACCATTTAAATCTTCTTTAATAGTTTGGTGTATAGTTTCCTTGGTTTCCCTCAATCTTTGACTATTCGCTCATCTTTCATCTGATTTACCCTTCTTATCGGGACTCCTACAATTTATCTCTATACAGGCCTAATACTACCTAATGAAACATTCTACCACTATTCCAAAATGGGTGTCACTGATGTAAAAACAATTCATATGTCATTCTGTCTTCCAAGATTTTTTGCCATAGTCCTACATACCATTCACAAAATATTAAGCTGGTCAGACTTAATATTTGGTGACTAGATACTTAGAACATATAGCAAAAAGAAAAACATCTTAAATTGAAATAATTTTCCGTATATGAAATGGAAAACATGACATGTTATGCATTGTTATTTTTAAAAAAGTATTTAACCTTAAGGTTGCCACAATCCTCTTTTCCTGAAAATATGAAAAATATCAGATTCCTCCTTCTTTTCCTTCTTTAAAATTTATAAAATATCATAATTCTCTTTTTCCTTGAAGTACGGAAAATATGCAAGTCCTTATTCTTTTCCTTAGAATACAGAAAAGTTTTCTCAATTATTTTGACGTGGGTAACCAAAATAATTGAGAACCTCTTGGTAAAGTTGGTCTGGCCATGACCATTTAACTATAGATCCTCTGTAAAATATAGATCCTCTGTATTTAACTCGGTTACTTGGTTAAACGACTTGGCGGTGACAATTTTGTAAATATTTAAAATTTGTTTAACACGGTTATATTAATAACCGATTTAACGCAAATATAAAAAATACCGTGCGCACTTGACGTTTTATCTTCCATTCTTAACGTTTTATTTCCATTGTATTAACCTCTGGATTATTAACCTTTCCTATTCTCTAACTTCCTTCGTGAAGACTTACAATAGAACTTCCTTTGCAACTACTTCACAAGCATTGCCCCATTTTATTGACACCATTTCAAGTTTGGTTATTATTTATTGAATAATAAATTTTGTTTACGTAGAGATATTATTGTGAATAATTTTTTATTTTTTCTACTTACAATTGTTGATATATAACAATAATTTTGACATCCTACGTTGCTAGACTGATTAGTATATATATATATATATATATATATATATATATATATATATATATATATAATCATAAGTTCATTTTCAGATATATTATGAGAAAAAAAGTAAAAAAAAATAAAATTACATGCCAAATTCTTTTTTTTTTAAACCACTCTTTTTCTTTTGTTTTTTCGGTTAAATTTTGTCTTATTGAAGTATATGTTACAATATTTCTCCTCATCTTTATAATTTTTGAAAAATAATAATATTATTTTTTAAAAATTTTTTGGATGGATGTAGGAGATTTTGTCGGTTTGATGAGCCAGTTCAATTACATGTTCCATTTTATATAATAGGTAGCAAAATAATAATCAAAATAATAACAATAATTAAAAAAAACAATAATCAAAATAATAACAATACTTAAAAAAACAATAGTAAACTATTATTAGATTACTCTTAGTTAATATGAATACGACACTGTAGGACAATAAATAAAAAAGTAAAGCACTATTTTAGTTTTATTTTAACTTAATATTTACGGTTATTTATTTTTAACAATAGTAGTTATGGATCATAGTTGAATGAATGCTAATCGTTTGAGTGAAGTGTATAGATGTGGAGAAATTTTTATGCTTTAAAAACAACTTCTTAAAAATGAAGGAAAATTTTATTGTCTTTGTGTTAGTGTTTAAATGGAAACGGTTACATTTTGAAGAAATAAGAAATCATCTTATTTGTTATGGGATTTGCCAGAGTTATACAAAATGGATATGGCATGATGATTTGTTAAACATGGCAAATGTATGAGTGCGACTACTATGTTATGTTACATATGTTGAACATTGTAAAAGAGTTGATTCATGGATGCAAGTACGTAATTTTTTTACAAGTTGCTATTGATTGTGTTTTTTTATATTTGTATGATAAAAAATTATAAATTGTTATTGATTGTAGTTTTTAATATTCGTATGATAAAATAATTATGATTCAGCCGATATTGATTGTGTTTTTTTTGTTCAGATATTTGATGACTCGAGATCATTTCATCCGGATCAAATTAAAGAAGTTCGAAAACGTTGTGTGGAAATTAGTTTGGAATTAATTGAAGGAAATGACAATGCTAATATATGTCTAGGAAATGACAATGCTAATATATGTCTAGGAAATGACAATGCTAATATATGTCTTTTGATAATATTTGTTATCTCAGACACGGAACCGACTTAAAATGTACATTTTAACTGACTTAAAAAGATAAAACAAAATAGATAAAAATATAATAGTACCTTATGGGTTTATTGTTCTCTCTAAAAACCTCCTCAAGATTCAATAGTACTATATTATATAATATAGTTGTTGTTGTGGAGTTTTTCCCATGCCTATATTGAAGATAAAAACATAATTTGATATAGATTAACCAAACTTGATGATGGTGAAAATTTGGAATAAATCATATTATTATCAGTGTTAATAGAAATTAACGTTTATCATAAGCTACTTTCAATTTATCCATTAACATATTAGTACCTTATGGGTTTATTGTTCTCTCTAAAAACCTCCTCAAGATTCAATAGTACTATATTATATAATATAGTTGTTGTTGTGGAGTTTTTCCCATGCCTATATTGAAGATAAAAACATAATTTGATATAAATTAACCAAACTTGATGATGGTAAAAATTTGAAATAAATCATATTATTATCAGTGTTAATAGAAATTAATGTTTATCATAAGCTACTTTCAATTTATCCATTAACATATTAGTACCTTATGGGTTTATTGTTCTCTCTAAAAACCTCCTCAAGATTCAATAGTACTATATTATATAATATAGTTGTTGTTGTGGAGTTTTTTCCTTGCCTATCATGAAAAATTATAAAAGAACTAACAAAGGTTGATAACAATTATTTATTTTAGAACATTAATTAATTGACCTAAAGAGACAAACACGAAACATAGTTTCATGTAAAAAAATATTAATATTTGTGATTGTATTCTTCTGTCTGCAAAAGAGCTACAAAATCATTATAAATTGAACAAACCTTCCATGTTTGTTACATGAAAACAAAAAAAATATGACTAAAATTCTGGTATATATCTGTGTTATGATCTTCTTTATGTCCTTACTTTCTATGGTAAATGATGTAAATGCCGGTAAGATTTTTTTTTCCAGAATCTTTTCCAAATAAATTATGTTATCTAATCTAAAATTTATTTTCCAATAACCCCTATTTTATTATTTTACATTACAGGATGTCTTATTAGATGTACAAGACAAGGTCATTGCGATGAATTTTGTTCTCCTTTCAAAGGGCAATGTATTAATGAACACTGCAATCGTCTATAATTCGTTAAAGTAAAGTTGAAAATTTATTTTATGTTTCTTCAAATTTTATAAACAAAATTATATATCTTAAAATTGCCACTTATATGATTACTTTCATATTTTGATTTATGTTACTTCGGCCTTTCAATTTTGTTGACAGTTAATGAAGCGGGGTCTTCACCTTTCTTTGCTTTTTGAAGTTAAGAAGAATAACAATTTCACCACAATATCTACTCTGAATATTAAGGTCATATGTTAGAGAACTACAACAAGGGAAAAGGATGAAAAATATTTATCACTTAAGTTACAATTTTAGAATGTCTTAGCTTAGTTTAGTATAAAGATAAATAAGCCTTACATGCATAGAGCCATTATCCGCAAGACGGAGGGGACAACTCTCCTTATTTTTTGGTTTTAAGAAAATAATTGTAAAATTTTAATGAAATATATTTTGGTCTTTAGTAAGTATGATTTGAGTATTAGCTCATTTTATGGTTCTTGGATTAGATCATATCTTTATATTTATTAAAGGTATCGTTACGCACAAAGTGTTTGCAGAGGTATACTTAACGAAAGATTTGGGAAAAAGAAATTGACGTGGTTTAATTTAAAAGTTCATACAATTAAACTAAAAAAGAGTTACAACTAAATATTATCCACTTTAGTTCAATACATTAAGAATGTTACATCTCAATTTTTTGAAACACTACTGGTGAAGTTTAATGCAAAAATATAATATTTTTTTTGTTTATCTTCCTTTTATTGGAACTGTGGTAAAAGTTTAAATTTAAGAATTCTTTGAATTTAAAAAAAATGAAAGTGTCATTTTGTTTCACAATCAGAGTATCCCCTAAATTTTTTATAAGCCCCAACAATTTATTCGTGAAACTCAAGAACCATTCCATGTAGAAAGAGAAATAAATTTAAAACTAAAATACACGATATGGAAAAAAAACACATATTACTCGTATAAACATCATTTCTTGTGGTCCATGGGGAAACCACGTTGATACTACCAGAAAATAAACTAAACAAAACAAACACAAAATATAATATTATTCGTTTAACATCCCATTTTTTGGGACGTTAACTCAAAATATTATTGTCAAAATTTATGGCCAAATTATTTTTCTAAAACAAAACTATAAATTATAAGAACAAATTTCTTTTAATATTAAAATATTAACTAACTTGCTTCATTCTTTCATATTTAGAATATTTGCAATTACAAAAAGTTAATCTAGTATATACATTTAAAGTAAGTTCTTAAAACCCAAGGATCATGGCCTTTTACTACCCGAGGATAAAGTTCTTGGAAAATACAAGAAGCGGAGTTTGAATTGTGTTGGTCCTTTTATACTTGTTCTTTAAACAATATCTTGTTATCAAAAGCTTATCTTATGTTAAACACAAACACTCAAAACATAGATTGAAGAAAAGACATAAAAAACTTAGACACCAAAAAAAGAGATAAGCGAGAAGAAGAACATACAATAATTGTGATACAAATTTGCAACAACAATTGCTATATCTAGTCCTCCTTTTTAGAAATATATATCTCAAGTACAATTAGGGACATAATCCACCAAAGTATTTTTAAATCCATCTCTGTAGGCTTTGAGTAGCATTAAAACATCTCTAAGTTAAGTATTGTTTTTCTGCCTCCTTGAGCATTGAGTATTATTATCAAACCTCTTCAACCAAAAGTTCAATCTCTTGTATTTCTCACACCTGTTGGATACACGCACTTCTTGAGTTTAATATTTTTACTCTACTTCTCTATGATAAATATTATTCAAGACCTCTAAAGACCAACCATAATTAAGGTCTCTCAATTTCCTCAAGGATCCTGACATCGCTCGCCTCTTGAGTTGAGTTTGTAAAGTCCCTCTTCAAGCTAAGTATTCTTCTAACCAGCTCTTTAGTAGCCCACTATTGATGTTTGTGCTGTTAAGGAACCGAGTGTTTAAGTATCATCCTAAACTAAGCATTTTTCTAACTACATCTTCAAGCTACCCACTAGAAACCATCTACTCTTCTTAATGAATTTATTTTTATTAATTTCTTGGGGAAAACTCGCTGAAGTATGGAATTAAAAAAAAAAAATCCATACTTAAAATAGTTAGGGAACTTGCGCTGCTGTTAAATTTTAAAAAAACTCAGAATTCGACGAAATTTTTTATGTGAGTTCTTGGGTTGGTTGAAGTTTGTTTTATGTCTGAGTTACATTTTTGCAAGTGAATAATATTAAACTTGACTATTTTAATAATAAAATAATTTTTGTTGTAAAACTAATTATCGACATGGGTCATCTGTACCACTTTTTCAGTAATTGACCATACTATCAATTGAAGGGATTGACACATTTTTTAGTAGAGATTTGAATAATGTGATTATGACTAAGTATGATAAAAGATAATGGTGAGGGTTTATGATTAACTTTTAGTGAGTATTTTTTATAGTTAGAAATTTGTAAAGATATTAATTTGGATTTAAGAGAGTAAGTAAATTAAGGAATGAGAAGAAAATTATCTCTCACTTCCCTTATATACCCACCCACAAAGACACATACACACACCACTCTAAGTTTTTTTCATTTCTTTTTTTTATCTCTAAAAACAAATCCTCAGTAAGAAGAAGAAACTCTCTTTTTAAACTAGATCAAAGATCACAAACAAGAAGTGGTAGGAAGAAAAGTTCATCCCTTCAACTCTGTTGTTCTTATGATCTAAGAAACTTGAGGTGAGAACATTGTCTTCCCTCTTTCTTTTTTCAAACTGATAATATTATAAAGTGCAGAAATCGTAAATTGCAAAGAAAATAAATTAAAAGAAATTAAACAAATGATAATAAAAATGATATTAACATTAGTTACAAGTACTTTACAAAAATTGTAAGTAATGTTAATATACTTGCAAGTACTTTAATAAATAATTTTAACATTACAAAAAGGTATGAATTATTCATGGTATAACAAATTGAAAAATAATTTGAGACACAAACATTGCAAATGAGACACATAATTTGATATAGATTAACCAAACTTGATGATGGTGAAAATTTGAAATAAATCATATCATTATCAGTGTTGATATAGTTAAACGTTTATCATAAGTTATTTTCAATTTATCCATTAATATAGTAGTACCTTATGAGTTTATTGTTCTTTCCAAATACCTCATCAACATTCAATAGCATAGTATATTATTGTTGTTGTTGAGTTTGTGGAAAATCTGGTCAGAAGAAGTCTGATCCGAAGAAAACTGCATCATATGAAAATATGATAAGAGGTAATCTGATCAGAAGAAGTACTAGATCAAAGGAACCAATAGCCTTTTAATTTCTCACTAACTAACTCCCTGCTCCCTATTCATGCCTTCTATTGGGTTAAAGCTTAAATTCAGTATCCTAACATACTTATACATAAGGTGTACTAAACATACACACACAGGTATGATATAATCTAAGTAATATGGAATTCAATCGCTTCAAGTTTCTACATCTACAGTAGACTGCAAGAGATTGCTAAGCATTCCTTTGAACCCATAGGAAACCACAGTTCCAATATCCTAATAAACCACTTATGACTCTACTATCCCAAAGCCAAAACAAAAGGGAACCAGAGTTTCAATACAAAACCAGAATTACCAACTATTCAGTTACTGCAAAGAAGTTACACTAATTTCTAACAACTTAAAAGTTGATAAAATGTTGTCATGTTTTGCATAACTTATTAGTCACACTGCTTCTAACTCTTTTGAATGAGTATTTTCTTCTCTGCCCATTACTCATTCAGGTTACTATCCTTGCCCTTCTTACCCTCAAGGCATAGACCTTCCATTTCAGCAACTATACTGGAATGTAGTAGTTTACAAATCCCTTTACTTCTCTTTTGTTTTAAACAATTAACGCCAGATGTTTAAACTAGGTGCCTTGTGGTATGACATGGTCTACTACTTTCACCTCTAAGCTAGGGATACTTCACATTTTGCCAACCTTACATTCCAAATAACCATTTAAATCTGTAAGCTTAACCTTACATTTTACTAACCTCATATTCTATATAATCTATATTACTTTAACTCAACAGAAGCAGCCATATTTTTTTGACATACTAAACTCCAAAATAATATATATAATAATTTATACCATATTTTATAAAAAATTGCAGCGGATAAATAAAATCTCTTTGAAAGGAAAAGGAAACTTTTATGAGTTATTTAGGATATTGCATATCTCAAAATACAAATGGAACACTTTATGTTTTTTTCTTCTATAAAATAGTGCAATCTCCATAAACTTGATTTAACTATATTTTCTTAATTTAATTCCAAAAACTTACTAGTAGTTATAAGGTTTTCATACAAAAAGAAGTTTTTAATAAAATAAGTAAAATACAACTTATAACTCTCAGTCCCAATATCACATGTCAAAGCAGTGTTTCTCATAAAATTGAACTTCAAGACTCATTAACATGTAATAACTCGATTTCTCAAACACGGGGCCAAGCCCGTCAAACACAAACAACGAAGGAGGTGAGTTTCGAAATCATGTTGATAGCATAATATAAATATGAAGAACACAAAAATAATCATAATAGACTATATCATAACACATAATCTCATTATAATATAACATCAAAGTTACTCAAGTAAAATCATTATCTCATTATAATATGCATCAAATCAACTAAGAGAAACTATTATCACTTTTGAAACATATTAATCACTACAAAACAATAAAAAAAAATGCAATGTTATGCATGAGCTTAGACTCTACTACTTCACAATTTGGTACCAATCTAACTCTAAAGTACTTGGTTAGGAGGCTTGATACTATGCCACCATGCCATGCAAGTGGATGGACAATTCAAATTGGCCCTATCCTCATAGATCCCCTTAATTCAACCCAAGACACATTTACGCGACAATGGAGGTATACGTGTGTTGCATGGTAGCTCTTGGCATTTGGAGGGCTACATCGAAGTCACCTAGGATTTCCCCACCCGAATACATCAAAGGTCTAACAATCTTTCCTTAAGGCTCAGTAGTAGACTACCACGATCAGGCTCATTCAGTCGTACTTCCCCGAAATCACTAGGCTTGTCAGACCCTACCTATATGATAACAAAATAGTCTGTACTTCAAAAATTCTTATCAACTTCAAAAATTTCCAACATCTATTTTCTCCTCTCGTTGGCCAAGACTACGCCATTAAGAGCATTATCGTTTTTCCAATTATCTTAACGCGGGTAACCAAGATAATTGAGAACTTCTTGGTAAAGTTGGTCTGGCCATGACCCCAAACCGGTGTCCCGATTCGTTTTTCCTTTACCCATTGTTTCATGTCTGAAACAATCCTCAAATGTCTCACCGTGTACTTGGACCATGTATGCCATGACTTTGAATAATGCAATGCATATGTAATATCATGTATGCAATGCACATTTCATCAACACATCTAATGCGACCATTTAATCAACTTAGAAGGTTAATACATAATTAGAAGACAGATTAAGTTCAATTTTCCATCAAATAAAATTTTAATTACTCGTTTAATTGGAAGAAGTCACTAAGTGTTGCATTATGATCAGCGAGTTTGGACCAGAGGTAGCGTGATCAGAGGAACTTGGATCAGACGCAACATGACCAAAATCAGATTCTGACCAGAGGCAGCATGATCAGAGGATGCTTGGATCAGATGTAGAGTCAGAGTAAGCATAATTAGAAGCAAAACCATAGGAAGCATGATCAGATGCAGACTCAAAGACAACATGATTAGAAGCAGAATCATAAACAACATGATTAGAGGTAGAATCAGAAATAGCATGACCAGAGGCAGAATCAGAAATAGCATGATCAAAGGCAGTATCAGAAACAACATGATCAGAGGCAGAGATAGAAGAAAGGAAATCAGGGCAAAATAATAAAGAGAATTAGAAGTAGAACAACATGTGTTGGAATTCTGGGAACGCATTAATTTCGTATTCCACCTATCACAATTAATTCTATTTCCTGGGGTTCCTAACACATCTAAATCGTCATACCAACATATGCATAAGAGATTATTTTCAAAACAGTAAAATGTAGATTTACAATATTTCTTGCATGCTAAAAAAACATAGTTTCGTCTCACCCTCGTGTCTACAATAAATGATATTTAAGCTGAACTCATAAAATCCACATGCAAAAGTAAAGTTTGTTCTGAGAAAAGAACTCATAGTTTTGTCAAGGTAATCCTCTTCAACTCGAGTTGATTTATGGAAGATATCTACTCTATCAACTCTCAATTTCATCAGTCACTTTTGTCTAGTGTCAACTTAGGGGTTTTCGTTGTTTTCTCTTTAGATTTGTCAAGGTAACCCCCTTCAACTTGAGTTGATTTATGGAATATGTCTACTCTATCAACTCTCAATTTCTTCAATCACTTGTGTCTTGTGTCAGCTTTGGGGTTTTCGTCGTTTTCTCTTTATCTCCCTTTAGTATTTTTTTGGTTGATTTCTGGAGATGGACGGAAGGAAATAGACGTGCAAGGGTTTGGGTAGGTGTAGAAGACTTCAGAGATCTTTTGTCTTTAAAGAATTTTGAAAAGAAGAAGAAAATTGATGGATGAGGGAGACGATGAATAGTAACTGGTGTTTGTTTTAGAATGTTTAGAGAGAAAGCGGGATTTGTTGGTGGAAAAGAAGGTGCAGCCGGTGGTGAAATAAAATGAGGGTTTTTGTTAGTTAAATGTACCCGTAAGAGGAGAAAAAAAACAAAAAATGGACTATAACAGATAATACCATTACTTACCTATTCTACCATTACTTACCTATTTTTTGTTTCCTTTCAAAGGGAATTGTAGTAATGGTCAATGAATCTGCAGTCGTATGCGCACGCATAATTCATTAAATAAGAACTGAAATGTTATCTAAAATTAAGTTAAGAGACCACATGAGCAATTGTATCTTTCAGTTTTTAATAAGAAAGATTTAAGTATTAGCTCCTTTTATGATTCTTGGATTAGATCATATTTTATATTTATTAAAGGTATCGTGACGCACAAAGTGTTTGCAAAGGTATACTTTGCGGAAGATTTGCAAAAAAAAAAAAAAATTGATGTGATTTAATATAAAATTTCATTCACTTCAACAAAAAAAAGGAGTCACAACTAAATATTATTCACTTTAGTTCAATACATTAGGAATATCACATCTCAATTTTTTGAAACACTACTGGTGAAGTTTAATGCAAAAATATAATATATTTTTTTTGTTTGTCTTCCTTATATTAGAACTGTCTTCCTCAACAATTTATTTGTGTAACTCAAGAACAGATATGGAAAAAAACACGTAATACACATATAAACATCATTTCTTGTTATCAATGGGGAAACCTCATTGATACTACCAGAAAATACACTAAAAAAAACAAAGACAAAATATAATATTATTCGTTTAATATCTCACGTTTATGGACGTTAACTCGAAAAATTATTGTTAAAATTTACGGTAAAATTATTTTTCTAAAACAAAACAATAAATTATAAGAAAATATTTCTTTAAATATTCCAACATTGACAAACTTGCTTTATTTTTTCAAAATCAGCATACCTGCAATTATAAAAAGTTAATCTAGTATATACATTAAAAGGAATTTCTTAAACCGCAAGGCTAAAGGCCTTTTACTTTCCGAGGATGAAGGTACTGAAAAATACAAGAAGCGGAGTTTGAATTGTGTTGGTCATTTTAAACTTTTTCTTTAAACGATATCTTTTTATCAAAAACTTATCTTCAATTAAACACACACACTCAAAATATAGATTAAAGATAAAACATAAAGAACTTAGAGATGCCAAAAAAAGAGATAAGTGAGAAGAAAAAAGTACAATAGTTTTTGTACAAGTTTGCAACAACAATTGCTATATCTAGTTCTCCCTTTTTAGAGATATATATCTCAAGTACAATTAGAGACATAATCCACCAAAATATTTTCAAATCCGCCTCTTTAGGCTTTAAGTAGTTTAAAACAACTCGAGTTAAGTATTGTTTTGTTTGCCTCTACGAGCATTGAGTATTATTATCAAGCCTCTTCAATCTCTTTATATTATGATGCCTAAGAAGGCAACCAAAAGTTCAATCTCCTGTATTTCCTCAAGGATCCTGACATATAAGATTTTATATGTGTATTTGTGGTAAAGGCTCCTTCCAAATTTTTAGCTTGCATATAAGATTTTATATGTGTATTTGTGGAGTTTGAAATGGATGAATTTGATGTATGAATTTATGGAAAATGAATTTAATGCGATTATGTGTGAAATAGTGGAATGTGGAAGTGATGTGGTGGAGGTGTAGTTGGTGTGATTTATGTGCGATTTGATATTATTGAATTAATGTGATCTATGGGTGGTTTTGTGGAAGTTAAATGGTGACCGTGATGGGGCCACGGGATGGTTCCATGCGATAGTTGGTCCATCTTATCCTTAAGAGGATTTAACTTGAAGTGTGAGGCCTGTGATAGGCTACACTTTCGTAAATTGTGCGGGCCTGTGATAGGTGACACTTCGGTAATTTGTACTAGACTTCTGATAGGCATTGCAATTACGATTTACACCGGTATTATGTGTTGTGTAAGGCCTGTGTAGGCTACACTGAGTAAATTGTGCGGACCTGTGATAGGTGGCACCTCAGTAATTTGTACTAGGCCCGTGATAGGCAGTGCAATTACAGTTTACACCCTTCGCGGAGGGTTTTTGATTGGAATTGATGTGTAAAGCCTATGATAGGCTACACTGAGTAAATTGTGCGGGCCTGTGATAGGTGGCACCTCGGTAATTTGTACTAGGCCCGTGATAGGCAGTGTAATTACGGTTTACGCCTCTCGAAGAGAGTTTTTGGTTTGGAATTCCAGAATCATGTGCATTGGCATATACGCATTGCATTAGGCATGCGAGTCATGTTTGATATACTGTGATGGTTGTATATACATAATCGTTTTTGGTTTGTGATTGTGCCATTATTGATTTTTTGTTTAAATACTTTGGATTTTCGTTTCAAAATCATTTCCGCTGTTTGTAATTATTGTTGACTTTGTCATTGTGTTACGACTTAAATATTTTATCCAAAAGTATTTCTTTATTTATGAATTTGATTTTAGTTTGTTTTTTTAAAAAAATGGACTGTTACATGGGTCGTCTGTAACTCTTTTTGAGTAATTGACCATACTATCAATTGAAGGGATTGACACATTTTTTAGTTGAGAAGTGAATAATGTAATTACGAATATGTATCATAAAGGATAATGGTGAGGGCTTATGATTAAATGTAAGTGAGTATTTTTTATGGTTAGAAATTTGTGAAGATTAATTTGTATTTAAGAGAGTAAGTTAATTAAGGAATAAGAAGAAAATTATCTCCCTCTTCCCTTATATACCCACCCGCAAAGACACATACACACACCACTCTAACTTTTTTTCATTTCTTCTTCTTATCTCTAAAAGCAAATCCTTAGTAAGAAGAAGAAACTCTCTTTTTAAACCAGAAACCAAGTTTTAAATTTAAATGAGGTGTTTAATATTGTTATTTAAAAATCTCAGATGCCTTCGATTGCTTAATAAATAATTTAGATATTCAAGGTTCAAGGTTCTATGTCTTGGAAGGATGACATATTTTATCAAGTACAAGGAGCTGATAAAAACAGACGTGTGCGATGTATTGGCAAGATTTGTAATTCCAAAATATCGAAGGTTTGTGTATCTGAAAATGAAGAGTTGCGCGAAAGAGTTAAGAATATGGAAAGCTTGTTAGCAAATGTGATGACTTTAATTCAAAATCGAATTTATGGAGAATATGTTAATGATATAATACAAGCTGCGAGACAGGTATATCATAAGTTACTACTCTTATCAAAGTTGCTTCATAAGTTTCATACTCGTATTTTTCATAAGTAATATTTTTTATTTTTTGTGATAGGTTCCTGATGCTAATAGAGCTCAAAACCATTTGAATTCTCTTGGTCCAAACAACATTGAAGATAACGAAAATGATACTTAGATAGTGTTAATTAATTTTGATTAAAATCATTAATATTTTCTCTGTTTTATTATTAATATTTTTGTTGTTGAAGATGAAATCTTGGCAATTTAGTGGACTCAATTTCTTAATGTTTTTTGATATTGTTATGTATGACATAATATGTCTATTTTAAATGTTAGTAAGACAATGTTTTTCACTACTAAGCAAAAATACTCTACAGTGCACTATGGTGAACATTGTTTAACTATTGTTTTATATGATTTGCTAGTAAGACTTTTATGTTATATATATATATATATATATATATATATATATTATTGTGTATTTAGATTTGGTTAATTTTATAAAATTAAATTCTAAATTATTATATAATTTTTATTGATAACAAAAATTAATATTTATAACAAATTTGTTACTCTTAAAACCTATAATAACATAAATAAGTTGTCAAAACCGTAGGTATAACTGTTATAAATTATGGCTAAACTATACCCTATAGTGATGGTGAAATATCCGTAGATTAAAGCAAATGTTTAAAGCAACGGACAAAAGTCTGTCACTATACCACGAAAAAAACCCCGTCGGTATAGGTAATTTTGGTTATCCCTACAGTTTTTATACTTTTACCTACAGAGTTTTACTGTCACTAAAGGTAAAATTTCTTGTAGTGCAATCAAAAGGTTGCAGGAAGAAAAGTTCATCCGTTCAACTCGGTTGTTCTTATGAGCTAAGAAACTTGAGGTGAGAACATTGTCTTCCCTCGTTCTTTTCCCAAACTGATAATATTATAAAGTATAGGAATCGTAAATTGCAAAGAAAATATATTTCAAGAAATTAAACAAATGAAAATGATATTAACATTACTTGCAAGTACTTTATAAAAATTGTAACTAATGTTAAATCTTGTTGGGCTCACTTGCAGTTTATATTAGTTTTTGGTCTTTACATCATCACCCTCATAATTTTGAAACGGCTAAAAGGAAGTTTATGTGATGCACATAAATTATAAATAGGATTAAGTCACTTGTTTGGTTCCCTAAGCCTATAATCTGATTCATAAAAATTTACACCATCCAATTGAGACTTAGAATGTTTAGAAGAGCCTTACAACTTCAAGTAATTAGCAATGACTAGAGGTACACATTTTAATCCTTTCGTTTCCGCTGTAGACATAGAATTTTGTTTTTTGTTTAATTGAAATTCTAACATTTAGTATCAGAGCAATTCAGGTATAGAACGTTGGAAAACACAGTCAATTTTTTTTGCTGGTTTTTCTTAACAAGTCTTTTTTCTTAACAAGTCTTTTAAGGGATGGTTGGATTTACCTTTTTTAGAACAAGAAATTGTCATACCAGGATTGCCTAAGCTTGAAGCTTGTGATTTGCCATCTTTTTTGTATAAATTTGGAACTGATCCTTGCTACTTTGATATTCTTGGGAACCAATTTTCAAAGATTCATCAAGCTGATTGGGTAGATTCACAAAGCTGATTGGGTTTTTGCCAACACATACTACTAGAAATCTGCATTTTACCTGCGGATTTTCAGCTGGATATTAGCTATAAATCTGCAGGAAACACATTACCTACGGATTTACCTGAGGAACTATTTCGCCACGTAAAACCTTCGTGGATATGGATAATTGTTTCCTGGGAATTTCTGAACCCGCAGGTAATTTGCCTGCAGCTATTTCCGTAGGAAAAGTAAATAAATTCCGAAGCTAATTTTTACTAAACATAAGTCATTTTCTTACGACTTTTCATGGGAAAGCATTTTCACAAGTAAGTCCAGATCAAAGGTTTTTCAAAATATTAAATTGATGGTTCACTCAAATCAATATATTGCAGTTTATTTTAATCTGCCTCATATATTTAAGATAAATCAAGCAAAAAGGAATTATATGTATGAAATAAACCAAATAATCAAAAACAGTTTTCATGTTCTGTCTAAAGTTTCCTCTAATTTTTTTTTTCAATCAATTTCTTCTGGGCTTCTTTCACTCTTTTAGGTTCATTAGGAGTGTTATATATTTCAGTTTCTAGTTATTATGGTATTCCTCGAACCACTCTTTTCACCTTCAATTTTCTTTGCTTTTTTTTTTTTTTTGCAGCTGTAGCTTGTGAATAAAGAAAAGTCCCAAGTATCACAAGCTAGTTGAGATGAAAAGCTTCTTGACTCTACAAGTATATATTGAGATTAACCACTACAAGTATATATTGAGATTAAAATACGTATATATTGAGATTAAAATAAACTATGTAGTTTGAGGGTGGAAGGCTATGTACATCAAAATGACATCTTTTTTATGTTATCTCGATACAGTCCAACTTATTTTGTATTGGTACTGTATTGTCATATCATATAACTATAATTCTATAGTGCTGGAACAATATTGCTAATAATATGTATATTTACATTAGGATTATGAAGATATTAATGTGTTTCAACATCACCTTGACAGATTCATGAGACAAGTAATCTTGCCAAACTTGATTGTTCTCATCAATCTCAATTGAAAAACATTCTTCTTATTCTTCTTCTGCCTGTTGCCAAAATGATACAAACAAATTTGAATTGATCAGGGTAATTTGTTTTTCAATAGCTTTGTTTGCTAAAAAGGTTATATACAAGATACTGATTAATAAGGGTAAGACAAACTCAGAAATATTTTGCACAAATATTAACATTCAACACCACTTCTGTTTCACCACATTTGAGTAGTTTTGCATGCTAAATTACTGAAAGAACTCTTAAGTCAATGATGAAATCAAGCATGAGACAGACTAATTGACAGAAAGAAACAATGAGTTTGATTTTCTCTCTCACATAAAACACCAATAAAAACTACTTATTTTACATACTAGTCAAGTAAACAATTTCCGTGAACAGAGTTTAGGAACTGGCTCTAACTTGAAAAAAGGTTTTAGTTTGTCTTCAAGGAAATCTTCCCCAAATTCCTGAGATAAAATGAAGATTAGAAAGTTTGTCAAAACATTAATTTCTAATGTCATTGAATGAAAGAAAAAGGCATTCATTCACATTCTATAACACCGTAGCAAAAAAATATCAAGACTTAAAAAAAAAAAAGCCAATCCAGCAATTACTTGCTATCAATGTATAAGAACTTAACCAAAAACTATCTTAATAAGAACAATATATGTGAAATAAGAACAAATATAACAATAAGGTCCTTCTTAATGGATGGTGTAAGGAGACAGGATAAAAATAACTAAATACTTTCTATTATAAGTAAAATGCATTTTTCTAGGCAAAAACTAAAGACAGGTAGCACTAGTGTAGCATTCATGATTTGCGCAGCAAGAACGACATTGGAGATCTACAACATTAAAATACAAATATATAAATACAGTACACAGAACAAAATAGAACCACCATACAAATACAAAGCACCATCCTAACAACATCACTAGATTCACCTAGCTTCATAAGCATATACATAACAGTGAATGCACTATACCAAAAGCTAGAAAACAACAACCACAGTCTAAAGTGAGGGAAGGAAAAGGGTACAAACTGCAGTACGCTGCTGATTAAGTCCACCATTACAACATATAAAAGATTATAGAAAAAATGTAGAAAAACTAGATTATTAGTTGCAACAAACAGTTTACACTAAAACAAGACAAACAAATTTTCCAAACTGTTTGTATAATGTGTGATAACCTTAATCCGCAAAACAATAAATAACCAAAATTAATTAGTTCAGAAAACCATACAGAACAAAAAACTATTGCAAACATATAAATGGACTTCACTGTGAAACCCCCAGCCACTAAGTGAAGTTGTCATATTCGGTATAACAGGAATCTGAGACCATGGTGTTATACCAAGCTTTTCCAGCAGCCTTGATGGCAGAAGATTCCTCCTGAAATAGCAAAAGGAGCACAACAGAAAAAATGTTAGTCTTAAATAACATATAAATGATATTAAGATTGTCAGCTAACAAGTACAAAATATTCCATTTCAAAGTGGGCAATACAGAAAAGAAAACACAAAATCAGAATGTAGCAGGGAATATATGGAATGGCTCAAGCCAAAAGTCATTCATTCTTCCACATATAACTGACTCATCGATTCATCTAAATACATTGAATGACTAAATTAGAGAAACCAAAGGCGGCATATATACCTGTTGCATTGCCAATCTTGACCAAGTCTCTGAAACCAACGGTGACAGTGAGACTGAAAATCATCAATAACCAGTTGACATCAGGGATGTAAATCTGGCCATCTATCGTTTTTGATGTGTGAATGACTTTCACTCTAGGAAAACAATTTAGTGCCAAACACTGGTTAATGATGGAGAAGCTAGCTGTTATGGTTGCTTGACTTCCAACAGCCGAGGAAAGTAGGGATAATACGACGAACACATGTTTGATGTGACCTGCAGTATGTCACAGTCCAGCAATCACTTTAGCAATGCGATTGAAGAAACAAAAAATTAGTATCTTGTTTGGACCAAAAAATAAAGGGTGGCTGTGACACACTAAACCCAAATTAATATAAAAAGTAAAATGCACTAGTTTTGAAAGAGATTTACAGTGGTCCAAAAGTAGAGTATAAAAAAATTTCTTTTAAAATATAAGGATTAGGACGTCACACTCACACTTACACAAGATCTTTGCATAAAATTTCTTAATAAAAAATCATTTAACATCAAATATAGCTGAGTTTTATTAAACAAATATTACTGACATAAAAACATTTTCAAAACTTAGGGACAATTAATTTTTTATCTTCGAATAAAAGATCGAATATAACACAATTGATCAATATAGTTTACAAAACAAAAATTAGTTCGTAACTCGATAAAACACAACGAATTACTCCCACCCAGTATCACCTATCAGAGCATGGATCATCAATCGATAACCTGAAATAACTGCGTTCTCGCAAGCGCCAAACACAAGCAACGAGGGGTGAGTTTCGAAATTATGTAACAGTATAAAATACACGAGGAGAACACGCAATTAGTCAAAACAGCACAAATAAAGAGAACATTCAAGAACATAATATCAAAGGTTATTCTAATTCAATCACCATAAAACAGTTACAAGGATGAAATGCTATGCATGTCCTATACTCTATACTTCATCATTTGGTACCATTCTACTTTTAAGTACTTGGTTAGGAGGCCTGATACTATGCCACTACAAGAATGGACGGACAATTCATGAATGGCCAAGTCCTCATAGATCCCCTCAACTCAACCCGAGACACATATACGCGACGATCGGGGTACTCTTGTGTTGCACGGTAGCTCCCGGCCTTAGGGAATAACCCACTAATCCACTTAGGAATTCCCCACTAGATGTACCCCCAAGGTCTATCAGTCTTACCGTACAGTTCGACTGTAGCCCTCCACGATCAGGCTCATTCAGTTGTACTTCCCCGAATCACTAGGTTTGTCAGACCCTCCCTATATGATGACAAAATAATCCTAACTCCAAATCTCTACAACACATATCTTCGACATACTCGATTATCACAACTCAATAAATTTCAGTTTGACTTCACAATATTCATCATTATATACGTATATCAGTCAATCACAATACAATCCCAATATTTGGTTTACACTACTCACAATGCACAATCCAATATTATCAATCGCAATAAAAAAATCAACGGGTAGCACATTCAAATAATTTCACGATATCAATCAAATAGCAAGAACACTCCAATATATATCATTCATACAGTAACAATCAGCATCACATTTCATAAAATCATCAACGTGCAATCTTGCTATAAATAAATTCACAACAATTCTATAGCTTGCTAAATTATATTTTAGTCCTCACTATTACCATTCATATATCATTAATTAATTATTATTGCTCAATAGGGCTCGACCGTACGTAGTAAGCCCCGAATGAATATCTGGGAATTTCGGTATTCCCGTTCATCTCACGTTATTTAATACTCATAAAATCGAACCTCATCTCACCCGTTACCTCAATTGAAGATTTCTCCCAACGAATCTGATCTGCTAACTTGTCGCGTCTTCATTGACCCTCGTCTCTAATAATCCGCGAAAAATAAATAAATCAACGCAACGCAATGACCAAATACAGATTAATTACTTGCTCCAATAAATAAATAAATTGTTTACTATTTGCAATATCATCCAAAAATATTTAATACTACGCATGCTTATGATTATATTAATATAAATAGACATCTTATTTAAAATAAATGAAAAATAACATAATTATATATTACTAAGTAAATATAGTGTGTGTATGATTTTGATATTGCAATATTCTAACAATATATGGTACGTATCGAAAGGAAAGTAACAAAGCTATTGGCTGCAAAAATAGAATTAGACTCTTTAAGATATGAATTTTAAACTGTAGGCACGTATATATAAATGCAGTATATGCTATCTTAAAAACTTACAATGCAATGAACACTGTAACAATTTTAAATTATAATTAGAATAACTAAAGTCTTTGGATGTTAAACAAATTTAAATTATTTATTTATTTAAACTCAACGTAGTATGCTAAAACCAGTATGCTAATAATAATAGTGTATGTAGTATCAAGGAATACTAATAACATGAACTATGAAATAACAAAATAAAACATGTTAAAAAAATAAATTAGTTAAATTAAATAAAGTGATATGTGCAAGTTCTGTGTTTTTGAAATCAGCAAGATTTATTTATTTGGACCATATTGTGCTATGATACCTGTGCAAACCAATTTTACTGATTCTATTCAAAACACTATTTTTATTAACAAAATTTATTCTATAAATAATTGGTATTCAAACAGAATATAATTAATAAATAAAATATAGTCAGTATTTTATTTTAATCATGAACCTAAATTATCCAATAAAATATGGAAAGGACGGTAACTAAATCATCAGAAGAAAACTCAACTAATAGTGACACAAACGATAGGTTTTGACAATAATTTGAAAATAATGAGAGACTAACCAAACGAAATCAAAGTTCCTGTAAACAGTAATATATGCTTGATTCTTTAATCCGATAGTAGTAGCCGGCAAAATCACGACCAAGAATAACGATCCGTGTGTAATAGACTTAAAATATAATTATGTGATTGTGGCTGATTTGTTAATATGTAGGGAGGGATTGAAATTAAAATTAAAACAAGATAAGATAGGGGCTTACGGTGCGATGCTCAAGTATGATCCGGGGAGATATTGGCTAACTATGTGTAGAAAGCATGCGTTCGTGAATCAGGGTAGGCGGCAATCCTATTTTGATACTAGAAAGCTTTGACTTACCTATTAATCACTAATTGGCCAAGCTTAGGTATCTATTAGTCTCACCGTGTGCAAAATTACCTTAGGTTATATTATTATTATTATTATTATTATTATTATTATTATTATTATTATTATTATTATTATTATTATTATTATTATTATTATTATTATTATTATTATTATTATTATTATTATTATTATTATTATTATTATTATTATTATTATTATTATTATTATTATTATTATTATT
>JBBPBQ010000004.1:17851383-17956729 GCA_037974755.1 Cicer yamashitae | reverse complement strand
ACTACTATTACTATTATTATTATTACTACTATTACTATTACTATTACTACTACTACTACTATTATTACTATTACTATTACTATTATTATTATTACTACTATTACTATTACTACTATTACTACTACTATTACTACTACTACTATTACTATTATTATTATTACTACTATTACTATTACTATTACTACTACTACTATTACTATTATTACTATTACTATTACTATTATTACTATTATTATTACTATTACTACTACTATTACTATTATTACTATTATTATTACTATTACTATTACTATTACTATTACTATTATTATTACTATTAGTATTACTATTAGTATTATTATTATTATTATTATTACTATTATTATTACTATTATTATTATTATTATTATTATTATTATTATTATTATTATTATTATTATTATTATTATTATTATAACATTCCTAAACCAACTCAATTAGTGCTAAATGTGACACCCTAAACCCCAAATAAAAAAAGTATTTAATTTTCTTATTTTTAAAATAATGAAATCCTTCATATAAACAAATATATAAAATTCCAAACGCATTTTTTTTATTAAGGCAAAGAGCATCACGTAATCGTAGCAGTAATTAACAAAATCCCTTTGGAAACACACATACACAAGTTTAATGATAATTGTAAATGTAGTCCCAATCCGATGTCACTATCAGAGCGGGAATTCCCAAAATAAATCAAGTTCAAAAATGACGTTAACAAAAGGTAGAAAATAGAAGTCTTCGGGGTAATACGACTTCCTACACTTCAAGAGCATTAATCTTCACCTGCAGCTTGCGGCTCGTCTGCGTCCATCGCAAACGCCAAACACAAACATCGAGGGGTGAGTTTTGAAATTATGTAACAATATAAAATACACGAGAAGAACACGCAAACAGTCAAACAGTACAAATAAGGAGAACATTCAATAATATAATATCTAAGGTTATTCTAATTCAATCACAATAAACAGTTACAAGGATAAAATGCTATGCATGTACTATACTCTATACTTCATCACTTGGTACCATTCTACTCTGAAGTACTTGGTTAGGAGGCCTGATACTATGCCACTACAAGAGTGGACGGACAATTCATGAATGGCCAAGTCGTCATAGATCCCCTCAACTCAACCCGAGACACATATACGCGACAGTCGGGGTACTCTTGTGTTGCACGGTAGTTCCCGGCCTTAGGGAATAACCCACTAATCCACTTAGGAATTCCCCACTAGATGTACCCCCAAGGTCTATCAGTCTTACCTTACAGTTCGACTGTAGCCCTCCACGATCAGGCTCATTCAGTTGTACTTCCCCGAATCGCTAGGTTTGTCAAACCCTCCCTATATGATGACAAAATAATCCTAACTCCGAATCTCTACAACACATATCTCATACTTACTCGATCATCACAACTCAATGAATTTCAGTTTGACTTCATAATATTCATCATTTTATGTATATCAGTCAATCACGATACAATCCCAATATTTGGTTTACACTACTCACAATGCACAATCCAATCTTATCAACCGCAATAAAAAAAATCATCAGGTAGTGCATTCAAATAATTTCACGATTTAAATCAAATAGCAAGAACACTCCAATATATATTATTCATACAGTAACAATCAACATCACATTTCATAAAATCATTCAACGTGCAATCTTGCTATAAATAAATTCACAACAATTCTATAGGTTGCTAAATTATATTTTAGTCCTCGCTATTACCATTCGTATATTATTAATTAATTATTATTGCTCAATAGGGCTCGACCGTACGTAGTGAGCCCCGGATGAATATCTGGGAATTTCGGTATTCCCATTCATCTCACGTTATTTTATATTCATAAAATCGAACCTCATCTCACCCCTTACCTCAGCTGAAGATTCCTCCCAACGAAGTCGATCCGCTGATTTAATGTGTCGCGTCTTCTCCAACCACCGTCTCTAACAGTCCGCAAGAGAAAATAAGTCAACGCAACAACCAATACGAATTAAGTACTTGCCACAATAGACATATAAATTTTTACTAAAATGACTAATTAAATTATCTGCTATTTGTAATATAACCCAAAAATATATTTAATATTTATCGAAACATACTTATTAGTATACTAACCTAAAATAATTTTTAATTTTAATTAAAGTAAGACAGGGTCACATAATTAAATAATTATGGAGTATATTTTTACTTTGGATGTAAAAGAATAGGTAAGCAATGTCCTAATACAGAGTGTATATATATATAAACAAAATTAAAATGTTTCTTTGTAGCAAAACTGGCCAAGGTCCAAGACCTTCGAAATCTTGGCATGATATTTTACAATTTAAATACTACTTCTCTAAATAAAATTAAGGACACCATTTTGTTAGAAATGTTCTTCTCTAGAATAAATTAGTCTAATTAATCATTATTGAATTGTATGTTATTATAATGGTAGTACCATTCTTACAATGCATCTAATGGCGTGAAGGATAACAAAATTTCGATATTATGCAGGTAACCATAACCTACTGCTCTAAGAAATTTTAATAGGTAAAGAAATAGTCATTTGAGCACCAGGGACATATTGATCATGTTAAATAAATTTCCATCAAAGCCATGAGATAGGTTGAGGCAATATGGTTTTGCACAAGACATTGTTTCTCATAATTGATTGATAAGCCTGTATTGCCTAATTATAAACGTGTGACTGTACATAACCATGGGAGTCCCAAATATTAGATAAATCAAGCTTAAGCTAGGCTAAGAGAATTGTATAGAGGGATTTTCCATCTGAAATTACAGTCCCTTAATTTTTTATCAATTTTTTTTCGTATGCTTTCATCCGTATCAGAATTATATATATCAGCAAGATGTTGAGAAGTTAACTATGACTATCCGGATATTGCCCAACATTGATATAATTAGATCAACAGCCTCCTTATAATGATATAATTGATAGAATTGGGGAATATGCTCTCTCTTTTTTTTTAAACCAAAGTGTATCAAATTGATGTAATTAGGAACATATACTCCCTTCTTTTTATTCAGACCAAATTGTATCAATTGATGGGATTAAGAAAAGTATACCTGCTGTATAGTTGTGGTGTTGTTGTTAGAACCCTGATACTGAAACAAGCTGCGGCGGATTTGTTTTCTTTTTCTTTCCTTCAGTGCGTACGCGTAATTTAGGCTAATGTGTATATATATATGCATATGGCAAAGGCATGTGGACCTATAGGCTAATATATATATATTGTATAGGCATGTATATATATGACTAATGTATATAAGGCTCCAATATTATTATTTTTATTAATATTATCATCATTATTATTATTATTATTATTATTATTATTATTATTATTATTCTAAACACAAATTCACAAATTCACAAATTCACTCCTTGTTTTGATTTATTTAAATATATATATATATATATATATATATACATGTGTTATTTTATTTTAATTTTCGTAAGTTAATTATAGTTAATATTAATGATTTAAATAAATTACTAAGACAAACACACAATACACACTTAAGAAATTAGGCCACATATTAACACTCGTATAATAAAAATAGTGTATCATTATACTATTAAAATAAAATAATGAGAAATTGGGGTGTTACATTTCTCCCCCCGTTGAAGAAATTTCGTCCTCGAAATTTACCTGACGGAAATAGCTCTGGATAAGAATCACGCATTTCACTTTCGACTTCCCACGTAGCACTTTCACCTGTAGCACCTCCCCAGACAACTTAACCAATGAAATCGTCTTACCCCTTAATTCTTTGATTTTCCGGTCCTCAATCCGTAGCGGTAAGGTCTCAAAAGTTAGATTCTCTTTTATTTGGACCTTGTCTGACTCAATCACATGTGAAGGATCGAAAATGTACTTGCGAAGTTGAGACACGTGAAAGACACTATGAAGATTAGAAAGAGATGGAGGCAACGCGATTTGATATGCTACGTTACCAACGCGTTTAAGGATTTGGTAAGGTCCTATAAATCGAGGAGTAAGCTTTCGCATTTTTAATGCCCGACCAACCCCAGTCGTTGGAGTAACTCTCAGAAATACATGATCACCTTCTTGAAATTCGAGATTTTTCCTTCTTTTATCATGGTAACTCTCTTGCCTACTCTGAGACGCCCTCATCTTTTCCTGAATCAGTTTCACTTTATCAGTAGTCTGTTGGACAATCTCAGGTCCTAACACAAGGTTATCGCCTGTCTCAAACCAACACAGAGGGGTCCTACACCTTCTCCCATACAACGCCTCGAAAGGGGCCATTCCAATACTGGAGTGGAAGCTATTGTTATAGGTAAACTTTATAAGTGGCAAAAAGCTGTCCCAACTTCCATGTTGTTCCAACACACAAGCTCTTAACAAGTCTTCTAGGGATTGATTGGTTCGTTCAGTCTGACCATCTGTTTGTGGATGGTAGGCTGAACTCATCCTAAGGTTCGTACCTAAAGCGCTCTGTAAACCTTGCCAAAACTTAGAGGTGAATCTAGGGTCTCTATCTGACACTATACTTGATGGGATTCCATGCAACTTCACAATTTCCTTTATGTATATTTCAGCTAACCTTTCCATGGAGTAAGTTATGTTTATCGGAATAAAGTGAGCAGATTTAGTTAATCTATCCACAATAACCCAAATACTATCATACTTTTTTGGAGTTCGAGGTAAGCCTACAACAAAGTCCATAGAGATGCTATCCCACTTCCATTCAGGAATACTCAAAGGTTGCATCAAGCCTGAAGGTTTCTGGTGTTCTACCTTAGACTTTTGACATGTCAAACAAGCATACACAAACTCTGCAACATCCTTTTTCATTCTAGGCCACCAAAATATCTTCTTGAGGTCCTTATACATCTTTGTGGCTCCAGGGTGAATACTTAGACAACTCCTATGTCCTTCCTCCAAGATCAAATTCCTTAACTCGTCTACATCGGGTACGCAAATTCTATTCTTAAATCTCAAAATTTCATCGCCACCAATTTTAAAATCAGGTTCTCTCCCTTGGTCAATCAACTCTAACTTATCTAAAAGGTGTAAGTCCAACTTCTAACTTTTTTTGATCTCTTCTAACAGCCCACTAGTTACCTTTAACATTCCCAATTTAATACTTTCTGGTGTCACTTCACAAACTAAACTAAGGTCTCTAAACTGTTCCAACAACTCACTATGCGTAACCATTAAAGCGGACACACTCAAAGTCCTCCTACTCAAGGCATCGGCCACTACATTGGCCTTTCCAGGGTGATAGTTAAGCTCAAAATCAAAATCCTTAAGAAATTCCATCCACCTACGTTGTCTCATATTCAACTCCTTTTGGTCAAAAAGGTACTTAAGGCTCTTATGGTCACTGAAAACCTCAAATCTAGATCCATATAAATAATGTCTCCACATCTTAAGTACAAAAACAACTGCTGCTAGTTCTAAGTCGTGGGTAGGGTAGTTCCTTTCATGAATCTTCAATTGCCTAGAAGCATACGCTACAACCTTCCCATCCTGCATAAGTACTCCACCTAAACCTGAACCACACGCATCACAATACACTACAAAAGGTTCACTCAGGTTAGGTAACACTAGGATCGGCGCAGAGGTCAATCGTTTCTTAAGCTCTTGGAAACTATTCTCACAATGGGTGTCCCACACGAACAATTCTCCTTTTCGGGTCAACTTAGTTAAAGGTAAGGCCAACTTGGAGAATCCTTCTATGAATCTACGATAATAACCTGCCAATCCTAGGAAACTCCTAATCTCAGCCACTGACCTAGGTGCTTTCCATTCTAAGACACTCTCTACCTTAGCAGGATCAACAGCTATTCCACCTTTTGAAATTACATGTCCTAGGAAACTCACTTCCTCTAACCAAAATTCACACTTAGACAACTTCGCAAATAATTGTTTCTCCTTAAGGGTTTGCAAGACTATCCTTAAATGTTCACCATGCTCCTCCTTAGTCTTAGAGTACACTAAGATATCATCTATAAACACAACCACAAATGAGTCTAGATAAGGATGAAAGATCCGGTTCATGTAATCCATAAACACTACTGGGGCATTAGTCACACCAAAAGGCATAACCAAATACTCATAATGGCCATAACGGGTCCTAAAGGCGGTTTTAGGGATATCAGAAGACTTCACTCGGATCTGATGGTAACCTGATCTCAAATCAATCTTACTAAACACACAAGATCCTCTCAATTGGTCCATAAGGTCATCTATCCTAGGTAGTGGATACTTATTCTTGATTGTCACTTTATTAAGCTGGCGGTAATCTACACACAACCTCATAGAACCATCCTTCTTCTTAACCAACAACACAGGTGCACCCCATGGTGACACACTAGGTCTTATAAACTGTTTATCTAAAAGCTCCTCCAATTGCTTCTTAAGCTCAGACAATTCTAAGGGAGACATCCTATACGGTGCCATGGATATGGGTCCAGTACCTGGTACAAGGTCAATGCTAAACTCAATCTCACGCTCTGGTGGTAAACTATTGACATCTTCAGGGAATACTTCAGGGAATTCACACACAATAGGAACATATCGTATTACCACTTTTTCTTCAAATTCCAATGAGGCTAGGATCATGTATAACTGGGCATCTTCTTTCAAGAGTGCCTTCACTTGGTTGGCGGATATATTGCTAGGCTTCTCCCTCTCTTCTGACTCCATGAATTCAATGGTTTTACTAAAAAAGTCTACGCGAACACGGTTGGCAGATAGCCAATCCATACCAAGAATCACATCGACCAGACGCAAAGGTAAACACACTAAGTCAACTCGGAAGTCCCTCCCACACACATGGATAGAAATGTCGAGACAAACACTAGAGGTATCAACGGAATCACTAGCTGGGGTATTCACAATCAAATCATACTGCAAACGAGACACAGGTAATCCTAAACGTCTAACACAATCAAGGGACACAAAGGAATGAGTGGCACCACAATCAAATAGTACAAATAAAGGAGTATCACTTATGAGACACGTACCTTGGATCAAGTTGTCTTTCTTAGACGCTCCTACACCGCTGAGGGCAAAGACTCTTCCATTGGATTTAGGTCGGCTGGCTTGGGAACTCTGGTTTCCAGACTGTGGAGTCTTCCTTGGATAGGGGCATGCGGGGCTGATGTGGCCCTGCTGTTGGCAATTAAAACAAGTAACTGCAGCATCTTTGCACTCAAATGTCATATGACCCTGCTTACCACACTGGTGACACCGGACAGGAGTAGTCGGATTGCCATTATTACCACTGTTGTTGCTCGAGACTTGACTCCTGTTGTTGCTATTTCCGTTACTAACTCCTCGCCCATTGGGGTTTCCTCTACCACCTCCATAACTGTAACTGTTTCCATTTCCTCTCCCGTTACCACTACTATTCCCCTTTCTAGCTGAAAAACTGTATTGTTGATAATTCAGATGACTTCCAGATTTGCTAGGAGGAAAAGAGTATTTTCCTCTGTTATGATGCATAGGTCTCTTATCCTTCATGGTTCCAATGTTTCTGTAATGTGCCTTTTCAGCCCGGCTATCCTCATCATAAATCCTACTCTTATTCACTAGGGTAGGAAAATCACGGATCTCTTGCATCCCAACCGGCTTCTTGATCTCTGGCCTAAGTTTCATTTCAAACTTGATGCACTTAGACTTTTCTCCTGCCTCTCCAACATAGAGTGGGTAGTACCTGGATAACTCCTCAAACTTAGCGGCATACTCCGCTACTGACATATTCCCTTGTTCTAATTTGATAAACTCCATTTCCTTCCTATTGCGAATGTCTTCGGGGAAATACTTGACTAAGAACATGTTTTTGAATACATTCCAAGTTATTGCAGTCCCTGCATTCTCTAAGCGTTGACGCGCATTATCCCACCAATGTTCAGCTTCTTCTGTCAACATAAAGGTTCCCAAATGCACTTTCTGACCTTCGGGACATGCCACTCCTCTGAAAATTTTCTCAACCTCTTGCAACCACTTTTGAGCTCCATCAGGGTTATAGTGACCTTCAAACGATGGAGGGTTAGCCTTGTGGAATCGGTCCATCACCATGAACTCATTTAGTTGCACATTTCCTTGACCACCACTGTAGGTAGTAGCTTGAGCAACAGCTTGAGCAGCAACCTGTGCGGCTTGAGTAGCAGCTTGCGCAGAGGCTCGTGCAGTAGCTTGAGATTCAGCCAAAGCTTGGAGAGCCTGCACTGTAACTCCAGCCATGGACTCTAGAGCCTCGGCAATCGCAGCGTCATTCCTTCCACTAGCCATCACTACCTACATCAATCAGATAAGTCAATCGAATATAGTGAGACACTGAGGAGAATGGAACTAAATTAGTTCTACACCACTAACAAAATAATGATCATAACAACAACACACAAATAACAGAGTACACAAGGAAACATAGCAAACACATAACACATTTACGGTCTGATTGGACAAACCAGCTCTGATACCACTAATGTGACACCCTAAACCCCAAATAAAAAAATATTTAATTTTCTTATTTTTAAAATAATGAAATCCTTCATATAAACAAATATATAAAATTCCAAACACATTTTTTTTATTAAGGCAAAGAGCATCACGTAATCGTAGCAGTAATTAACAAAATCCCTTTGGAAACACACATACACAAGTTTAATGATAATTGTAAATGTAGTCCCAATCCGATGTCACTATCAGAGCGGGAATTCCCAAAATAAATCAAGTTCAAAAATGACGTTAACAAAAGGTAGAAAATAGAAGTCTTCGGGGTAATACGACTTCCTACACTTCAAGAGCATTAATCTTCACCTGCAGCTTGCGGCTCGTCTGCGTCCATCGCAAACGCCAAACACAAACATCGAGGGGTGAGTTTCGAAATTATGTAACAATATAAAATACACGAGAAGAACACGCAAACAGTCAAACAGTACAAATAAGGAGAACATTCAATAATATAATATCTAAGGTTATTCTAATTCAATCACAATAAACAGTTACAAGGATAAAATGCTATGCATGTACTATACTCTATACTTCATCACTTGGTACCATTCTACTCTGAAGTACTTGGTTAGGAGGCCTGATACTATGCCACTACAAGAGTGGACGGACAATTCATGAATGGCCAAGTCGTCATAGATCCCCTCAACTCAACCCGAGACACATATACGCGACAGTCGGGGTACTCTTGTGTTGCACGGTAGTTCCCGGCCTTAGGGAATCACCCACTAATCCACTTAGGAATTCCCCACTAGATGTACCCCCAAGGTCTATCAGTCTTACCTTACAGTTCGACTGTAGCCCTCCACGATCAGGCTCATTCAGTTGTACTTCCCCGAATCGCTAGGTTTGTCAAACCCTCCCTATATGATGACAAAATAATCCTAACTCCGAATCTCTACAACACATATCTCATACTTACTCGATCATCACAACTCAATGAATTTCAGTTTGACTTCATAATATTCATCATTTTATGTATATCAGTCAATCACGATACAATCCCAATATTTGGTTTACACTACTCACAATGCACAATCCAATCTTATCAACCGCAATAAAAAAAATCATCAGGTAGTGCATTCAAATAATTTCACGATTTAAATCAAATAGCAAGAACACTCCAATATATATTATTCATACAGTAACAATCAACATCACATTTCATAAAATCATTCAACGTGCAATCTTGCTATAAATAAATTCACAACAATTCTATAGGTTGCTAAATTATATTTTAGTCCTCGCTATTACCATTCGTATATTATTAATTAATTATTATTGCTCAATAGGGCTCGACCGTACGTAGTGAGCCCCGGATGAATATCTGGGAATTTCGGTATTCCCGTTCATCTCACGTTATTTTATATTCATAAAATCGAACCTCATCTCACCCCTTACCTCAGCTGAAGATTCCTCCCAACGAAGTCGATCCGCTGATTTAATGTGTCGCGTCTTCTCCAACCACCGTCTCTAACAGTCCGCAAGAGAAAATAAGTCAACGCAACAACCAATACGAATTAAGTACTTGCCACAATAGACATATAAATTTTTACTAAAATGACTAATTAAATTATCTGCTATTTGTAATATAACCCAAAAATATATTTAATATTTATCGAAACATACTTATTAGTATACTAACCTAAAATAATTTTTAATTTTAATTAAAGTAAGACAGGGTCACATAATTAAATAATTATGGAGTATATTTTTACTTTGGATGTAAAAGAATAGGTAAGCAATGTCCTAATACAGAGTGTATATATATATAAACAAAATTAAAATGTTTCTCTGTAGCAAAACTGGCCAAGGTCCAAGACCTTCGAAATCTTGGCATGATATTTTACAATTTAAATACTACTTCTCTAAATAAAATTAAGGACACCATTTTGTTAGAAATGTTCTTCTCTAGAATAAATTAGTCTAATTAATCATTATTGAATTGTATGTTATTATAATGGTAGTACCATTCTTACAATGCATCTAATGGCGTGAAGGATAACAAAATTTCGATATTATGCAGGTAACCATAACCTACTGCTCTAAGAAATTTTAATAGGTAAAGAAATAGTCATTTGAGCACCAGGGACATATTGATCATGTTAAATAAATTTCCATCAAAGCCATGAGATAGGTTGAGGCAATATGGTTTTGCACAAGACATTGTTTCTCATAATTGATTGATAAGCCTGTATTGCCTAATTATAAACGTGTGACTGTACATAACCATGGGAGTCCCAAATATTAGATAAATCAAGCTTAAGCTAGGCTAAGAGAATTGTATAGAGGGATTTTCCATCTGAAATTACAGTCCCTTAATTTTTTATCAATTTTTTTTCGTATGCTTTCATCCGTATCAGAATTATATATATCAGCAAGATGTTGAGAAGTTAACTATGACTATCCGGATATTGCCCAACATTGATATAATTAGATCAACAGCCTCCTTATAATGATATAATTGATAGAATTGGGGAATATGCTCTCTCTTTTTTTTTAAACCAAAGTGTATCAAATTGATGTAATTAGGAACATATACTCCCTTCTTTTTATTCAGACCAAATTGTATCAATTGATGGGATTAAGAAAAGTATACCTGCTGTATAGTTGTGGTGTTGTTGTTAGAACCCTGATACTGAAACAAGCTGCGGCGGATTTGTTTTCTTTTTCTTTCCTTCAGTGCGTACGCGTAATTTAGGCTAATGTGTATATATATATGCATATGGCAAAGGCATGTGGACCTATAGGCTAATATATATATATTGTATAGGCATGTATATATATGACTAATGTATATAAGGCTCCAATATTATTATTTTTATTAATATTATCATCATTATTATTATTATTATTATTATTATTATTATTATTATTATTCTAAACACAAATTCACAAATTCACAAATTCACTCCTTGTTTTGATTTATTTAAATATATATATATATATATATATATATACATGTGTTATTTTATTTTAATTTTCGTAAGTTAATTATAGTTAATATTAATGATTTAAATAAATTACTAAGACAAACACACAATACACACTTAAGAAATTAGGCCACATATTAACACTCGTATAATAAAAATAGTGTATCATTATACTATTAAAATAAAATAATGAGAAATTGGGGTGTTACATTTCTCCCCCCGTTGAAGAAATTTCGTCCTCGAAATTTACCTGACGGAAATAGCTCTGGATAAGAATCACGCATTTCACTTTCGACTTCCCACGTAGCACTTTCACCTGTAGCACCTCCCCAGACAACTTAACCAATGAAATCGTCTTACCCCTTAATTCTTTGATTTTCCGGTCCTCAATCCGTAGCGGTAAGGTCTCAAAAGTTAGATTCTCTTTTATTTGGACCTTGTCTGACTCAATCACATGTGAAGGATCGAAAATGTACTTGCGAAGTTGAGACACGTGAAAGACACTATGAAGATTAGAAAGAGATGGAGGCAACGCGATTTGATATGCTACGTTACCAACGCGTTTAAGGATTTGGTAAGGTCCTATAAATCGAGGAGTAAGCTTTCGCATTTTTAATGCCCGACCAACCCCAGTCGTTGGAGTAACTCTCAGAAATACATGATCACCTTCTTGAAATTCGAGATTTTTCCTTCTTTTATCATGGTAACTCTCTTGCCTACTCTGAGACGCCCTCATCTTTTCCTGAATCAGTTTCACTTTATCAGTAGTCTGTTGGACAATCTCAGGTCCTAACACAAGGTTATCGCCTGTCTCAAACCAACACAGAGGGGTCCTACACCTTCTCCCATACAACGCCTCGAAAGGGGCCATTCCAATACTGGAGTGGAAGCTATTGTTATAGGTAAACTTTATAAGTGGCAAAAAGCTGTCCCAACTTCCATGTTGTTCCAACACACAAGCTCTTAACAAGTCTTCTAGGGATTGATTGGTTCGTTCAGTCTGACCATCTGTTTGTGGATGGTAGGCTGAACTCATCCTAAGGTTCGTACCTAAAGCGCTCTGTAAACCTTGCCAAAACTTAGAGGTGAATCTAGGGTCTCTATCTGACACTATACTTGATGGGATTCCATGCAACTTCACAATTTCCTTTATGTATATTTCAGCTAACCTTTCCATGGAGTAAGTTATGTTTATCGGAATAAAGTGAGCAGATTTAGTTAATCTATCCACAATAACCCAAATACTATCATACTTTTTTGGAGTTCGAGGTAAGCCTACAACAAAGTCCATAGAGATGCTATCCCACTTCCATTCAGGAATACTCAAAGGTTGCATCAAGCCTGAAGGTTTCTGGTGTTCTACCTTAGACTTTTGACATGTCAAACAAGCATACACAAACTCTGCAACATCCTTTTTCATTCTAGGCCACCAAAATATCTTCTTGAGGTCCTTATACATCTTTGTGGCTCCAGGGTGAATACTTAGACAACTCCTATGTCCTTCCTCCAAGATCAAATTCCTTAACTCGTCTACATCGGGTACGCAAATTCTATTCTTAAATCTCAAAATTTCATCGCCACCAATTTTAAAATCAGGTTCTCTCCCTTGGTCAATCAACTCTAACTTATCTAAAAGGTGTAAGTCCAACTTCTAACTTTTTTTGATCTCTTCTAACAGCCCACTAGTTACCTTTAACATTCCCAATTTAATACTTTCTGGTGTCACTTCACAAACTAAACTAAGGTCTCTAAACTGTTCCAACAACTCACTATGCGTAACCATTAAAGCGGACACACTCAAAGTCCTCCTACTCAAGGCATCGGCCACTACATTGGCCTTTCCAGGGTGATAGTTAAGCTCAAAATCAAAATCCTTAAGAAATTCCATCCACCTACGTTGTCTCATATTCAACTCCTTTTGGTCAAAAAGGTACTTAAGGCTCTTATGGTCACTGAAAACCTCAAATCTAGATCCATATAAATAATGTCTCCACATCTTAAGTACAAAAACAACTGCTGCTAGTTCTAAGTCGTGGGTAGGGTAGTTCCTTTCATGAATCTTCAATTGCCTAGAAGCATACGCTACAACCTTCCCATCCTGCATAAGTACTCCACCTAAACCTGAACCACACGCATCACAATACACTACAAAAGGTTCACTCAGGTTAGGTAACACTAGGATCGGCGCAGAGGTCAATCGTTTCTTAAGCTCTTGGAAACTATTCTCACAATGGGTGTCCCACACGAACAATTCTCCTTTTCGGGTCAACTTAGTTAAAGGTAAGGCCAACTTGGAGAATCCTTCTATGAATCTACGATAATAACCTGCCAATCCTAGGAAACTCCTAATCTCAGCCACTGACCTAGGTGCTTTCCATTCTAAGACACTCTCTACCTTAGCAGGATCAACAGCTATTCCACCTTTTGAAATTACATGTCCTAGGAAACTCACTTCCTCTAACCAAAATTCACACTTAGACAACTTCGCAAATAATTGTTTCTCCTTAAGGGTTTGCAAGACTATCCTTAAATGTTCACCATGCTCCTCCTTAGTCTTAGAGTACACTAAGATATCATCTATAAACACAACCACAAATGAGTCTAGATAAGGATGAAAGATCCGGTTCATGTAATCCATAAACACTACTGGGGCATTAGTCACACCAAAAGGCATAACCAAATACTCATAATGGCCATAACGGGTCCTAAAGGCGGTTTTAGGGATATCAGAAGACTTCACTCGGATCTGATGGTAACCTGATCTCAAATCAATCTTACTAAACACACAAGATCCTCTCAATTGGTCCATAAGGTCATCTATCCTAGGTAGTGGATACTTATTCTTGATTGTCACTTTATTAAGCTGGCGGTAATCTACACACAACCTCATAGAACCATCCTTCTTCTTAACCAACAACACAGGTGCACCCCATGGTGACACACTAGGTCTTATAAACTGTTTATCTAAAAGCTCCTCCAATTGCTTCTTAAGCTCAGACAATTCTAAGGGAGACATCCTATACGGTGCCATGGATATGGGTCCAGTACCTGGTACAAGGTCAATGCTAAACTCAATCTCACGCTCTGGTGGTAAACTATTGACATCTTCAGGGAATACTTCAGGGAATTCACACACAATAGGAACATATCGTATTACCACTTTTTCTTCAAATTCCAATGAGGCTAGGATCATGTATAACTGGGCATCTTCTTTCAAGAGTGCCTTCACTTGGTTGGCGGATATATTGCTAGGCTTCTCCCTCTCTTCTGACTCCATGAATTCAATGGTTTTACTAAAAAAGTCTACGCGAACACGGTTGGCAGATAGCCAATCCATACCAAGAATCACATCGACCAGACGCAAAGGTAAACACACTAAGTCAACTCGGAAGTCCCTCCCACACACATGGATAGAAATGTCGAGACAAACACTAGAGGTATCAACGGAATCACTAGCTGGGGTATTCACAATCAAATCATACTGCAAACGAGACACAGGTAATCCTAAACGTCTAACACAATCAAGGGACACAAAGGAATGAGTGGCACCACAATCAAATAGTACAAATAAAGGAGTATCACTTATGAGACACGTACCTTGGATCAAGTTGTCTTTCTTAGACGCTCCTACACCGCTGAGGGCAAAGACTCTTCCATTGGATTTAGGTCGGCTGGCTTGGGAACTCTGGTTTCCAGACTGTGGAGTCTTCCTTGGATAGGGGCATGCGGGGCTGATGTGGCCCTGCTGTTGGCAATTAAAACAAGTAACTGCAGCATCTTTGCACTCAAATGTCATATGACCCTGCTTACCACACTGGTGACACCGGACAGGAGTAGTCGGATTGCCATTATTACCACTGTTGTTGCTCGAGACTTGACTCCTGTTGTTGCTATTTCCGTTACTAACTCCTCGCCCATTGGGGTTTCCTCTACCACCTCCATAACTGTAACTGTTTCCATTTCCTCTCCCGTTACCACTACTATTCCCCTTTCTAGCTGAAAAACTGTATTGTTGATAATTCAGATGACTTCCAGATTTGCTAGGAGGAAAAGAGTATTTTCCTCTGTTATGATGCATAGGTCTCTTATCCTTCATGGTTCCAATGTTTCTGTAATGTGCCTTTTCAGCCCGGCTATCCTCATCATAAATCCTACTCTTATTCACTAGGGTAGGAAAATCACGGATCTCTTGCATCCCAACCGGCTTCTTGATCTCTGGCCTAAGTTTCATTTCAAACTTGATGCACTTAGACTTTTCTCCTGCCTCTCCAACATAGAGTGGGTAGTACCTGGATAACTCCTCAAACTTAGCGGCATACTCCGCTACTGACATATTCCCTTGTTCTAATTTGATAAACTCCATTTCCTTCCTATTGCGAATGTCTTCGGGGAAATACTTGACTAAGAACATGTTTTTGAATACATTCCAAGTTATTGCAGTCCCTGCATTCTCTAAGCGTTGACGCGCATTATCCCACCAATGTTCAGCTTCTTCTGTCAACATAAAGGTTCCCAAATGCACTTTCTGACCTTCGGGACATGCCACTCCTCTGAAAATTTTCTCAACCTCTTGCAACCACTTTTGAGCTCCATCAGGGTTATAGTGACCTTCAAACGATGGAGGGTTAGCCTTGTGGAATCGGTCCATCACCATGAACTCATTTAGTTGCACATTTCCTTGACCACCACTGTAGGTAGTAGCTTGAGCAACAGCTTGAGCAGCAACCTGTGCGGCTTGAGTAGCAGCTTGCGCAGAGGCTCGTGCAGTAGCTTGAGATTCAGCCAAAGCTTGGAGAGCCTGCACTGTAACTCCAGCCATGGACTCTAGAGCCTCGGCAATCGCAGCGTCATTCCTTCCACTAGCCATCACTACCTACATCAATCAGATAAGTCAATCGAATATAGTGAGACACTGAGGAGAATGGAACTAAATTAGTTCTACACCACTAACAAAATAATGATCATAACAACAACACACAAATAACAGAGTACACAAGGAAACATAGCAAACACATAACACATTTACGGTCTGATTGGACAAACCAGCTCTGATACCACTAATGTGACACCCTAAACCCCAAATAAAAAAATATTTAATTTTCTTATTTTTAAAATAATGAAATCCTTCATATAAACAAATATATAAAATTCCAAACACATTTTTTTTATTAAGGCAAAGAGCATCACGTAATCGTAGCAGTAATTAACAAAATCCCTTTGGAAACACACATACACAAGTTTAATGATAATTGTAAATGTAGTCCCAATCCGATGTCACTATCAGAGCGGGAATTCCCAAAATAAATCAAGTTCAAAAATGACGTTAACAAAAGGTAGAAAATAGAAGTCTTCGGGGTAATACGACTTCCTACACTTCAAGAGCATTAATCTTCACCTGCAGCTTGCGGCTCGTCTGCGTCCATCGCAAACGCCAAACACAAACATCGAGGGGTGAGTTTCGAAATTATGTAACAATATAAAATACACGAGAAGAACACGCAAACAGTCAAACAGTACAAATAAGGAGAACATTCAATAATATAATATCTAAGGTTATTCTAATTCAATCACAATAAACAGTTACAAGGATAAAATGCTATGCATGTACTATACTCTATACTTCATCACTTGGTACCATTCTACTCTGAAGTACTTGGTTAGGAGGCCTGATACTATGCCACTACAAGAGTGGACGGACAATTCATGAATGGCCAAGTCGTCATAGATCCCCTCAACTCAACCCGAGACACATATACGCGACAGTCGGGGTACTCTTGTGTTGCACGGTAGTTCCCGGCCTTAGGGAATAACCCACTAATCCACTTAGGAATTCCCCACTAGATGTACCCCCAAGGTCTATCAGTCTTACCTTACAGTTCGACTGTAGCCCTCCACGATCAGGCTCATTCAGTTGTACTTCCCCGAATCGCTAGGTTTGTCAAACCCTCCCTATATGATGACAAAATAATCCTAACTCCGAATCTCTACAACACATATCTCATACTTACTCGATCATCACAACTCAATGAATTTCAGTTTGACTTCATAATATTCATCATTTTATGTATATCAGTCAATCACGATACAATCCCAATATTTGGTTTACACTACTCACAATGCACAATCCAATCTTATCAACCGCAATAAAAAAAATCATCAGGTAGTGCATTCAAATAATTTCACGATTTAAATCAAATAGCAAGAACACTCCAATATATATTATTCATACAGTAACAATCAACATCACATTTCATAAAATCATTCAACGTGCAATCTTGCTATAAATAAATTCACAACAATTCTATAGGTTGCTAAATTATATTTTAGTCCTCGCTATTACCATTCGTATATTATTAACTAATTATTATTGCTCAATAGGGCTCGACCGTACGTAGTGAGCCCCGGATGAATATCTGGGAATTTCGGTATTCCCGTTCATCTCACGTTATTTTATATTCATAAAATCGAACCTCATCTCACCCCTTACCTCAGCTGAAGATTCCTCCCAACGAAGTCGATCCGCTGATTTAATGTGTCGCGTCTTCTCCAACCACCGTCTCTAACAGTCCGCAAGAGAAAATAAGTCAACGCAACAACCAATACGAATTAAGTACTTGCCACAATAGACATATAAATTTTTACTAAAATGACTAATTAAATTATCTGCTATTTGTAATATAACCCAAAAATATATTTAATATTTATCGAAACATACTTATTAGTATACTAACCTAAAATAATTTTTAATTTTAATTAAAGTAAGACAGGGTCACATAATTAAATAATTATGGAGTATATTTTTACTTTGGATGTAAAAGAATAGGTAAGCAATGTCCTAATACAGAGTGTATATATATATAAACAAAATTAAAATGTTTCTCTGTAGCAAAACTGGCCAAGGTCCAAGACCTTCGAAATCTTGGCATGATATTTTACAATATAAATACTACTTCTCTAAATAAAATTAAGGACACCATTTTGTTAAAAATGTTCTTCTCTAGAATAAATTAGTCTAATTAATCATTATTGAATTGTATGTTATTATAATGGTAGTACCATTCTTACAATGCATCTAATGGCGTGAAGGATAACAAAATTTCGATATTATGCAGGTAACCATAACCTACTGCTCTAAGAAATTTTAATAGGTAAAGAAATAGTCATTTGAGCACCAGGGACATATTGATCATGTTAAATAAATTTCCATCAAAGCCATGAGATAGGTTGAGGCAATATGGTTTTGCACAAGACATTGTTTCTCATAATTGATTGATAAGCCTGTATTGCCTAATTATAAACGTGTGACTGTACATAACCATGGGAGTCCCAAATATTAGATAAATTAAGCTTAAGCTAGGCTAAGAGAATTGTATAGAGGGATTTTCCATCTGAAATTACAGTCCCTTAATTTTTTATCAATTGTTTTTCCTATGCTTTCATCCGTATCAGAATTATATATATCAGCAGGATGTTGAGAAGTTAACTATGACTACCCGGATATTGCCCAACATTGATATAATTAGATCAACAGCCTCCTTATAATGATATAATTGATAGAATTGGGGAATATGCTCTCTCTTTTTTTTTAAACCAAAGTGTATCAAATTGATGTAATTAGGAACATATACTCCCTTCTTTTTATTCAGACCAAATTGTATCAATTGATGGGATTAAGAAAAGTATACCCGCTGTATAGTTGTGGTGTTGTTGTTAGAACCCTGATACTGAAACAAGCTGCGGCGGATTTGTTTTCTTTTTCTTTCCTTCAGTGCGTACGCGTAATTTAGGCTAATGTGTATATATATATGCATATGGCAAAGGCATGTGGACCTATAGGCTAATATATATATATTGTATAGGCATGTATATATATGACTAATGTATATAAGGCTCCAATATTATTATTTTTATTAATATTATCATCATCATCATTATTATTATTATTATTATTATTATTATTATTATTATTATTATTATTATTCTAAACCCACCCAATTAGTGCTAAAGGTAGCAATTAGTGTAGCCCACAAATTCACAAATTCACAAATTCACTCCTTGTTTTGATTTATTTAAATATATATATATATATATATGTTTTATTTTATTTTAATTTTCGTAAGTTAATTATAGTTAATATTAATGATTTAAATCAATTACTAAGACAAACACACAATACACACTTAAGAAATTAGGCCACATATTAACACTCGTATAATAAAAATAGTGTATCATTATTCTATTAAAATAAAATAATGAGAAATTGAGGTGTTACACTAAAGTTAGCAGCAACACTCATTTACTTCTTGTTTTATTTTATATAAATAAATATATACATATATATATATATCAATATATTTAAAACAAATTCAATATTAATAATTTAAATAAATCACTAAGGCAAACGCATAAGACAACCACATAGAAGTTATTACACCACAACAACACACTTATAGTAATAATTTATCATAATATTACTAAAATATTTTAATAAGAAATCTAGGGCGTTATAATATTACTAAAATATTTTAATAAAAAATCTAGAGCGTCATAATATTATTAAAATATTTTAATACGAAATCTGGGGCGTTACAGTGGCAATGGACAAATTAACTTACTTGGCATATGTTAGGAAACTATGCAAAATTTCCCGTGGTCAGATTAAAGTGAAAGTAAAATTGCGGAATAATGACACACAAAATTGATAACGGAGTTCGGCTAAATCTGCCTATGTCTCCGGGCTGCTGCAGACCTTTATATTGGAAAAGGAAATTTACACAAAGTGTTTACAAACACTCACAATCTCTCACTACCCAAAACCCAAGAATCTTACTCCTAGAAATCTTTCTAGCTCTCTTGAAATTCTCTCAATGTTTGGATTCTCTTTAGGTTGGAATAAATTTCACTTTTCATCCATCACCTCTATTTATAGGTGATTTAGACCACTTGCTTCATGAGTAAGCTTTTTAATGGCCAAGTTGCTTCATGGCTAAACAACTTCCTTCATGGATAAGAAACTTGCTTCTTGGCTAAGCAATTTCCTTCGTGGTTAAGAAACTTGCTTCTTGGCTAAACAATCTTACTTGGTTACTAAGTTTACTTAGTTACTAAGTTTACTTAGTTTGTAAGTTTGCTTAGTAGCTAAGTCTTAACAATAGATTGACTAAGATGATTAAAATCTGTTTCGCAAATTTTTAGAAATATATGCAGCCTGACCCGCATAGCATATAACAAGAAGCGGGTAGATCAAGCAAATAAATGTAATCTACAATAGACACAAGTTAGAAATAAGTTTTCAATACAATCAATTTACTAGAATTATGCATTACACTACTAGAAATCAACGTTTTACCTACATATTTTCAAACGTATTTAAGCTAAAAATCCACAGGAACACACGTTACTTGCGGATTTCCTAGCGAAACCAATTGTTTCTTGAGGATTTCTAAATCCGCTGGTAACGTACCTGCGGATAAATCCACAGGAAAAGTAAATAAATTTTGCAGGAAGTGTTAAGTAAACTCAAGGCTTTTTTTACGACTTTTCATTCAGAAATATCTGCAGTATTGTTCCTACAAATATCTTTCAAATGAAAATCCGCAGCTATATCTACGTGAAATTTTGGACTAAAATACTTTTCGTTTGAAAATCCGCAGGTAATTTCGCATCAAAATTATTTTCAAAGAAAAATCCGCAGGATATTTGCTTAAATTTCCACCATCAACTAATCTTTCTGATTTTTTATTTATATGAAAATTTCAACTAAAAATATATGAAACATTATTATAAAATACATTTTTAAATATTTAATATTAGTCTTTAATTGAAATACTATTGCAATATTCTGAAACAAAATTTATATCATGTTCACAAATCATAACTACATAATAATTAAAGTATGATTCAACTATTGCAATACTCCTAAACAAAATTTATATCATGTTCGCAAATCATAAATCAGTTTAGATACTGTTGCAGAGATCCCTAAAGCTATTTCATATCAAACATTCCAATCAATACACAAAATGTTGAACTTGAATGAAGCTTTTCACCAAGGCTTCCAGTTTTCATTTACTCATATAATTAAAGACTAGAATCTTCACGAAAACAGAATTCAAGCAGCTTCACAATGTTCCTGTGCCTGGTCTTTCCAAGAGTTGAAATCTCAGCGATGCTCGATGCTCCTTCTCTGCACGAATTCAGCTTCTTGACAGGCAATAAATTCACTGTCATTCGTAACAGCTTTGTAGGCAGTTCCACAAGCTCCTCTTGCTATAACTTCAGATTTTGAGAAATTTCCAAAAGATCCTGTTATGTGAAGCCTTCTTTTGGAAAGTAATAGTTATCAAGAACTTCAAGCTTTGTTTGTTCTTCTTCAATCGAAACAAAAGATGAGTTGCGGCATCGCTTCATAGTCCAACATATAATCACAATGAAAATAAGAGAAACAAAACCAACCACCCCAGAAACAATGCTAACTATCTTTTCCCTTGATAAACCGTCTTTCTAAATGTAGTTGTGTCAGGAATAGTTCCTAACTCGACAATTGAACAAATGGTTTATTTTCAACCTCCTAACTATTATGATGAAGGAGCTGAAGAAACATCAAATAGATTATTCAGCTTAGGAGTGGTCCATGTGGTGTCTGTCTCTCTAAACATCTTAAGTACCTTTAGACTTTGCTAAATGAACAAGGTAAAGAACAGTTATTATTTTACCAATTGACTAAATAATTAAGAAATGCAGTATGATTCATTTATAATAGCACAATAAATAAAAAACTTAAAAAGTACTTAGAAAATTAAGATGAATTTAAAGAAAATGAAAATGTAAGCCATGCAGAGGAATCATGAGACAATTTTAAGTCTATTCTAGACATGCTAATAAAACTGGTGAGCAGAATAGCAGGTATACTTGGTGAAAGTTGTTGCATAATGAAGTTCTGCCTTGCAGTTGAGATGGTCAATTGCCAAAACCATACACTACATATGTGTTTTCTTATAATCCATCTTTCTTACAACCTGATTCTTGTTTATCAATTGCAAACTTGTTTCTCTCAATTGAGAATTTATTTCTTTAGGTTTTGTTATTTTAGCTGCAATTGTTCAAATATTATATTAAAAATTCAAAAAAGTTTACATTCAAGCTCCACTCCAAGTCCTAAATTTAAGAAAAACTGATTATAGCATTAAATGTACCTTCTATGTGCAGCTTCCTCCTACTCCACCAGCAGCTTCTGGCATCTCAATGCTTCATCCTCCTTGTCTGCGAGCCACTCCTTTACCTATGTGAGAGGAAATTCACATTTCATCACAACTATAGTTAAAAACTATTTCAATAGAATCAAGTTTGATGTTTGAATATGCACATAGAATGCTATGAACTTAGGCAGCCAAAAGTTTCAACATCAGGGGAAGTATTTCAATTTATTACAACAAAACAAGAGAAAGGGAAGGAGGCGTATACTGCTGGACTTTCCCTGCATATATTTCAGTCGTTGTTGTGGGTAAGTTTGCGCGAACTCAAGCACCTTCGTTCCTCTTCAACCTTGAGAAAATAAAAGGTGTAGAATCATGGTAGTGCAAAGGGGGGAAAGAGAAGTCAAAATTAACAATTAAAAAAGGGCTTGGTTACTGATCATTCCAACTCTTCCCCATGAGCCATGGAAAATTTAAGTACCAGATATAACTCATGAATTAGTTAATTCCTCAGTTTCAGTTTGTATACCATTCTCTCTTCTCTTCTTGTCATCGTTTACAACGTTAACTTGAATCCTTTGGACAGGAAGTCGTCCCTATAAGAAAGCGAAGCATGCATAAAGACAACAACAAAAACCCAATCCTTATCTTACTAAATAGGGTTGGCTACATAGATTAAACAACACCTTCATATTTTATCATAACATATCTATATCCAACTCATAAATCTATAAGTCTTTCTCTAATAGTTTTTTTCAAAATCTTCCTTTGCCTCTATCGATTTAAAAATTTAAAATCTCCAACTTATGAGTACCAAAATCAGTCTCAGCCGCAATGATACTTGCAACACATATGTAGTAGAACAAACCAGTCAAAACTACCTTTAATACCATATAAATATGCATGTTTGCATACCTAGCTCCCAGTGGCTTTTAAATTGATCACATTAGTTCATGTATAGACCAAAAGACTGCATAAAAATCAGATAATTTAATATTAATCAAATAAGCATATTTAATTATATATTACTAATTTTAGTCATATTTAAGTATGATGAATTGACACAATAAAGATCCGATCGCCATCCTTGATACCATAATCTCTAAGATAATCCGTTTCTGTAACTAACTTCTTTCCTTCATAGCATAACAAAATCTTGGTAACAGAGTACCAAAAGCTTGAACCTTTCATGCAAGTCTTACTCCTATGTACTAGACTCTAAAATTAAGGTTGGTTATTCTAAATCTATATATTCAAAGTTTTTTATTGAGATTTTCTTCTTATGTTATAATGTAGTTAATTTACTAGATTGAAGTTTAGCATAATTTCTTTCAGTTACTGGTTATTGAATAATTTTTTTCATTACTAATAATTGATTAAGGACTCAGAAGCATATGTATACTATTCTCATCTAGTTCATTGCCTCAACTTTTCCAAAACCATGAATTACCATACGTGAATTTAGCAATGACAATAATAATTGATAGGGACATTTGAATCAGCTTAGACACGAGCTTAATTGAAAATACCTCTATACAAGGAGCAATGGAGACAATGTCAGAACTCCTTCAACTTGAGAATAGACTCCAATATCAGAAAAACACTGTATCTGCAACTAAAGCAATTTGAAATTGAAAATGTTCAAAGAAACAACACACAGAAACACTAAATCAGATGAAAAACCCTAAATCAGAAGAAAATCAAAACCTTAACTCACTGTAGTTCACGAAAAAGAATAATGAAACGAGAATAATGAAAAACGGCGAGATACGAGACTGAAATAAAACAGAGTGGCGCGCAACACTTACGATAGCGATGAGATTACGAAGGTGACGAGGTTACAACGGCGACGAGATTACGATGACAGCGAAGTTGAGATGCAACGTAAGGAGGTTAAGATTCGATGGTGGCAATGGCGGCGAGGTGCGACGGTGATGGTTATGGTTGAGATGCAGCGGCGAGGTGACGGTGGTGAGTTTAGATGCGAAGGGGAGAAGAATACTTAATAGGTTTCTTAGGATTTTAATGATTAATTTGTTTCAGGAGTTAAGCCTAAATTGTTAGGAGTTATGAAAAAATAGGTCCTTGATACACGATTTTCCTTTACTTTTTTACAAACAAATATAATAATTATATTTTTGGTACTTCTATAAATTTTAAAATTAATTTTGCTTTGATATCATCAAACTAAATCGTCAATAGTTAAAACACATGTCAATTAGTTGACTATATTTTAAATTTAATTTTGTTAAATTTTTAAGTTTTATCTTTTGATTCTATTTTGAAATAATATTTTTTGTCATAATTTTAATTAAAATTAAAAATAAAATTTTAATTATGAAAACAATTTATTTAATTACTAAGTTCAAAATTAAATAGATAAATTTATCAAAACTGTCAATTCATTGAATTTAATAGACACTATATACTATAAAATTTAAAAATTACAATAATATTACTAGCGGGGGCGAGTTCGGGTCTAAAGTGGATATCAACACCCAAACCCGTTTCTGCCCCGAATTTTAATTTCTGGAAAAACCCATACCCTCACTCGCACCCAATAAAAGCGGATTTTCCCTCCAAATCAAGACAAGTTTGGATGGGTAGCGCGGATAGAATTATATTTTTATGCCTAACCGTGAAACATATCTTACCTTTTTAATTTGTTTAAAAAAAATTCTACTTTATTTATATAAAAATAAAAACTACTTTATATAAAAACATAAAAATTTACCTGCGGAATTTCCTAAGGAAATAACACTCGTAAACTTTGCTGCGAAATTTGCTACGGACGTTTCCTCTGGACTATAACCGCAGATAAATCCTAAGGAAAAAGATGAATTTTGCTGCGGAAATGTAGTCGCATGTAAATCCCCAGCAAACAAAAACTTTACCTGCCGTTTTACCTACAGAATATGACACCGCATGAAAATTCTTAAGAGAAGGAAAAGCCTCACGTACTACCTGTGGAAATATTTCTGCAGGAAAAGCAGCAGGTAAAACGCTGATTTCTAGTAGTGTTAGTATTACAATACCTTGATTGATTTCTTGGAGGCCTGCAAACATTTCCTCGCAGAGTAGTACAAAACAATTATAACAATCAAATGCATTATTATATTTTGTTTATATTTTATGATAGAAAATATCCGACCTGCTGCACATAAAATGGCGCTTTCTAATAACCTCAATCTGCTGACATTGATATTCATGACAAATTTGAACATGTATACTGGGGATGAACAAAATGCTAAAGCCTAACATGGTTTTCTTACCTTCAAGCATGAAAGAAAAGCAATCCAATCTCACTTAAACACCAAATCTGGAACCAAAGCAAATGTTTAGAAAATAAAACACACAAAATTTAAGTAGAAATTCATAAGAAAATCAAGAAATTATCTGAAATTGCGCTTAAGACTTGCCAGATGTAGGTTAGGGTTCCTGCGATTTGAAAAAGAAATTAAGAAACGAGAAACGATGGAAGCTGATTAGGGTTCATGCAATTTGGGACAGAAACAGAGACACAAAATGCAAAACGGTCGAAGGTGATTAGGGTTATCACTACCACTATCAGAAGAAGAAGAACCACATAACCGAAAATGGCGTTTACTGAGACGTTGAAGGTTGCAAAGGCGGAAATGCTAATGAAACGAGAGATGGCGTGTATTGAGGCCTTAAAGGTCACGAAGATGAAGGAGAAAGAGAATGGAAAATGAAGGAGAATGGCGAGAACGTAAAATGGAGGCGTTAGGGTTTGCAAGGATGAAGGAGAAAGTCTGGAACGAAAAACTGACACACAATCTGGTAGTGTGAGGCAACAAAGTGTTCAAAACATTAATGTAAGTAAAAAGAAGAAGAAACTCAAGGCTGAAGAAGAAGATCATCAAAAAGCAGAAAAGAGTACAAGAACTCAAGCTCAAAATACCAAATTTATCTTAGAATTCAAAGAGAAAAACAATTGTTTAATACTTAATTTTTTTGAGATTATGCTTTACTTAATACTTAGTTATGATTTGCAAACATGATATAAATTTTGAACTCAACAATAACATGATCTTCGAGAATAATTTTAATGCGGAGTTACCTGGGGATTTTCACGTTAAAAGTATCTATAGTTGCTAAAAAATTTAGCTGTCAATTGAGTTGTAATGAGAATAAATATTTTTATCAAAATAGTTTGAGATGAGAGTGAAGTGATGTGTGTAAGAGTATTTATATATTTGTTGGATTGGTTTAATTATATATATACTAACTTATGCCATGAACTTATAATATAATATATATTATTTAGTATGCCATTAAGTTATAATATATATATATATATATAAATATATATTATTAAGTTTATATATATGGATATGTGAGAGAAACAGAAACATAAAGCATTTTCCCTGTTCCCGTGCGCCTCCATCTTCCTCTTTTTTTTTCTTTCTCTATTTCAAAGAAAAGAAAAACCAAACTGTTGTGTTTTTTTCAAAAACCCACAAACACAAATCCTAATTTATTTACTAGATCTAAGCTCCATCTCGAGAAGTGACAGAAGGGAAAGTTGCTCACCTCCACGCTACGGTGCTAGTGAACCAACTTTGGAAGCGACGTCGCAAACAAAGTTTTTACCTGAATTAATCGCGGTGCCGTATTCGGTTGTTTAAGCTATCGTTAAGGTAAGGGCTCCTTCCAAACTTTTAGTTTGCATTTAGGACCTTATGTGTGAATTTGTGAAAAATAAATTTGATGTGTTTGAGGTGTAGATTTGTGGAAAATGAATTTACGGTGTTTATGGGTACAAATTTGGAGATTTAAATTGGTGATTTATGGTTAAAAATTTAGAGATTTAAATTGATTATTTATGGTTGAAAATTTAGAGATTTAAATTTGGTGATTTATGGTTAAAAATTTAGAGATTTAAATTGGTGATTTATGGTTGAAAATTTGGAGATTTAAATTGGTGATTTATGGTTAAAAATTTAGAGATTTAAATTGGTGATTTATGGTTGAAATTTTGGAGATTTAAATTGGTGATTTATGGTTGAAAATTTTGGAGATTAAATTTGGTGGTTTATGTTTGGAAATGTGGAGTTTTGAATTAATGTTGATTATTTGGTTGTAAAAGTTTGGTGTGTGAAAAAGATATAATTTTGGGAATTTTGTTGTGGTTGGATAAATTTTAGTTGTGAACAAATTGTTATAAATATTTATGTTTATGTAGTTAGCTCCTTGAGTCTCGAAAATGAATCGAGACCGTTGGCACCGAGTTAGCAGTGGGGAGAACTCTGATATATTAATGTTGTTGTAGCGATTCATGTTTGGTGTGATTGATGTGTTCATAATTAATATTATGAATTTTTGAGATGTATTTTATGTGTAGATTGAAGGAAAATGAATTTAATGTGTTTATGGGTGAAATTGTGGAAGTTGAATTTAATGTGTTTGAGATGTGGGTTGTGGTGATTCAAGTTTGGTGTGGTTTATGTGTTCATAATTAATATTATGAATTTTTGAGATGTGATTTATGTGTGGATTATGGTTGAAAATTTTGGAGATTAATTTTGGTGACTTATGGTTTAAAATTTTGGAGATTAAATTTGGTGGTTTATGTTTGAAAATGTGGAGTTGTGAATACGGGTGATTCATGATTAAATTTGGTGTGAAATTTTGGAATTCGAATTGATTGAATTTGTTGTGTTTGAGAGGTGGATGTGTGGTGAATGTGCGATTGATGTATCCATAATTGATGGCTTATGCGTTATGAATTTTATGAATGAATATATGTTTGAGTATGCTCTGTGAAAAGATTGAAAAATCATTAGTGTTAAATGAGCATTAAAAATGGGGAATCTTTTAATAGCTGCATTTATTTAATGGTTGTGTTGAAAAGAGTCAGAGTGTGCTCATGCATTCATAGTACATGGTGACCGCTATGGTGCCATGGTGATAGTGGTAATCGTGATGGGCCACGAGATGATGTCATGTGAATAGTTGGTTCATCTTATCCTTGCGGAGATATTCGCGTCGTCCTGATTTGTGAGAGATTGCCCTCTTGTAAGTCGTGCTGATCTGTGAGCGATTGCACGCATAGAAAATTGTTCTGGTCTGTGAGAGGCTGTACGATAGTAAATCGTGCTGGTCAATGAGAGATTGCACCTTGATAATTAGTACTGGTCTGTGAGAGGCTGAAAAATTATGATTTACGCCCTTTCGAGGAGGGTTTTCGTTTGGAATTCCGGAATCATGTGCATTGGCATATACACATTGCATTAGGGTGCTTAGCACGCGAGTCAAGTTTGATATATTGTGATGGTTTTATATACATACTCGGTTGTTGTTTGTAATCGTGCCGTAATTGATGAGTGTGGTTGATTGATTTGGTGTGGTAAGTGTTAATTGATTGCAAAACATTTTCCAAACTGAAATCTGCAAATTTTAGCAGTTGTATTCGGCTACAAGCATTGTGTAGTCGAATACAGATATTCAATTTTGCTACTAACTTGTGAAATAGCACTGTATTCGAATACAAGGATGTTGTATTCGAATACGATAGTGCAGTTTTGTCCAAAACTTCATTTTGCAACTTTGATTATGCATGTTTGGCATATGAAAACCCTTTCTAGATGTATGCTAAGTTGAAAGGTTATTTTGTGCATTTAAAATTTAAATGCTATGTGATATTTGTTAATTTCGGTTGGTGACCTCTACAATTATTGTGGAAATCTGGGCTTTGCCCTCAGATGAGAATCAGGATCGTCGTACCAGTTAGTACTCTAGAGATGAGAGCGGAGTTAGACTTACCTAACCACTGCTATGTCAGAAGGATTTCTGCAGGGCGCGTGGAGATCACCTGGGTTATAGTTTTTTGTAGCATGATCAGATTAGATGGCTGTATAGGGGCTAGATGTCTATCTGTTGTGGTTGTATTTATTTCATTCTGGAAGATTGTACCTATACCATATATTGTCAGCTTGACTTTTATTTTGATGGGTCCTTGTACCACTTTTTGATGTGACGTGGGGAAGTTAAAATTCTTGGGGTAGTGCTTTTATACAGGTGTCTGCCGAGAATACCCCAGGGGTATGAGCTACGTTGGATAGTTCTCATATCCCCGGTGTATTTTTCTGTTTAAAATACTTTGGATTTTTATTTCAAAACCGTTTCCGCTGTTTGTAATTATTGTTGACTTATGTCGTTGTGATACGACTTAAATATTTTATGCAAAGGTATTTATCTCTTTATTATGAATTTGAATTTGTTTAAAAAAAAAAATCGGACTGTTACAAGACACATAATTTGATATAGATTAACCAAACTTGATGATGCTGAAAATTTGAAATAAATCATATCATTATCAGTGTTGATATAGATGAACGTTTATCATAAGCTACTTTCAATTTATCCATTAATATATTAGTACCCTATGAGTTTATTGTTCTCTTTAAATACCTTTTCAATATTCAATAGTAATACATTATTGTTGTTGTGGAGTTTTTCGCATGTCTATCATGAAAAGTTATAAAAGAACTAACATGAAATGAAAGGTTGATAACAATAATTTATTTTAGAACATTAATTGATTGACCTAAAGGGACAAACACGAAGGATGGTTTTACGTAAAAAAAATATTATTTTTTTCGATTGTATTCTTCGATTTGCATAAGAGCTACAAAATTATTATACATTGATACAAACCTTCCATGTTTGGTACATGATTATACTTAGTTTTTTTTGGGGTCATGCTTTACTTAATACTTTGTCATGATTTGCGAACATGATATAAAATTTGTTTAGGAGTATTGCAATAGTTGGATCATGCTATGATTAATATTTAGTTATGATTTGTGAACATGATATAAATTTTGTTTTGTAGTATTTCAACAGTATACCAATTAAAGACTAATATTAAATACTTAAAATATGTATTTATAATAATGTTTTCATATACTTTTAGTTTGAAACTTTCATATAAAGCAAAAATCAGAAAAACAAGATGGAAATTTATGTGTTCAAATTTCCTCCGTATTTTTCTTCGAAAATAATTTTGATGCGGAGTTACCTGCAAATTTTCACGCGAAAAATATTTTCATACAAAATTGCATGTGGAATTACCTACGGAATTACACTTTGAACACTTTCGCAGGAATGGTACGGCAGATATTTCTGCATGAAAAGTCGTGAGAAAATACCATAAGTTTACTAAATGTTTGTTTATCATATCATTATAAGTGTTGATATAGATGAACATTTATCATAAGCTAATATCAATTTATCCATTAATATAGTACTACCTTATGAGTTTATTGTTCTCTATAAAAACCTCCTCAACATTCAATAGTAGTATATTATTGTTGTTGGAGTTTTTCTCATGTATGAAAAGTTATAAAAGAACTAACATGAAATGAAAGGTTGATAATAATAATTTATTATAGAACATTAATTGATTGACATAAAGGGACAAACACGAAACATGATTTTATGTAAAAAAAAAATTAATTAATTTTTTTGATTGTATTCTTCTGTTTGCATAAGAGCTACAAAATCATTATAAATTGATACAAACCTTCCATGATTGGTACATGAAAACCACAAAATATGACTAAAATTCTCATATTTGTTTGTGTTGTGATCTTCTTTATGTCCTTACTTTCTATGATAAATGATGTAAATGCCGGTAAGATTTTTTTCCTAATCTTTTCAAAATAGATTATGTTATCTAATCCAAAATTTATTTTATCCTCTTTCAATAACCCCTATCTTATTATTTTATGTTACAGGAATTTCTTATCCATGTACCTTAGATTTGTATTGTCTTATTATTTGTTTTCCTTACAAAGGGAATTGTAATAATGGTCAGTGTCACTGCTATCGGCGTCCATGCATAGTTAAGTAAAGTTGCAAATTTATTATATGTATGTTCAAATTTTATAATTCGTAATATTGCCACTTGTATGATTACTTTCATATTTTGATTTATGTTAGTCAGCCTTTCAATTTTGTTGATATATAATGAAGCGGATGTCTTCACCTTTGTTTGCTTTTTGAAGTTAAGAAGAATAACAATGTCACCACAGTATCTACTCTGAATATTAAGGTCATATGTTAGAGACCTACAACAAGGAAAAAGGATGAAAAACATGAATAACTTAAGTCACAATTTTAGAACAACTTAGTCTTAGCTTAGTCTAGCTATAGTGTAAAGATAAGCCTTACATGCATAGTGCCATTATCCCCAAGACGGAGTGGACAACTCTCTTTATAGTTATTTTAAGACATCAATTGTAGAATTTGAATGAAATATATTTTGGTTTTTAGTAAGAATGATTTGAGTATTAGCTCCTTTTATGGTTCTTGGATTAGATCATATCTTTATATTTATTAAAGATATGGTTACGCACAAAGTGTTTGCAAAGGTATACTTAGCAGAAGATTTGCAGAAAGTTAAAATAAAATTGATGTGATGTGATTTAATATAAAAGTTCATACAATTCAACTAAAAAGGAGTCACAACTAAATATTATCCACTTTAGTTCAATACATTAATTAAGAATGTCACATCTCAATTTTTTAAAACACTACTGAATGCAAAAATATAATATATTTTTTGATTTATCTTCCTTACTTATATTGGAACTGTGGTAAAAGTTTTGATCTAAGAATTCCTTGAATTAAAAAAAAAATGAAAGTGTTATTTTCTTTCACAATCAAAGTATGCCTGAAATTTTTTATAAGCTCCTACAATTTATTCATGAAACTCAAGAACCACGATATGGAAAAAAAACACATAATACACATATAAACATCATTTCTTGTGGTCCATGGGGAAACCACGTTGATACTACGAAAAAATAAACAAAACAAAACAAAGACAAAATATAATATTATTCGTTTAACATTCCATTTTCTGGGACGTTAGTTCGAATAAATTATTGTCAAAATTTACGGCAAGTTATTTTTCTAAAACAAAAAAAAAAATTATTGGAAAAAATTTCCTTTAATATTCAAATATTAACTAACTTAGCTTTATTCTTTCAAAATCAGAATACTTGCAATTACAAAAAGTTAATGTAGTACATACATTTAAAGTAAGTTCTTAAAACTCAAGGCTAATGGGCTTTTACTATTCGAGGATGTAGGTACTGGAAAATATAAGAAGCGGAGTTTGAATTGTGTTTATCATTTTAAATTTTTTTTTTAAACAATATCTTGTTATCAAAAACTTATCTTCAGTTAAACACAAACATTCAAAATGTCGATTGAAGATGACATAAAGAACTTAGACACACAAAAAAAGAGATAAAAGAGAAAAAAAAACATAAAATAACTTTTATACAAGTTTGCAACAATAATAGCTATATCTAGTCCTCTCTTTTTAGAGAGATATATCTCAAGTACAATTTATAATCCACTAAAATATTTTTAAATCCACCTCTTTAGACTTTGAGTAGTCTTAAAACATCTCAAAGTAATTTTTAAAGAATGTTATGATGATTATGACTTCTTGAGTCTTAAAAAGGAATCTACATTTTTGACGGCTAGTTAGCTCTGAAAATTTATATATTAACACCTTGATTGTTGTAAAGAAATCAAAAGTGTTGACATTGAATTCATAGTGGAGAGAATTCTGTTATATTTCTGATTGTTTGATATCAAATATTCTAGTGAAAAAATATAAAGGAAACAAATAGGTTGAAAATGAGTTGATATGTTTTTTGTTTGCCTCAAAACGAAAAATTTTAGAGTTTGATATTGTTTGAATTTTAGAGTTTGATATTGTTTGAATTTTCAAGAAATCAAGAGTTGAAAAATGTCTCATTTCATTTTTAAATAATATTATGAGTTGTGTTTGGATCAAAAAATTTAAACAGTAACCGTTTGATAGTTTCTCAGACGATTCTTGTCAAATAATTTTGTTGAGACTTTCTCATCATTCTTACGAGTTATTTCACTAGAATCTCAATCATATGTAAGAATCAGACTATCATAAATACTCTTTGTTATCTCCTTGTTGGTGCACTTGTGAAACTCCTTGAAAGTGATTGCATTTATCATGTACATCTTCTTCTGATCAGCATCCAACTCTTTCCTTGAAATCTCAATACCATCAGTATTCTTTGGAGAAGTGTAACCATTTTCTACCAAGTCCCAAAGTTCGGGATCTTGTGAAATAAAGAAACTTCTCAGTCTGTCCTTCCGGTTCTCAAAATGTTCTCCATCAAACAGAGGCGATCTATTGATGTTTTCTCCAGCAACTTCCCCACTGAATGCAGACATCTTGAATCATTGAATCTTTTCTCAAACACTGTAAAGTACTCATCCTTGAGACCGATCTCTAATACCAATTGAAGATGCAAACACAAGAAGAGGTTGAATTGTGTTTGACTAAGTTGATAAATTTTTCATTATTTGATTAAACCGGTTCAAACTTGATGATTTACTTGGAGTAGAAGCAATAACAAAACTAATGAGTGCAAGAATAAAGTGACACAAGTAAATTATTCGGGTTCACCACTAACTTGACTACATCAAGTCCCTTCATTCAGAAGGATTTCATCCACTAATTCAACAACTTGAATTTTCAAAGTGCCTAACCCTCCAAGCCATTCTTCTCAAACAACCTGAAAACCCCAAATTTTTGAGAAACACAGACACACCTTGACTCTACCAACCAAGTCTTCACCACACAATCTAACAACCCCAAATTGTTGAAGGCACACTAACACTACTATCGGGTTTGAATACAAAGGTTTGGAACTTGATTAGTTGCTTCTAACAAGATGATTATAACAATGACTATCACACTCCAAGAAAAACACTTAGAAAATATTTCTCATTCGAACAAGTGTTTCTCAATTTGAACTCTAATATGAATTTGAAATTTTGAGCTTGAGTTTTTTCAACTCTTTTGTAATTTTTTGATGATTTTCTTTTTCAGCCCTGAGTATCTATTTATAGAAAAAAGTATGGCTTCCATTTAGTCCTTGTTTAATTCTGAACTGTATCTTCATTCCTAGCTTGGTAATCAATGATCTTATTCAAAAATAATTTTGAACATGATGCTTTTTGATAATATGTTCTTTAGCCAATTCTTTATTTCTGAATCTAATCTGAGTAGTTTTTCTTGATTGATTATGTTTGTATTTTGTTCAAATTGTGTTTGCACAAATTTTTCATATTGATATTGTTTGTATTTTGTTCAAATTGAGTTTGTAAATACTTCAGATTGATTATGTTCGTATTTTGTTCAGATTGAGTTTGTGAATTCTTCATATTGACTAGGTTCGTATTTTGTTCGGATTAAGTTTGTAATTTCTTCAGATTGTTACTATTCATATTTTGTTATAGATAAATTTTGATCAAGTATTCTTGTAAATAATTCATATCTGCTTGTGATAAATGGTGATCAAATCTTCTTCAAATGTTGACCATATCTTTCTTTTAAATTGGTCAATGATTATCTTCAATCATCAATCAGAAGCAAAACTTATTTTAGATTTTCTTCAAAAACATTTAATGATATTTTTTTTTCAACTTGGTCAAAGATTTTCTTCAATCATAAATTTAAATAAAATCTTATTTTAGATTTTCTTCAAAAACATTTGACCATATATATCTTCTTTTCAACTTGGTCAAAGATTTTCTTCAATCATAAATCTGAATCAAATCGTATTTCAGATTTTCTTCAAAACCATTTGACCATATCTTCTTTTTAACTTGGTCAAAGATTTTCTTCAATCATAAATCTGAATCAAATCTTATTTTAGATTTTCTTCAAAAATATGATTCTTCTTATATACTCTGTAAAGTTAAATATATTGTTATCATAAAATATTTTGTTAACATAAAAAATTTAAGTATAAAACCAACTTAATTCTAACAACATGAACACGAGAACAAAATCTGGCAACACAACACAAGCGCACAATCTAACATTTTCTACAATGAAACGCAACGAACTAAAACATACATAAACACACACAACTGGAACACAATCTAGATTTGAATCTGAACGTACACAAAATGCAACACAAACTAAAAATGATCTGAAATACAATACACTAAATCTAAAAAGCCACGATATGAACTTAGAACATAGATTCTCGCGATCTAAAAAAACTCTTTGCCACATTAAATTGCGCAAAGAAGAAAATGCTTTTGCGACAATGACGTGAAGGCGACGAATCTGTGAAGAGAACGAAGTCGTGACAATGGTGGCCGCTGAGGCGGTGCTAGTTAAGATTTAAACCCTAACGGGTGATGCGACCCAATAGGAAGATAGCACAGGATAGATGACCGAATCTGTGTTGATGATGAAAATATACTCTACTGGGATTAGAAGAGTTGGCGAAATTGGGATATAGTTTGGGCCTCAGGGACTTGTTCTAACTCAGTCATATCCACTACAAAAAAAAAGATCTATTGTGACACTCAACTTTTAGTGATATCTTTTTATTTGTCACTATAATTACTTTTAGCTACAGACAGAGTGTCACTTATTCTCATTTAATATAATACATTATGTTAACTTAGAAAAAAACTAAAATATTGGCATCAAAACTAATTTATATATAATAAATAAATAAAAAACTGAAATATTCTTATCCAAAAATTCAATTCACCCCTTCACCAAAAAAATCAGTTCACTCATCCTTCCCCAAAAAATCATTTCACTCACCTTTTCACTAGAAAATCATTCACGCACGCAACAACAATTTGCATTTCACTCACCCCTTCAAAAATCGCAACAACTGATTTTTTTCATCATTTTTTCATCATTCGATTTCGTCTTCAGATTCAGATTCAGATTTCATCATCATTTTTTCGATTTCGTCTTCAGATTCAAATTTCTTCATCATTTTTTCATCATTCGATTTCGTCTTCAGATTCAGATTCAGATTGCTTCATCATTTTTTTGATTTCGTCTTCAGATTCATATTTCTTCATCATTTTTTCGATTTCGATTTCGTCTTCAGATTCCCGTTGAAGAAGCTTTTCCCGATTTCTTCAGATTCAGATTCAGCGATTTAGAGATTCACGAGTAAGTGGAAATTGTTTTTCCTCAATTAGCAATTTGCATTGGTTGAATGATTTGATTGATTTTAGTATTTTATATTTTAAAACTGATTTGAGGTTCTTCTATTTTCATTTTCAGAGAAAAGATAATGAAAAAGCAAAAAAACAAATATGGAGTTTCTCATCTTCAAGCTCAGGTTTGATTGAAGGATTTTGTTGAAATAATATCATGTATTGCAGCTTCCTAACTCTTGATCTTTGAGCTGATTGTCTATTTGCTATTCTGATCATCATATGCAAACACATTAATTATTCTGTCGTCACTCATGTTTCAATTGCTGCAATTTCATTATGATTAATCATAAACCATAAACTGATACCAGAAAAATAAATGAAAGTTCTGAATTATACAGTGCAAGCAAGAGAAGTACATTGTTGTGTTCTTTTGAAGCACTTTTTGAAGTTGCAGAACTTGATTGTATCAATTCGAAGACAAAGTGTAGGACAAGACAAGATAACAAAATGTGTTTAGGTTAACATTGTATCAGATAAAGGGAAAATAGTTTGAAATCAATCACTAGAGACAAATAAACTCACAAAATATAATAATAATTGACTACTTGATGGTAGTGAAAAGTAATTAGCAAGCAATAGTAAACACGCATAGAAAACTCCAGTAAGGAACTGGTCATACACGATCTTATATTTAACAACAGGATCAAACACTTATGATTTGGATTGTAGCTTAAGTCAAGTATCTTCACTCGTGTGGGGACTTAAGAATGTTGGCGAGGGACTATTAAATTATATTTTAGTATATTATATCTACTAAGATGCCCTTAAACAATTATTTTAATATTATCCTCTTTCCCTTGGAATGGGTGTGTGTGTGGGAGCTCAAATTTAAGTGGTAGGAAACAATTTGGTTTTTCCTTTCTTGGAGAATATCAACAAATAATTAATTTATTATTATGCTACGAAAATAAAAGACGAAGATGAAATATTATAAAAGACCAATGGTTGCATTGCGGCAAGATAAGTTTTGTATCCCCCAACCTGTCTACAGGTTATATATGCAGAAATAAAATGTCTGTTAAAGTTAAATTGAATAACTAAATTATTTAATGATCATGACTTCACAATTTTGTGCCTACATTGCCTTTATTTGTCGTATTCTTAGCATCCATCATATTCATATAGATATTGTGAAGCATATGAAAGTTGATAAATCTTAGTGATTATATAATGCATTCAATTGAATGTCCTAAACCCCAAATAAAAAAACATAACAATGATCAGCCTAACCACTACTGTAATTTTCATCGTTGCATGCTACTAGTACCCCAACTATATCAGTAATACAAGTATAATTATAGTTGTTTGTCTTGAATTGTCATTATTTTACAATATCATTTTTAACTGATACTTGGTAACAACTTCTGCTTTGGTAAAATAAGGTATACATCAGTTCAAATATCCCACAATGTGTATCATGCATATTCCTTACCCCTTGGTAAAATAAGGTTTGATGCTAATGCTGCAATACTTGAAGGAGATGATGATGTGGAGTTATTGAAAAAAGTGAAGAAAGATAGAAAGAAGAGACTTGAGAAACAAGGTGTCATCAGTTCATCCACCAAAGAAAAAGGTTTGATAATCCTGCAAATATTACATTTTTATTTTTATGTGCATTATTGATTTGTCCTATTATGTGTTTCTAGAAATATATGAAATTCATTTTCATGTTAATTCCTTAAATTTAATGATTTTGTTCACCTTCATTACAAATAAATTGGACATTCTGCACTGCAGAGGCTAGTAGTAAGTAATTGAACACAATGCTTGAGCGTTTCTAACTATGAAGCACCATAGAAACAAATATACCATACACAATAGTGACACTAACTTATAGATTCTGGTAATAACTTAACAAAATAGAAGTAATTGAGATTATCCACACGTGTCGGTGTTGTGTCGGTATCAGAGACACCGACATAACTTAGTGTTACATAGGTTTATCAAAAATAAAAAGTCTCAAAAACTGCAAAGCTTGGCTTCTTGTTCTATTGATTTTTCACCAGGATATTTTATAGGTCTAATTTTAATGCATTATTAGCGTAATAACTTTTGGTATCATCTGATTTTGTATTGAATCTCATTTGCTATTTACTTAATTATATGAGGTGCTTTATTAAACTTACATGACAACAACTCTGGATACTAAGTTTAGATTTTTAATACTACCACTGCATTAAAAGTACATTCTTTCTGTATTCAGTTATGTGATTCTTTCACATATATTAATTGAACTACTTGTTTCATGGGAATAAATGTTTAGGTGCATGTTTGGATTGGTGGTGAGTTTGGCTAAATCACGGTGGGACTGTGATTTTGTTGAACCTCTAAAATGTAGTTCATGTGAAAATCACGACGGTCATCGTGATTCTGATAAAGTCACCACTAATCTAAATATGCATTAAAGAAAACCTCAACATATATGGAGAGTAGCTAATAGTTATATAGAGATATACATATTGTATGCATTAAAAAACAGTAGCTAATAGTTATTTAGAGATATACATATTGTATGTATTCTGCACGTGTTAAATGCACAAAGCTATTTATGCCATGCTGGCAGCTTCTGTTAGAGGCAGTTATGCCATGCCGGCGCTGGTAGTTAAAGCTCTACCTTCATCATCTTGTATATATACTTACCTCTATAAAAATTTGAAATCAATGAATATTTAATCAAAATGTTGCAGAGCAACACTTCAATGAATTCTATCAGTAGATGTTTCAGATTGTAGTGGCCCATTTCTTATGGATCTCAAATGAACAATAACTTCATCCATGCTGCTGAACTGATATATTGTTCTTTTCCTTTCTTTATATTTAAGTTATATTTATTAACTTTTTGTGTTATTTCATTCAATTTTTCAGTTTATTGTATTGAGTTGAATGGATAAGAGTTGGATATCCTACAACCCTAACAACTCTCTCAATAAAAAGAAGTACATTAGAGGAGTTATTAATTTTCTTGATTTTGCATTTGCAAAATCAAATGATGGAAAAATTTTATGTCCTTCCACCAATTGCGTCAATTGCAAGCGGCGTTCTCGGGTGGATATTTATGAGCATCTAGTCCATTTTGGGTTTCTAAAAGGTTATGTTACTTGGGTCTTCCATGGTGAACAAGTTAGCTCGTCTAGTTCTCAGAGTGTATCTCAAGTAGAAGGAGAGTTTGACCATGACATAGATACATTGATTCATGATGCCTTTGGAATACATCCAACTAATGAGAGTGATGGTGCAAATTTAAATGTGGAGGACGAGGATCCCAAAGCATTTATAGATGAACCCAATACTCAACAATCTGAAGAGGATAGTAATTTGGATAAGTTCTATCAGTTGTTAAATGAGGCAGAGCAAAATCTTTATCCTGGTTGTAAGAAGTTCACAAAACTATCATTTATTGTCCATTTGTATCACTTAAAGTGTCTAAACGGGTGGATTGACAATAGTTTTTCCATGTTGTTAGAGCTATTAAGGGATGCATTCCCAGAAGAAAATACATTGCCGAAATCTTTTTATGATACAAAAAAGATTATTTGTGGATTAGGTCTCTCATATGAAAAAATATTATATTGGAGAGATTTTGCTAATGCTCAAATTTGCTCAAAATGTGGTATGTCACGATGGAAACTAAACTCTAATGATAATGAAGGTAGAAAAAGAATCCCTGCAAAGGTTCTTCGTTGGTTTCCTCTTAAACCTAGACTACAAAGACTCTTTCTATCATCAAAAGTAGCTTCTTCTATGACATGGCACGAGGATGGTAGAACAAAAGATGGGCTCATAAGACATCCAGCTGATTCTTTCGCTTGGAAAGATTTTGATCGTCAACATCCTGATTTTTTGTGCGATCCTCGTAATGTTCGACTAGGTTTAGCTTCTGATGGTTTTAACCCTTTCAAAACCATGTCGATTTCTCATAGCACTTGGCCTGTTGTTTTGATTCCTTATAACCTTCCTCCATGGATGTGTATGAAGCAACCTAATTTTATACTTTCATTTCTTATTCCCGGTCCAAAAGGTCCAGGAAATAAACTTGATGTCTATATGCAACCTCTTGTGGAAGAACTAAAAGAATTATGGGAAATTGGGGTGAAAACATTTGATGCATGCAAAAAAGAGTCATTCCAAATGCGTGCTGCTATCATGTGGACAATCAATGATTTCCCGGCATATGCAAATTTGTCAGGCTGGAGCACTATCAAGGTCGATACGCTTGTCCATGTTGTAGTTTAAAAACTGCGTCTCATTGGTTGCGTTATAGTTGGAAGTTTTGCTACATGTGTCATCGTCGTTGATTAGAGCCTAACAATAAGTGGAGATACAATAGAGGAGAATTTGATGGAACCCAAGAGTTTAGAGCACCACCGGAGCTACCTAATCGTGCAAGTGTCTTGAGACAATTGGAAGATCATGGAATAGGTAATGGGTCACCATGGAAAAAGAAAAGCATTTTGTTCACATTACCTTATTGGCAACATAATGTTCTTCGTCATAATCTTGATGTAATGCACATTGAAAAAAATGTATGTGATAACATTATTGGAACGTTGTTGCATTTAGAAGGAAAATCAAAGGATAACGATAAGGCACGTTATGACCTTGTAGACATGAACATTAGAAGTCAACTACATCCAACGATGCATCCAAGTAAAGGTAAAAAATATTTGCCTAGAGCTTGTTACCAAATGACATCGAATGAGAATGAAATATTTTTGGAAGTTCTCAAAAACTTAAAAACCTCAGATGAATATTTTTCTAATATATCTAGATGTGTGCAAGTGAAGCAACACAAGATATTTGGTCTCAAAAGCTATGATTGCCACCTTTTAATGCAAGAGTTTCTTCCTATAGCTATAAAAGGTTGTTTGCCTGACAAAGTGAGTTTAGCTATATGTGATCTTTGTCATTTCTTCAAAGAATTGTGTGGCAAGGTTCTTAATGAGCATAATTTGGAGCACTTGGAGAATCGAATTGCCAAAACATTGTGCCAGTTAGAAAAGATTTTCCCTCCATCTTTTTTCACTATAATGGTATATTTGTTAATTCATTTGGCATATGAGGCAAAAGTTGTAGGTCATGTTCATTATCGATGGATGTATCCCATTGAAAGGTATTACACATTTTTTCATTCATTTAATTTCATTCTTGAATTATTAAGTAAAATTATGTTATCTTATTTGGTGACCTAAAATCTCTTTTTTAGGTTCCTTTTTACTCTAAAGTCATTTGTTCATAATCGAGCACATCCAGAGGGATCTATTGCAGAGGGTTATTTAGCTCATGAATGCTTGATATTTTGTTCCCGATATCTCTCTTTAGTGGAAACCTATTTTAATCGACCTAGTCGAAATGATGATTCGGATTTTGTGGAAAGTACAAATATTTTAAATCCTAGAGGGAGACCATTAGGGAGAAAGTGTAAAGTTGGATTCAATGTGAAGAAAAGAAAAAGGGGTTCACGAATCTCCCTTGACAAGAAAACGATGTTGCAAGCACATAGATACGTGCTTTTTAATAGCCATAATGTCGACCCTTTCCAAAAGTAAGTCAATTTATTTATGTTTATATTTAATTACTAAAATTTGGTTTGATACCTTTATACTAATTATAATGTCTAATCTCTCTTAACCTTTTTACACAGAGAACACATTGATCTTATTAGGAGACAAAATCGTCGACTATCTTCTTATGAAGTTGACAAAATTCATGGTCGATCATTTTCTGATTGGTTCCGTGAACGAGTATGTGTTAGAAATCATTTTCATCCCTAATATAGAATTTATAATCATTTTAAATTTTAAAAATTTGCAATTGTGGTAGGTTTCACGGTTGGAAGAGCAAGGTAGTGCTTTAGTGACAGATGATATCAAATGGCTTGCTCGTGGTCCACTAGAAATAGTGAGAAAATATGGTGGTTATATTATTAACGGAGTTAGATTCCATACAAAGAAGCGTGAAAGAGGCTTAAAGACTCAAAACAGTGGCATCGTCGTTACTGTTAAGACAAAAAGTTATGCTAGTTCAAGAGATAAGCACCCGAAAGCAGGGCAGATCAACTATTATGGTGCACTCACAGATATAATTCAATTAGATTATTCGGGAAAATATAAGGCATTATTGTTCAAGTGTGATTGGGTTGACATAAATAAAGGTTGTAGAATTGATAATTTAGGCATGACATTAGTCAATTTCAATTATTTGCAACATACAGGGAATGATGTATGTGATGACCCATTTATTTTGGCCTCTCAAGCCAAAAAGGTATTCTATGTGGAGAATAAAACCCAAAATGATTGGTCTGTTGTTATACATGCTAAAGTTAGAGATGTGTATGATTTGGGTGATGAGTTGTCCAATGATGTAGATCAACGGAATGAACAAGTCTTGCAAGATATAAATGACAACGACTTGATTAGACCAGAAGTTGATCATAATCATGATATCATTGAAGTTTCAATATCCATGGAGAACATTCTCCAAAATGATGAGGGTGGTGATGATACAGAGGATGAGAGTGAGGGAGACTTCTTCTAATATATAGAGCAAATTATTTATCAATCAATTTATTTGACTTCTAATTTATTGAAGTTACAAAGGTGTGTAGTTATTTTTGCTCCCTACCATTTTATGTGTTTAATTTGAGGTAGATTATTACTGTCATCAGTTATTTTTTTTTTACAACAATTAAAAACTAATTTGGCTTTGGCATATGTAGAAAGTACCATGGGGAAGCGCAGAAGGAAGTTGAATACTACTCAAAATTGTGGCCAATCACAAGAGGAAGGGCACTCAATTGATGGCTGTAATGAGCTCAACCAAAATAACCATTCTATGTCTGAAGAGGGAAGTCATGTTGAAACTGAAGGTAAATTGTTTTTGTTTCTATTAGTGCTATTGCAATTTCACTATACTTAGACAGTTGATCAAATTAAGCACAAACAAAATATATTAGCTGATACATACCATATTTCAAATTAGAATTCGAGGAATTATAAATGCTGCAAAATGCAATAAAAACGCTGCACTGAATATGAAAACCTTGCAATGATAACATTATTTGCTTGAGATATTGGAAATGCAAAGTTGCTTGCTACTACTGGCTGATCACTCGTTGTTATGCAGCAGAATTTAGAAATATATAACTGATATAATAATGGTCATTTTATAACAAAATAAACTCTAATTAAAAACCTTTCAAAATTTCAGCAGGGGCCTAAACCCCTATAACGTGCCCATGTCCCTTTCCTTCCACAATTTCCATAAAATAAAGAACTAAACATTTGATCATTCAGTGAAATACTAACATATTATATTGTTAGTTATTACTTTATTAAATAACATCGCTATTTCTGTTATCATAAATGTAATTGAAAAAATAATTAAAAAATTACATAAAAATTAAAAATAATATATTTAAAAGACATGAGAAAACAGGAAGTTTCAGCTTTATTTATTATCATGTGGGAACATATAATATCTGGACTCTGGACCCGCATGTCAGAACCATTTACCACTATTTCCCAGGGCACATTTCTACCTAGTAAGTAAAGTCGTTTTTTATGAAAAAGACATAATCATTCATTGTCATAATACTATTACTATTACTCCATTAACTATTATCAATAAAACGTTTAATGAAAATTGTGCACCACAACTTCTCGAGGACAGAGTTGTGACAGTCAACTCTAGATCACCATAAACCTCCATATTTTGCAGAATGTGTCAACAATGTCAACAACCTTAATAGCTTAGTCATCAGTACCCTCACCTTCTGCACCTTCAACATCAACAGCTCCTTTCATAACCACTTCCCCTCAACTTCCCACAACATTCCATTTTCAAATTCCATGTATGAAAAAGTGTCTGAGAAAAGCTTAGCTTTCTATTTGTGCTTAATTTGAAATATGGTATGTATTGATCTAAGACAATTGATATTGAGTGTTTTATGGTTTGCTAATATGAATATATGATTTAGGTGAAAAGAGAACAAGAGGTTATACACACATGCTAGATGTGTGGGACATGCCAGATGGAGAGTTTATATTGGTAGATGTAGATTCTTTTGGTCATCCTATTGGTTGGGAAGGAAAAACTCTATTAAATGTAATAGGAAGTTTGGTAAGGAGATCTCAATGTGCTCCAATCAATTATATTTGCAGGAGTGATATGCCTGAGTCCTATATTACTGATATGATTGAACTTATTCAGGTGTTGTGTAAGTTTTTAAAAGTTCTATTTCATTTCAAGCTTTGTAAATATCTTTTTTGCAATAATGTAACGAAATTTGTGTTTTGTTAATTATTCATATGATAGACAAAGTTTAGATTTGTTCCTGAATTGACCGAGCAAACTAAGAAGATACTAAAGGATAACATGAGGGTTAAGTGGAGGCAATTCAAGTATCATTTGATATCAAAGGGATTTGACAGTAGTAAGACAGAAGCAGAAATGGCTGCCTACATCCCAGACACAAGGATTGATCCTTCTCAGTATAGTGCTTTAGTACATCAATGGTGTTCCAATAATGGACACGTATAACAATATTTTGTTGTATAACAATCTTTATCATGTGCGGTTGTTGACTTTACTTATTAATTGGATATAGAAAATAAGCAACATGAACAAAAAGCATCGCACAAAATATGAGGACATCCATTGCATGGGAACCAAGAGTCTTCCGCAACTGATTCATGAGATGGTTTGTCTACATCACGTTTTTTAATTATTTTCTCAATACAATTTCTTCTAGTTGACATTTTTGTTACTAATGTTAGACAACAAAAGCTGGAGGAAAGCAACCATCACGAGCAAAAATTTATATTAATATTCGAACTAGAAAAGATGGAAGTATTGTTAATGAAAAGGCAACTGATGTAATTGTAAGAAAAGTCTTATTATGACAAACATGCATGATCTTTCTTTTTTTATTCCTAAGTTTTCCATTAAAGAATGCAAAGTTTCATGTTGTTAAATGTTGTAATTGACTATAACACTTTGTGTTAAATGTAGGAAGAACTAAAAAAGCATATGGTAGAGGAGGCAGAAAGCTCAAATAATCCTCAAACCACTCAAGATTCTACAAATTGGGAGAATGATATTTACTCAAAAGTTAAAGGGCCTGAAAAAAGAGGACGTGTGCGTTGTCTTGGCAAGATTGCTTGACACGCAAGTTCTAGCTCTAACTCTTATGCTAACCATAGAGTTAAAACATTGGAGAATTTGCTTGGAAATCTTGTTTCCGTTCTCCAAGTACTGCTTTCTGAAGATCCACAAATTAATGAGGTTTTACAAGCTGTAGCTGAACAGGTATAATTTATGTCAAATGATAATTGATAACTCATGACTATTAACATTATGTCACAAACATTTTGATTTTTGGTGGTTCTATTGAACAGGTGAATGGAGATAACATTGGGTAGGGTTTTATGATCTAACTAGTGGAGATACTCATAAGTGGAGAAATATATCACTTTTCAATTAAAAAAAAAGAAAGAAATGGGTGAAGAAAATGGTGGAGAGAAGAAAGCCACTGGTTCTATGTTCCACCAAAAATGTCATCAATTCCTTATTACATTCTTCCACTTCTCCAGTCAACGACTTCCCCAAATTCCATTTACCCGTTGGAATTCTCAGATTCTCCGACAAATCCCCTTCTTTTGATCACTCTGCACTCCTCGCTCTCTCTACTTCTCTTCTCAAAAGACTTTCCATCACTTCCGGTTCACCGGTAATTCATTCCGACCACACCCTCTTATGTTAATTCAAATTGTAGTGATTGGACAATTTGGCCCCAAAATTTGTTAAATGACAAATTAGTTTCTAATATTGTTGGTCATCAATTAATTTAGTCTCTCTGTTATTTAATAGGTCCCAAAAATTGAGTTAACACATTGTTTATGGTATACTTAGTTGGAGCATGTTTTATTAATTTTGTTTAGTGCTTTCGTTTATCTTTATCTTACGATATATATTCATCTGAATTAATTGATTGATGGAGGTACTAAAGTGATTGATATTCTTCAATTTTAAGGACTTATTTGCGATTTTGTAAATTCAGAGACTTGCAATTTTTAGAACAGCATGATGACTCACTCTTGACAATAATGTTAAAAAGTATCCGGTTTTGAATTTTGTCAGGTTCTGGTCAAGAATGCTGAAATGAACACACAGAGAATTGCAGTGGCTATTGCTCTGGACCCTCATAGCAGTGACACCACTACCGTTGATATAGTTCACTCACCACGCCCTCTACTTCTAGAATAATGCTTGTTTTTCCTTCTTGTGATTTCCCTATAAGTGGTCCCTTGTTAAATGATGAAGTTGCTTATTCATAAGTAGGGAAATATATCAGTTTTGTAAAGATTTTATGATCTAATTAGTGGAGATACTCATAAGTGGAGAAATATATATTTCACTTTTGTAAAGATTTTATGATCTAACTAGTGGAGAAATATATTTTTTATGATCTAATTTCATTTCAATATTACCACAAGGATATGATACTCATGTTAGGGCTATAATTAAAATGCCAGGAATGCAAGTAACATGCATTTAATAGAATTAGTAAAATTAAATTATATTTTATTGTATGTTTCAATGACATTAGTTAATAAAAATAAATTAGAAATTTGAATTTAATTTACTGGTATTAATAATTTAGAATTACAATTAGAAGGGAGATAAAATAAATTTAATTTAATAAATAATAATAAGTTTTAGTGACAGACGATACCAAAGGAATAGATGAAATCTTTATTTATATTTTTTTAGATTTTAGTGACGGACAATACCGTAGGCATAGATTAATTTGTTATTTATATTTTTCTAGGTTTTAGTGACAGACAATACCGTAGAAATAGATCAATTCTTTACTTATATTTATCTAGTTTTTAGTGACAGTCATTATTGTAGGTAGAAATCAAAAACATGTAATGGCAATATATCTTCAGAACATGGAGTGACAGTCCTCAAAGTGTAACAGGACGCCCCCTTAAAATTGACACTTGATTTGGGTGTCACTCAAAGTATTATTGACCTTTACCTACAGTTTTTAACATTTAGTGACACACTTTGTGTGTCACGACAAGTCAATTTTTTTGTAGTGATCATTAGTTGAATGTTTGAGAAGGAGCAAGATTTTTAGTTATGCTTTGTTGAGAAAACTGGAGAAAGGTAAGGATTACTTCCAGATTTTTTGTTCTGACATGTTTGTAGTTATTTTTGTATAATTGATGTGTTGATATGTGCTCATAATAGCTACGAGTATGCTCTGTGTAACATGTGTTATTGATTTAATAATTTTTTTAAAGCGAAGATTTATAATAATTTTGTTTATATAACAATTGTTGAGTAAAAAGTGAGAGAATGTTCATGTATTTATAACTGTGTATTATGTGTAACACCCATAGTTTTTATTATTATTGAAGTATTACTTTTAAATCAATTATATGATTATTGAATTTTAAAATATAAAAATAAGAATAATGTTATTTTCTAAATTATGATATTTAAATTTTATTATATTTAGAATAGTTGGTGAGAATTACTCATTGTTTAATTTTCAAACAAACTCAAAATTCAATCTAAATTAAATTAAGAGTTTCTATAATTATTTCTGACGTGAATAAAATCGTCAGCAGACGAATTTTACACATATATTAGAGAACTGAAAAAGTTAGAGACATGAAATGACATAAATAAGAAATTTGACCTAAATCAAATACGATTTAGTCTAATCATTATGAGATACTTAAATTAATAGTAATTAGATTAATTAGTAGTAGAAATTAGAATAATATCAATTAAACTAGTTAAGAGATAACAGGTGAATAAACTAATATATATCAATTAAACTAAATAAGATTGTTCTTCTTGTTCATTTTCTTTCACCCAAAACCGAAAAGTTGCTTCACCTTCAAACTCTTGCATGACTATGATCTATATATGATCTATCACTCAAAACCAAAAATCCTTAACATCAAAATTCATCCGGTCAACCTAACTATTTTCTTCTTCCCTCTTTGTGAAGTTGAAGAACCACACACACCTCAATCGGTGATTAAAGTTTGGATTTTTCTTTTGATTTAGGATGAAAAAAGCTTGTTGAATGCATTAGCTTTCATTTAGGTTATGTTTTCACGCTTGCATGAAATAATTAGTTCATGCATGTTGTTGAAGCTTTGGTTTTGATTTCAAGAAATCATCACTTGATCCTCAAGGAAGCATAAATTTTAGTTTGCATGTGATTTTAGATGTTTAAAGGTTTGATAAAAAATTTGCATGTGTTGTTAAGGTTGATTATTCTGTTTATCATGATATTGAAATAGTTTTGTTAGCGAATTGTAAAGAAAAAATCATTTCAATGAAAGGTTCGAAACACAAAAGAGGGAAACCTTTATTATTCTTCAAGAAACTTAGATTTAAGTTGATTATGATATGCATGTTATTTTTCTTAAAGAAAACTTCATATTCAAGTCTTGATTTTGGTATGCATGAAGGGTTAAACACATGAAACTGAATTCAGGAAAATCTTGGGAAAAACATACTTGGTGCTCGAATTTGGAAAAATTATTGGTTAAAACAAATGTTGATTACAACACTATTAAGAATTATGTTTTTACTAAAATAAACTAAAACAGGTTTGGTAATGGAATTTTAGAAAAATAATGTTTTCGAATTTTGAGATGTGTTTTCTTAAAATATGTTTATGCTTGAGTTAGGTAGTTTGAGAAAAAGTTTCATAACTTTCTTACTTGAAAAACATACTCTTTTACAATTATTTTCAAAAAGGGTATATTAGGTATGTTCCTTGTTAAACATGTCACTAAGTGACTAAGGTTATTGTTTTGATCATGACTTACAACCTACTTATCCATTTTGAATAGTTCTTTTTGGATTTGAACTAGACTCACGTGATACATTCTAAGCATAAATTTGATGGTAATTAGTACATTATTGAAAGTTTTAAATGACTCACAAGTTAACAAAACAAAAAAGGTATTGGTTTCAAACTTTCTAAGACTTGATTATCAAAACTGTTTCACATGACTAACTAAATGCTTAAACAAAAATTATTTAAAAAAATTAGACATCCTAAACTTTAAATAGAGTGGTCATTTGTCAAACTCCGATGTCGTTTGTCAAAATCCTTTGTGATTTGTTATTTTAATAAAAATTGCAATGTTATGATTTGATTTCTGAAATTCTAGGACATAAAAACTTGGAAACCACACTTACAAATTTTTTACATTTATAAAGAAGACATAAAATAAGTTCATTTTTCGAATAAACCTACTTCGGAATATTAATACTTTAAGGATGAGTTTAAAATATGTGAATTTTGAAGGCTCAAATAATAGACATTTTATTGAGAGATGTTTTTCTAAAAAGTATTCATGTCTCAAAAACAATGCATCAAATTAGTAATCTTATTAAATGAAACAAAACCCTAATTTCGGTACTTAATAGGTTGATGTGCTTTAAGGTTGGATTAGTAATAACATAAGTGAATTAATGATTGAAGGTGTATTAGAATATGAGTTAAATCGTGACGTGATACGTGTTTACGTGACACTAATGGAATAAATAGATTTCACAAATGCATTTTTTATTAGTTGGTATACTCTAACACTACAATATTTTTATACACAACCTATATGTATCTTTCTTAGTAATTGTCTTTGATTTATTATTTATTGAATAATTTATTCTATATAAATAAATTTAATTAAATTGTAATACCTTTATTTTATTAACATGATTAGAATCATGATTTTATTTAATTATTTTTGTGTAGCAACTATAGGATTATTATTTCTTGCATGACTTTGTTATATGGTTTATTATGGCCTATTTTATTTATTTAATTAATATTGAAAATCAAAGAAAGTGATGTGTTGGATGTTGTTTATTTTATTTATTATTTTTTGATTGATTTATTATAGTTGATAAAGTTATTTGCTTGAATTATTTAATTAAGTTAGAATTTGTACGCCAAAGAAGAATTTGAACCTGGGAAATAGTAGAATTAGTGAGACTATGAATATCTTGCATTAAGATGCCTTAGTCCATCCGTTATCTATAGTAAAAAAAAAGTGTTTGTGTCCATCCTCTTGCCATTTTGAAATTGATTTTTGTTTTTGCAAAATATTGTTATTTTGTTAATATATTTACAATTTTTATGTTGCTCTTTAAAAAACACAAAATAGTGTTGACTTACTTTTAATTTTGTTGGCTAATTTATTGTGGTTATTGTATTAATTTTATGCATATTTATGTGTTTTTCAAATATTAATTTGTACATCGTGGATTACATGTGGTTGAAATGTGAAGGGTTGTGATGCTGATGTTGATTTCATCAAAATATTATAGCATGATCCTTATGGAATTATATGAAAACACGAACTTGGTTCACTATAATGTCATGTATCATATAGAATGCATGTTAGGAATATGCATCGCTTCGTGCAAATTTCTACATTAGTATGGGTGTATGATATATCCGGATCGTTGAATATTTCATATCATACATGCTAACCAATTTTTGTGTTTATGACTAATTATAAATATGTGCTTGCCGCTTTATTATTTTCTATATGTCTATATTTGAGATAAATGTATGATCAAAATAATATGCTAAACTTTTATGACATGTCTTATATAATTTTGACGATCAATATGTTGGTGTCTTGTATATTGAATTGATGTTTCTAAATTGATTCATAATGTTATGGACTGACCTTTACATAATATTTTATGTATTACTGAATTGGAAGAAATTCAAGAATAACCTTGTTGTTGAGCTGCTTGTTTGGAGATGTTACGGGGAACAATATTTCGATCATGAGATTTTAGTTGCTCTTAGCACTTTCTTAAGTCTCGTGGTCTTTTTCTTATTATTTTTTTGACTTACATTTTTATTTTGAAATAGATGTGGGTTTCTCTGCGAAATTTAATAAATCGTCACGAACTTCATTTATGTAAAATTTTAATCAAAATTAGTAAAATTTTAATTGAAATTATTTAACTTGATTAAATATTTCATAAAGTAACCGGAGATTAGAAGTTATAGTTTAATAATTAATTCATAGCCAGTATAGGAAAAGTAATATTTTTCTAGTGTAACTATTTTGTCACGCAGTATTTCTTTAAAAAAAAATATATCCACATTTTTATAAAAGAATTAACGTGGTTTAGCTAATGTCTTGGATCAAAATTTAGATTGTTATAAATATCCAACACACTATCACAATTTTGCAATTTTAACGAAAAATCACACATGAGTTGGATAAACACCCGATCTGCGATATCATGCCGTGGCAATTTTGTATTTTGACAAAAGTTTTCACATCAGTTGATGTAAAAAACATTTTATATATTTTTAGGTTAAATAAATTTGTTTTCCCTATAAATATACTATATTTTATTTTTCCTCTAAATTTTTTCTTTAAATAATGATCCCTCAAATATTTTTCATCAACAACTTTGGTCTTTACTTTTAAATTAATTCACATGTATCGTCTGAATTTTTGAATGATATTTTGCATGAATGTTTATAATATTATAAGAATTTTTTCCACAAATATTTGGGTGATGAATGAAACATGATTTTTTCCAAGCATGTTTAGAACATTATGAGAATATCCCCTAAAAATATTTAGAATGTAAAAAAAAATAATTTTTGTAAATAATTTTGGTCCTGCTTTTCAATTAGTTCATGCGTATCATCTAAATTTGTGAATGATTTTTTGCATACATGTAATTCTAAATTTTTTTAGAGAATATTCTTATAATGTTCTAAATATGCCTCAAAAAAATCATTCAAAGTTTTGAATGATACATGTGAGTTGACTTAAAAACAAATACCAAAATTGTTGACTTAAAAACAAATACCAATATTTGAGGAGCCATTATTTAAAAAAAGAAATTATAAAGACTAAAAACAAAATATGATATATTTATGGCTAAATACCACTCATGGTCCCTTAACTTAATTTCGGTTAACGATTTAGTCATTTATCTTTTTTTTTTTTCCCGATTTGGTCCTTTATGTTTTTAAATAATTTCAGCGTTACCCTTTAAGTGGGGTTCCGTTAAGAAAAAGTTAAAAAATCTCTCATCTGAATCATTGCATATGTTCATCAAACCTCTAGGAACGATTACCACTGATTTGAAGTGACTCTATGGAGTATAAATACCCCATAACTTCAGTTTTAACGAATCAATCCTACTACCAAACTTAGAACAAACTATGAAATTATTTAAAAAACAAAAAGGACTAAATCGGGGAAAAAAAAGATAAAGGACTAAATTGTTAACTGAAAATTAAGTTAAAGGACCACGGGTGATATTTAGCCTATATTTATAGGAATCAAAAACTTATTTATGACTATTTCTTTTTTTTTTTTTTAAATTCATGAATTACTTTATACATTTTACAATTGCACATTATTTACGCCAACGTCACTACGCCAAAAATGATATTTTATAGCGTGTCTTTTACAGCGCTTATTAAATACAAGCGCTGTTGTATAAATTTTTTAAAAATAACGGAGGATACAACAGCGTTTTTTTGACAAGCGCTGTAAAAAAAGCGCTGTTGTAGGGTCATATAGGGTCACATACGCTTGCACATAGCCTTTTACAGCGCTTTTTTAGAAAGCGTTGTAAAATCAAGCGCTCTCACATAGCCTTTTACAGCGCTTTGTGAGCGCTGTAAACACAAGCGCTGTAAAATGTAGCGCTCCCACCTTATGTTACATAGCTTTTACAGCGCTTATTGTGTAAGCGCTGTAAAATCCTTGCGCTTTTTTATAATCAAATGACCTATTACAGCGCTTTTTACACAAGCGCTGTAATAGGCTTTCTGAACAAGCGCTGTAAAATCATTCGTTTTAAATAAAAAACATTCACTTTAAGTAAATAAAAACAAATTTAAAACAAATTTAATACGTTGTCCAAACCCTACGAACTCTCATCGTCCCTCCCCTGCGAACCCTCCTGTGCGCCCATCTACAAATTGATTTACCTCTTCCTCCTTTAAAACAAATTGATCATCAACGTTCAGGTACTTTATTTTATTTCATTGTTGTTGTCACTAATTCAAACTGATAAATTGTTACATGATATATATGTTCTGTTTTGAAATCAATTAATCTTGGACCATTAATATTATAAGATATGTGTAATATTATCAATATATAGTTCATATATATCAGACTTGAAATCATGTTTATTGTGTAACTGCATTTATATATATAGGTCATCTAAATGGACCGGAAATTGATGTCTGCCAATCGATTGACAAAAGAGTATGAAAATGGAGTGAAGGAGTTTATTGAGTTTGCAGTGATGAATGCAAAAGATCCAAATAGAGTCGTTTGTCCTTGTTTAAAATGTTGTTTTGGAAAACGCATTAGAGCAGATGAATTGGAAGGACATTTAGTATGGTATGGAATTGATCAAAGCTATACATGTTGGATAAGACATGGTGAGAAAATCAATGGAAACACTCGCACAGATACATATGTTTCAACTGATTTCGACACAGATACATATGAGCCGGACCGAGTTGAGGAGATTGCAAAAGCAGTTGAAGAAGATCTTCGTGATTGTCCTAAAATGTTTGAGAGCTTGTTGAGTGATGCAGAGAAACCATTATATAATGGTTGTACTAAATTCACAAGACTTTCAGCGATACTAAAGTTGTACAACTTAAAAGCGAGTAATGGATGGTCTGATAAAATCTTCACAGAATTACTTGCAGTGAAGTAGATTCAAAACACTTGACATGGCATGCAGATGAAAGAATTAGAGATGGAAAGTTTCGACACCCTGCAGATTCTCCACATTGGGCAAAAATTGATCACGAGTATCCTGAATTCGGGATAGAGTCGAGAAATCTACGCCTTGCACTTTTTACTGATGGAATGAATCCACATGGTCTTCAAAGCATCTCACACAGCACGTGGCCTGTGATTTTGTTGATTTATAATCTACCTCCATGGTTATGTATGAAGCGTAAGTTTATGATGTTGTCTCTGTTAATTTCTGGACCCAAACAACCGGGGAATGATATCGACGTATACTTGACTCCTTTAATTGAAGATTTAAAAATTATGTGGGAGACAGGTGTAGAAGTCTATGACGGGTATAAGAAAGAATGTTTCAATTTGAGGGCTATGTTGTTCGGCACAATTAATGATTTTCCAGCATATGGTAATTTATCAGGATATAGCATTAAAGGTCAGTGTGCATGTCCTATATGTGAAGAGAGTACAAATTGGATGCGGTTGAAACATTGTAAGAAGAATGTATTTCTTGGACATCGTAGATTTTTACCTTATAGTCATCAGTATCGTGGGTGGAGAAATGCATTCAATGGAAAATCAGAGGAAGATAGAGCTCCTGTAGCATCGACTGGATATCAAATACTTGAGAAAGTACAAGGTTTGACCAATAAATTTGGCAAACCTTTTGCGGGAGAGCTGGTCAAAACTGGGTGGAAGAAAAAGTCAATTTTCTTTGAATTGCCATATTGGAAGTCATTGTATGTAAGACATTTTCTCGATGTGATGCATATTGAGAAAAATGTATTTGACAGTGTTATTGGTACGTTACTCAATGTACCAGGAAAGTCTAAGGATGGCATCAATGCAAGATTGGACTTGGTCGATATGGGGATAAGAAATGAATTGGGTCCCGTAAAGAAAGGAAATCGCACATATCTAGCTCCAGCCGCTCATACTCTATCTAGAAAGGAAAAAATTGTTTTGTGTAAATTTCTACACGAAGTTAAAGTTTGAGAAGGATACTCTTCAAACATTAAAACTTTAGTTTGTATGAAAGACCTCAAGTAGGTATACGTTCAATTTTACCTGAAAAAGTTCGCCGAGCCATAACTAAATTATGTTTCTTCTTCAGGGAAATTTGTAGTAAAGTGATCGATCCTCAGAAATTACCGAGATTGCAGAGGGAAATTGTTGTTACTTTGTGTGAGCTTGAAATGTACTTCCCGCACTCGTTTTTTGATATAATGGTTCACCTTACTGTTCATCTTGTTAAGGAGACACAACTTTGTGGGCCAGCTTATATGAGATGGATGTACCCGATAGAACGATATATGAAAATATTAAAAGGGTACGTAAAAAGTAGAAGTCGACCAGAAGGTTGTATTGCTGAACGGTACATTGTTGAAGAAGCTGCTGAATTTTGTACTGAATATCTGTCAAATGTTGAATCCATAGGGCTTCCCATGTCTCGTCATTCGGGAAGATTATCAGGAGAAGGGATAATTGGAAAGAGACTAATGACTATATCAAGGACAGAATGGGAGCAGGCACAATTGTATGTTCTGCACAATGATGATGAGGTTCAGCCGTATGTTACAATACACATGGATCAATTATCTAGTTTGAACATGAATAGGAATCAAAATTGGATAACTCGAGAGCACAATCGAAGTTTCATAACATGGTTAAAAAATCACATAAAGTCAAAGTTTGATGTAGACCCCGGATCAATTTCACAGAGATTGAGGTGGCTAGCAAATGGTCCGAGTTTACATGTATTTTCCTACACAGGTTATGTAATTAACGGCTACACATTTTATACCAAAGAACAAGATGATCAAACAACTATGCAAAATAGCGGAGTCACTCTCGTAGCTGAAGCGATGCATATCTCAAGTGCAAAAGACAAGAACCCAATATATGCAAATCTATCATATTTTGGGGTTATCGAGCGCATATGGGAGCTAGACTACACAATGGTTCGTGTTCCCATATTTGGTTGCAAGTGGGTCGATAATAATAATGGCATTCGGATTGATGAGTCAGGGTTCTTGCTTGTCGATTTTAATAGGGTGGGATACAAAGATGAGCCTTTTATTTTAGCGTCGCAAGCTCAACAAGTGTTTTGTCACTGACCCTGCTGATGATAAATGGTTCGTTGTCCTATCGACCAACAAAATAAGTGATGATAACAATAATGATGAAGATGTTGGTAATGATCTTTTCTTTGCAACATCACAACCACATGAAATTGGTTCAACTGATGATGGTTTATATCTTAGAGATGATCATGATGAGGGAATTTGGATTAATCCATCGTTTCGTATCATTAGTGGACAAACAAATGTGAATCCCACCAAGAAAAGAAGAAGGGCATCTTAATGTGTTTAATTTTTTAATCCATGTAATTTGAACTGAGTTCATGTGTAATCCATGTATTTGATCTGCCATAATTAATTGAGCATTTTGGTATTTAGCTTGAACTGTTAATTTGTAATTTTTTGCTTATACTGTATGTAATTGTATACTGAACTTGACCTCATCAGGGCTTATGATTTAACTAATTTGGAAGAAATGATTTAACTAATTTGGAAGAAACAGGGCTTATGTTCAAACAGGGCTTATGTAAATTATTACAAGCGTTGTAATAGGGTTTTAAAAAAATAAATATAAGGAGGTCTTTTACAGCACTTTCTACATAAGCGCTGTAAAAGGTTCACACAACTTTTGGACTTTCATATATAAAACCCTATTACAGCGCTTATCTAAACAAGCGCTGTAATAGGGTTTTAAAAAAATAAATATAAGGAGGTCTTTTACAGCGCTTTCTACATAAGCGCTGTAAAAGGTTCACACAACCTTTGGACTTTCATATATAAACCCTATTACAGCGCTTCTCTAAATAAGCGCTGTAATAGGGTTTTAAAAAATAAATTAAGGAGGTCTTTTACAGCGCTTTCTACATAAGCGCTGTAAAAGGTTCACACAACCTTTGGACTTTCATATATAAACCCTATTACAGCGCTTCTCTAAACAAGCACTGTAATAGGGTTTTAAAAAAATAAATTAAGGAGGTCTTTTACAGCGCTTTTTCACAAGCGCTTTAAAAGGCTTATAAAAAAGCGCTGTAGTAGGGTTTTATAAAATAAAATGATGAGACCTATTACAGCGCTTTTTGGAAAAGCGCTGTAATAGGTCTTTATATATAACAGTAAACCTCATCAGCTTCATGTTCATTACGTAAATTTTTCAGTTTCCTTCTCCTTCTCCTTCTCATTGCGAACCCTACGATCAGTTTCAATTTTCCTTGTTTCTTCCTCATTGCTTACTCTCATCCTACACCTACGATCGTCTGCGAACATCATAAACATCAAGTAATACCGTTTTCATCCTCGTTTTCGCGAAACCCGTAACCCTACGATCAGTTTTCATCCTCGTTTTCGCAAAACCCGTAACCCTGCGCCATTCGTCTTTGAACCCGTAACCCTAAGCATTAAAAAGAGTTATTTCAGGTATTGTGTTTATTAGTTTTTTGTTTCACTAAAATGCATGTTAACTTATTTTGCTACGTACTTAGACTGAACTGCATGTTGATGTTGAACTGAACTGAACTACATGTTGATGTTGAACTAAACTGAACTGCATGTTGATGTTGAATTGCATTTTGTAGATAAATGGATACTAACAAGGAGTTAGATTGTCAAAATGAAGAAGTTGGCAACACTAAGACTTACGAAAATGAAGTCAAATGTGGTGCAACAATAATGCAAAATGTTATTAAAGCAAGAAGTACTGGGCAAAAATTTGAGATATACTTTGTTTGTTGTTTTCTGTTTCTGCTGTTTATACGATACTTTGTTTGCTGTTTAAATTGTTTGCTGTTTATAATTTGAGGTACTTACTATATGAGTTTATTAGGTTGGATGGAATGAGAGTGGTCAACCTATTGACCCCAACAGTTCCATGTTTGTTAGTTATATTGGAGCTGTTGTTCGTCAAAATATACCAATCACAATAGATGATTGAAGAGATAAGGCATTGAAGGATGCCAAAGATGTATTGTGGGCTGATATACAGGTAATTTTTTTACTCCACCCTATTACTTATAAATTTTTACATACTGCTTTGAAGTATTTTACTCAAACTATATATTTATTTGGTTTGCAGTCAGCTTTTGTTCTTGATGAGGTGAGAAAGAGCTATGTGCTCAGAGTTGCCGGGAAAATACACCGGTGCTTTAGATCTCACCTCTCTAATTGCTATTTAAAAGACCGTGAAGGAAATACGAATGCGGAAGCTCCAGAAATATATAAACATTATATATCAAGTGAGGAATGGAGCGCATTCGTATCAAAACGTTCCGACCCCGCATTTGTTGTAAGTGATTAATTTATTAGCATTTTTGTTTTATTATTCATATTCATAGCGTATTTTAAATTTTTACTAGATTGTTTTTTTTTTATTTAGAATATTAGTAAGGCAAATCGCGAGAGGGCAAAAATTATTCCCCACCCATACAAGAAATCTCGTATGGGATATGCTCGTCTAGAGCAAAAACTTGTAAGTTATTCCTCATCACTTTTATTTAATTAATGTGGTATATTATAAACTATACTATCTAACTAATATTTTGTTTATGATCTTAACGATAATAGCTACAAGACACCCAATCCGATCAACCGTTGGGTCGTCATGTATTGTGGAAGGAAGCTCGTGTGAATAAAGACGGAGTGGTTGATAATGAAAATGTACAAAAAGTAATAGAACTTTGTGTAAGTATATTTATCACTTTAATATTTTTTAATATTGTATGTATTTTAAAAATGTTATTTAACTTATCCTTTTAATCCTATGTGTATTTTAGGCGAATCTTGAATCGGAAAATCAAGAGGACAACAAGGAAAGTTGCAGGGACATATTAGGTAAAGTGTTTAATGTTCCTGAATATTCCGGCCGGGTGATGGGGAAAGGATTTGGCGTAACTCCTAGAAGTTATTTTTCACAAGAGAAGCGCCAAAATCCATCTAACGAGGAAGTATTAGAGAAGATTAGAGTATTAACCGAGCAAGTGGCCCTCTTGGTGAAGACAAATAAAGACAAGCAACTTGCGGACCAGCCCCAACGTGAAATTCACATTGAGAGTGAAAGCGCAAGTTGCAACATTGGTCTCAACAGTCTTCCTGAGGTAATTAATTACTTAATAAAATAAGAAATTCATTAAAGTTAATTTTTTCACATACTTATGTATTAACCATTGATTTTAGGGGGTCACTCCATGCGTGCTATACTTATCCTCCCCTACTCATCGGAAGGTCGGAAAGGGAACATTGTGCAATGCTCCGGGTGAGGTATTGCACAACACACCAATCCCTGCGGGCAATGTCAAAGTATCGCCAGTTATTGCTTTGGAACCAACAGCACCGTTGCCTGTACCGGACAACGATGCAGATCTGAATTATTTGGGCGAAGCAATTGGCAGCTACGTGGCATGGCCCAAACATCTTGTTGCCCTTGACAAGGTATGTTTAATTAATTGAAATGTATGTTTAATTGATTATATTTAATTGCTGAATTTTTTCCAATGTTAACTTTAATTTCACATTTATTTAGATTCAAATAAAGTCTAATAAAGGGAATGATAAGAAGATTCCCAGAAATGAAACAGTCACATCGCCCGAAAAGGTTTGTAACATTTATTCTATAAGGTTTGTCATTTTTTCTGATTCAATAAACTAACAATTTGATTAACCTCATTTTTTCAGATTCAATCTAATAAACTACCCGCACAGCAAGCCAGCAAGCCAGTTGCCGCACCATGACCGGATGTTCGTGGCAAAAATAAAGCCGACAAACCTAAAAAATTGGAGGGTAATAAAACTGGCAAACTGCAAAAGCTGGAGGGTAATAAAGCGGCCAAAGTTGTTGCTGCTAAAAAACTGGATCGTGTAAAATCAGTTGCTGCTCCTGCTCCTAAAATAAGTCAGCCACGACTTGCTCCATATGGGTCGTGTCTTGACATACAGGCAAAAAAAAATATGGGCAGCGACGATTCACGAATAATAAGCATGGATAAAGATCTATTCGGAGACGCGTATGAAGAATTTTTTGAAAAAGAGCACATATACGAACTTCTCGACCATAAGGAGCTGAGTGCTACTGATATGAGCATTTACATGAGGTAAAAATTATTTTTCATCGCATTTATTTGTAATTAATTTAATTTATTGGTAATTAATCTAATTTGAAATTTTTATGGAAGGTTTTTGTATGAGAAGTTCGTGTGCGCGCGCAGATTGTCAAATAAATTTTCATTCTTGTCTCCGCATAAGATATCGATGCTTAAACACGATCCAGCGAATGTAAATAAATACGTTTTAGATATACTATTAGGAAATAAAGAGAAGGATAAGTTATTCCTTGCACCATATAATTCAGGGTACGTAATTATATATTCTATATTTATATCTTTTTTATTTTATGAGATCTTAATTTATTATTTGTGTAAACTAAATTTTTGTTGTTGTAGGGCACATTGGGTGCTAATTGCAATCAATGCGACCTCTAAAGTTATATACTACCTAGATCCCATTCACGGCCATTACAACAATCGTCCCGAGATAAAGGCTTTGTTCGACACGTAAGTAATATTCATTTATTTTTTACATTTATATATATATAAATAATGTGTTTGTTAATGCTATAATAATCACATTTATTTATTCGATAGTGCTTTACAAGTTTTTCGAGCTCAAAGAGGTGCGACAGTGTCGAAGCTAAAGTCAAATAACATCACATGGATTCCAGTAAAGGTTTAAAATATATGCTTTTAAATTTCACTTACAATCAATGCACAATTAAATAATTATTGACTTATATGTTTTATTTTATAGTGCCCTCGTCAAACTAACAACATCGACTGTGGGTACTATGTATTGCGATTCATGAAGGAGATTGTTGATAAGAATCAAATTATAATCCCAGAAACGGTACGGTATTTTAATTATTTGATTTTCATATATAAACTATGTTTATATTTGATTCTAACTTATTTATGTTCAATTTTAATATCAGTACTTTGACAATTCCAGTCCATCGTATTCTGAAGAAGAACTAACAGAGATAAAGGAAGACTGGTGTCAATATGTGCTTGAAATGAATATTATTTGATTTGCTGGGAAATGGCAAGTTGCAAGGGACATGGTAGTTCTGTGCTGTTTGTGTATATACTAGGTTGTGAATATGAGTAGTTGTATGAAAATATAGTGAATATCTGATAGTTATATGAATATGTAGTTGTGTGAATATGTAGTTATATGTAGCTGTTGTGAATATGTAATTATGAATTGATTGCATGTTGTGAATATTTGTGCATTTGAAAATATAGTGAATCTGTTGTTGTGTTGTTCTGAGCTGTTTTAGTACTGATTGCATGTTTGAATATTTGTGCATGTTGTGAACTGATTCTGGATTAAAAGACAGCGCTTTAAAAAAAAGCGCTTTCTAAAAAAGCGCTTTTTAAAATTTACATCATATTATTTAATAAAACTAAAAAAAAAAAAAAACACCTTTTACAGCGCTTTTTTTAAAAAGCGCTGTAATAGGTGCACTATAATGAACCTATTACAGCGCTTCCTCAAAAAAACGCTGTAATAGGTGCATAATAGTGCATAATAATGCATCTATTGAATGCACCTATTACAGCGCTTTTTGGAAAAGCGCTGTAATAGGTGCAGTTGAATGTACCTATACAAGTACACCTTTTACAGCGCTTTTGTGAAAAAGCGCTGTAAAAGGTGCATAACAAATCATCTATATTATTGCACCTATTACAGCGCTTCCTTGAAGAAGAGCTATAATAGGGTCATAATAGTGCATAATATTCAACTATATAAGTGCACCTTTTACAGCGCTTTTGTGAATAAGCGCTGTAAAAGGTGCATAACAAGCGCACAATTTGTCTACCTTTTACAGCGCTTTTTTTTTAAACAAAAGCGTTGTTGTATCCTTTTACAGCGCTTCAAACTACAGCGCTTTTTTTTTTTTGAAAAAGCGCTGTAAATGGCTTAAAAAAAGCGCTGTAATATGCGTTTTTTCGCGTAGTGCGTTATTCGTTCTCTCACATGTTTCTCCTTCTCCAAAGTTTCCAGTTTATATAGATCTAGATATATCTGTGTTTGTTTCACACATAATTTTAAGATTTAACAATATTTATTAACAAAGATTTGTTTTAAGTTCTCTACTTTCGCTTATTTTAAACCCTCAATGTTGTGTCAATGTTTTGGTCATTCGGGAGTGCCAACTTGGTGGCTGAATGAACCCATAGTTCTTTAATTTCTATCATTTCTTATTGACGTAGACAATCTTCTATTTTGGTGCATTTGGTAAATAACACCTTTGCTGAACATAATTCCTGATGAACCGCGTGCTATTATCGTAGCAACTTACTATCACCATTGCCTTTAAGAGGTTAGTGTTGATTTGGATGTTTGTAAAATTTAATCTTTTTTACTCTATTTGTCCAAGTGATTAGTGACATTTATTCACTACCAGCAAATAAATTATCTACCGACTCTGGCGCGAGTAAATAAAATTTTATTCACGCCAAAGTCATGGGTATATATACAATAGAAAGAAAAAATGCTTCTTTTTTCACTTATCTTAATATTCTTTCAACTAAGTTTTTGTTGAAACATATTGTGTGAATTTAAAAAAAAATAAATAAATAAATAAAAAAATTTGTTGAAGTCTCACATTGGAAAGAATTTGTTTTTGTAAATTCAAGTGGAAAGAAACATGTTTTAAAATTCAAGTCCCACATTGCAAAGAAATTTTTTTGAACTCCCACATTGGATAACTCTCCTATTTTGAGTATGCTAAAGTCCCACATTGATTAGAAATCAATTGTGAGTTTGCTTCCATCACCATATAATGAGTTTCAATCTATTGTGAAAAGGACACCAAAGTTGGATTCTTTTCCCAACTTTCTCTTTTCTATCTCTTTTATTCTGCTCGCCTATTTTTTGAGCCACTTCTCCCCTTTCATTCTGTCCATTTCGGTTTTTAGAGCGGTTATTATGCCGCAGTCCCTTCGGTTTTTAGAGCGGTCATTATGCCGCAGTCCCTTCGGTTTTTAGAGCGGTTATTATGCCGCAGTCCCTTCGGTTTTTAGAGCGGTTATTATGCCGCAGTCCCTTCGGTTTTTAGAGCGGTCATTATGCCGCAGTCCCTTCGGTTTTTAGAGCGGTCATTATGCCGCAGTCCCTTCGGTTTTTAGAGCGGTTATTATGCCGCAGTCCCATCGGTTTTTAAAGCGGTTATTATGCCGCAGTCCCTTCGGTTTTTAGAGCGGTTATTATGCCGCAGTCCCTTCGGTTTTTAGAGCGGTTATTATGCCGTAGTCCCTTCAGTTTTAGAGCGGTTGTTATGCCTTAGTCCCTTCGTTTTTAGAGCGGTTTTTGTGTCGTAGTCCTTTCGTTTTTAGAGCGGTTTTTGTGCCGTAGTTATTTTGATTTATGAGTGGTCATAGTACTATATTGCGAATGACTTTATCGTCATATTGAGAGTGGCTTTAACTGCCATATTGAGGGTGTAATTCTAGAACGGTTTTCTACGGTGCAGTGGAACTCCGATACAGTGAATCTGGGATGTTTTATCCTGGGGACTTTGTAATGGATAGTCTGCCTTGCACAATTTGGGCAGTGCCGCGAAACGTCTTAAAGAGAGCGACCTAGTCCGCGACTCAACCCAGTAATATCTTCGGTGGCATAAATTGTGATTTTAAACAGTTTTTCGAAACTCAAAAATAACAATTTTAAGACGTTTCTTTCTGCCATGTCAACTGAAGAGATTACTGGATTTGGTTCTGTTGCCTCGGATTTCAATAAATTGTTTTAGATTGAGGCAAACAGAAAAGGATAAGAAAGCTAGAGAATTAACCCATGGGAGAATAATGATAAGAATCATATTCTTAATAGACTTGCTGATGATCTGTATAACTACTATAGTTCCAGCAATACTGCTAGAGATGCTCTGAAGCTGCTACTCAGAGTATCATATGACTGATGACATATCCAGGAAGGCTGAAGATAACTCATGAGATCATCTATTAAGGTACGTCATTCATGACATATTTAATTGAAATGTTGAAATTTAATATGTCTCTTTTTGTTTGAATGTTGAAATCAATAAAATGTCTCCTGCTTACATGTTATATGATTTTAAGTTTTGACATGCTAGACTATGTGATGTGAACACATTTGATTTCAAACTTAAGTAACCTAGGTTTAATTCCAAAGTTATCTATGAATGATTTTGAAAATTGTGATTTTTGTAGTTAAGCTAAAATAAAAAAAATAAAAAAATAAAAAGTTCACATAAATTTGTAGTTAGAGAATCTGAGTCTTTAGATTTATTACACTTTGATATATGTGAACTTGATGGGACGTTAACAAGAAATGAAAAATGTTGTTTCATTACTTTTATTGATGATTGTTGTGACTATACTTTTGTATATCAAATGAAAAATAAAAGTGAAACGCTTGACATGTTAAGAAGCTTTGTAATTGAAATTGAAAATCAATTTAGTAGAAAGATTAAGAGGTTCTAAGTATGATTCTAGTTTGGTTAATGTATTTTATAAATTGTCTGGAATTATACTTGGAACAACTTCACCATAATTGCTTGAAGTGAATGGTAATGTTGTAAGAAAGAATAAAACTCTTATTGAACTAGTTGTTGCTAGTATGCTTAACTCTAGTGCTGCATCTCATTGGTGTGAGAAATATATATTGCTTATTTTCTATGTTTTGAATAGAGTTCCTAAATCTAAAAACAAAACATCTCCTTATGAGATAGTGAAGAAAAGACAATTGAACTTGTCTTATTTTCGAACTTGGGGTTGTCTGGCTTATGTCAGAATCCCCGATCCCAAGCGAATTAAACTCGCCAGTAGAGCCTATGAATGTGTATTCTTTGGGTATGCAGTAAACAACAAAGCGTATAGGTTTTATGACCTAAATGCAGAAGTGATCATAGAGTCAAATGAGGTTGACTTCTATGAAAATAAATTCCCTTTCAAATCGAGAAATAGTGGGGGCAGCGAACCTAGTGAAGTTCCTGTGAGTAGAAGCACTGAAAGCAACAAACAAGGAGAAACAGAAACTCGAAGGAGTAAAAGAGTAAGAGTTGCTAAAGATTATGAACCTGAATATATGGCCTATAATTTAGAAGAGAATCCTGCAAATCTTAAAGAAGCTTAGTCATCATTGGTTGCAGATTTATGGCAAGAAGTTATAAACGATGAAATGGATTCTCTAGAGTCTAACAAGACCTGACATTTAGTAGACTTGCTTCATGGTTGCAAATCAACAGGTTGTAAATGTATTTTGAAAAAGAAACTAAAACCCGATGGATCTGTTGATAAGTACAAGGCAAACATTGTAGCCAAAGGTTTTAGACAAAAAGAAAATATAGATTTTTTCGACATTGTTTCACCAGTCACTAGAATAACATCCATCAGGGTGCTCATATCACTTGTGACTATTCATAACCTGGTGATACACCAGATGGATGTAAAAACAGCTTTTTTAAATAGTGATCTGGAAGAAGAAATCTATATGGAACAACCTGAAGGTTTTGTAATACATGGACAAGAAGACAAGGTCTGTAAGTTAGATAAGTCTCTGTATGGTCTTAAACAAACTCCTAAGAAATGGCATGAAAAGTTTGATAAGTTGATTATATCGAATGAGTTTAAGTGAATGAAAGTGACAAATGTATATACTACATATTTGAAAATGGCATTTGCACTATCATATGTCTCTATGTAGACGACTTACTCATATTTGATTCAAACATTCATGCTATAAATATTGTGAAATCATTGTTGTGTAACAACTTTGATATGAAAGACCTCAGAGAAGCGAATGTAATCCTTCAAATCAAGATTACTAGGTCAGAAAATGGAATTTCTTTGGATTAGTCTCACTATGTTGAAACAATCCTATAGAAATATATATATTTTGACTGTAAACCTGCTTGCACACCATATGATCTAAGTGTGAAACTTTTCCAGAACACTGGTTAAGGTGTTAGACAAACTGAATATGCGAGCATCACTGGCAACCTCAGGTATGCCATTGATTGTACTAGACCCGACATTGCCTACGTCGTGGGACTGTTGTGCAGGTTTACTAGTAGACCTAGTATGGAGCATTGGCACGCTATCGAAAGATTCATGAGATACCTAAAAAGGACCATGAATATCGGATTACATTATCAAAGATTTCCTACTGTCCTTGAAGGATACAGTGATGCTGATTGGAACTCCTTATCAGATGACTCCAAAGCATCCAGTGGCTATATTGACTCAGTCCACTATCGAGTCTGAAATGATAGCACTAGCTACTACTAGTGAAGAAGCGAGCTGGTTGAGATGTTTGCTAGTTGAGATCCCTTTATGGGAAAAACCTATGATAGATTTGTTGATCCACTGCGATAGTACCGCGGCTATTGTGAAGATTGAGAATCGTTATTACAACGATAAGACAAATTCATCGTAAGCACAATGCTGTTAGAGAGTTACTTTCTACAGGAGTTGTTATAGTGGATCATGTACGCACTGATGGAAAATTTGGCAGATCCTTTGACGAAAGGATTAGCTAGAGAGAAAGTCATAAATACATCCAAAAGGATGGGACTAATGCCTATAGAGTCACTCATGATGGTAACCCGACCTAAAAGACTGGAGATCCCAAGAATTAGGTTCAATGGGTAATAACAAGTTGTGAAGTGATATGAGATGAACATGCTATTATAAATCAGAGAAGCATGATTCCTAAAGCGATAATAGGATGAGGTAATAGAAACTCTTAATGAGATCTATGCTCTATGTGGAGGGAGTACCTAGCTACAGGAGTACTCTTGATAGACTCACCTATGTGAATGTGGAAGTGGGGCCGCTTCCTATGGAATTTTGAGGCAGAATTCCTAGAGCATTCACTATACTGGGATACATGTGTAGGGCCATTAATGCACGGGCTTTTGAGAATACACCCTATGAAAAGGTTGTGTGTGGGTTTGATGTCAGAGATAGAGTTCAAGACTACGAGTCACTCTTGTTGAATCTGAATCTTACTTACTATGCAAAGGTTCAAGTCAAGAGACACCTTTGTTTATGCACGATCTTATAGAAGCGTTTGACGCTATTTCAGAAACATTCTTTTAAATTCAAGTGGGGGATTGTTGAAACATATTGTGTGAATTTAAAAAAAAAATAAATAAATAAATAAAAAAATTTGTTGAAGTCCCACATTGGAAAGAATTTGTTTTTGTAAATTCAAGTGGAAAGAAACATGTTTTAAAATTCAAGTCCCACATTGGAAAGAAATTTTTTTGAACTCCCACATTGGAAAACTCTCCTATTTTGAGTATGCTAAAGTCCCACATTGATTAGAAATCAATTGTGAGTTTGCTTCCATCACTATATAATGAGTTTCAATCTATTGTGAAAAGGACACCAAAGTTGGATGCTTTTCCCAACTTTCTCTTTTCTCTCTCTTTATTCTGCTCGCCTATTTTTCGAGCCACTTCTCCCATTTCTTTCTGTCCATTTCGGTTTTTAGAGCGGTTATTATGCCGCAGTCCCTTCGGTTTTTAGAGCGGTTATTATGCCGCAGTCCCTTCGGTTTTTAGAGCGGTCATTATGCCGCAGTCCCTTCGGTTTTTAGAGCGGTCATTATGCCGCAGTCCCTTCGGTTTTTAGAGCGGTTATTATGCCGCAGTCCCATCGGTTTTTAAAGCGGTTATTATGCCGCAGTCCCTTCGGTTTTTAGAGCGGTTATTATGCCGCAGTCCCTTCGGTTTTTAGAGCGGTTATTATGCCGTAGTCCCTTCAGTTTTAGAGCGGTTGTTATGCCTTAGTCCCTTCGTTTTTAGAGCGGTTTTTGTGTCGTAGTCCTTTCGTTTTTAGAGCGGTTTTTGTGCCGTAGTTATTTTGATTTATGAGTGGTCATAGTACTATATTGCGAATGACTTTATCGTCATATTGAGAGTGGCTTTAACTGCCATATTGAGGGTGTAATTCTAGAACGGTTTTCTACGGTGCAGTGGAACTCCGATACAGTGAATCTGGGATGTTTTATCCTGGGGACTTTGTAATGGATAGTCTGCCTTGCACAATTTGGGCAGTGCCGCGAAACGTCTTAAAGAGAGCGACCTAGTCCGCGACTCAACCCAGTAATATCTTCGGTGGCATAAATTGTGATTTTAAACAGTTTTTCGAAACTCAAAAATAACAATTTTAAGACGTTTCTTTCTGCCATGTCAACCGAAGAAATTACTGGATTTGGATTTGGTTCTGTTGCCTCTGATTTTAATAAACTGTTTCAGTTTGAGGCAAACAGAAAAGGATAAGAAAGTTAGAGAATTAACCCATGGGAGAATAATGATAAAAAATCATATTCTTAATAGACTTGCTGATGATCTGTATAACTACTACAGTTCCAGCAATACTGCTAGAGATGCTCTGAATATGTATGTTGTAAGCTGCTACTCAGAGTATCATATGACCGATGACATATCCGTGGAGGCTGAAGATAACTCATGAGATCATCTATTAAGGTACGTCACTCATGGCATATTTAATTTAAATGTTGAAATTTAATATGTCTCTTTTTGTTTGAATGTTGAAATCAATAAATGTCTCATGCTTACATGTTGTATGATTTTAAGTTTTGACATGCTAGACTATGTGATTTGAACACATTTGATTTCAAACTTAAATAACCTAGGTTTAATTCCAAAGTTATCTATGAATGATTTTGAAAAATGTGATTTTTGTAGTTAAGCTAAAATAAAATTAAAAAAAATAAAAAAAAAAGAGTTCACATAAATTTGTAGTTAGAGAATCTGAGTCTTTAGATTTATTACACTTTGATATATGTGAACTTGATGGGACGTTAACAAGAAATGAAAAACGTTGTTTCATTACTTTTATTGATGATTGCTCTGACTATACTTTTGTATATCAAATGAAAAATAAAAGTGAAACACTTGACATGTTAAGGATCTTTGTAACTGAAATTGAAAATCAATTTAGTAAAAAGATTAAGAGGCTCTAAGTATGATTCTAGTTTGTTTAATGAATTTTATAAATTTTTTGGAATTATACTTGGAACAACTGCACCATAATTGCTTGAAGTGAATGGTAATGTTGTAAGAAAGAATAGAACTCTTATTAGTTGTTGCTAGTATGCTTAACTCTAGTGCTGCATCTCATTGGTGTGAGAAAAAAAAAATTGCTTATTTCCTATGTTTTGAATAGAGTTCCTAAATCTAAAAACAAAACATCTCCTTATGAGATAGTGAAGAAAAGACAATTGAACTTGTCTTATTTTCGAACTTGGGGTTGTCTGGCTTATGTCAGAATCCCCGATCCCAAGCGAATTAAACTCGCCAGTAGAGCCTATGAATGTGTATTCGTTGGGTATGCAGTAAACAACAAAGCGTATAGGTTTTATGACCTAAATGCAGAAATGATCATAGAGTCAAATGAGGTTGACTTCTATGAAAATAAATTCCCTTTCAAATCGAGAAATAGTGGGGGCAGCGAACCTAGTCAAGCTCCTGTGATAAGAAGCACTGAAAGCAACAAACAAGACGAAACAGAAATTCGAAGGAGTAAGAGAGTGAGAGTTGCTAAAGATTATGGTCCTGAATATATGGCCTATAATTTAGAAGAGGATCCTGCAAATCTCAATGAAGCTTTGTCATCTTTGGATGCAGATTTATGGCAAGAAGCTATAAACAATGAAATGGATTCTCTAGAGTCTAACAAGACCTGGCATTTAGTAGGCTTGCCTCCTGGTTGCAAACCTATAGGTTGTAAATGGATTTTGGAAAAGAAACTAAAACCCAATGGATCTATTGACAAGTACAAGGCACGTCTTGTAGCCAAAGGTTTTAGACAAAGAGAAAATATAGATTTCTTCGACACTTTTTCACCTGTCACTAGAATAACATCCATCAGGGTGCTCATATCACTTGCGGCTATTCATAACCTGGTGATACACCAGATGAATGTAAAAACAACTTTTTTAAATGGTGACCTAGAAGAAGAAATCTATATGGAACAACCTAAAGGTTTTGTAATACATGGGCAAGAAGACAAGGTCTGTAAGTTAGATAAATCTCTGTATGGTCTTAAACAAGCTCCTAAGCAATGGCATGAAAACTTTGACAACTTGATTTTGTTGAATGAGTTTAAGTGAATGAAAGTGACAAATGTATTTATTACAAATTTGAAAATGACATTTGGACTATCATATGTCTCTATGTAGACGACTTACTCATATTTGGTTCAAACATTCATGCCGTCAACAATGTGAAATCACTGTTGAGTAACAACTTTGATATGAAAGACCTCGGAGAAGCGAGTGTAATCCTTGGAATAAAGATTACTAGGTCAGAAAAGGGAATTTCTTTGGATCAATCTCACTATGTTGAAAAGATCGTAAAGAAATATAATTACTTTGACTATAAACCTGCTTGCACACCATATGATCCAAGTGTGAAACTTTTCAAGAACACTGGTGAAAGTGTTAGACAAACTGAATATGCGAGCATCATTGGCAGCCTCAGGTATGCCACTGATTGTACTAGACCCGACATTGCCTATGTCGTGGGATTGTTGTGCAGGTTTACTAGTAGACCTAGTATGGAGCATTGACACGCTATCGAAAGAGTCATGAGATACCTTAAAAGGACCATGAGTCTCGGATTACATTATCAAAGATTTCCTGCTGTTCTTGAAGGATACATTGATGCTAATTGGAACACCTTATCAGATGATTCCAAAGCAACCAATGGCTATATTTTAAGTATAGCCAGTGGTGCTGTATCTTGGAAATCGAAGAAACAGACGATACTGGCTCAGTCTACTATGGAGTCTGAAATGATAGCACTAGCTACTGCCAGTGAAGAAACAAGCTGGTTGAGATGCTTGCTAGCTGAGGTCCCCTTATGGGAAAAACCTTTACCAGCTGTGTTGATCCACTGCGATAGTACCGCGGCTATTGAAAAATTGAGAACCGTTATTACAACGGTAAGAGACGACAAATTCGTCGTAAGCACAACACTGTTAGAGAGTTACTTTCTAAAAGAGTTGTTATAGTGGATCATGTACGCACTGATGAAAAAATTTGGCAAATCCTTTGACGAAAGGATTAGCTAGAGAGAAAGTCATAAATACATCCAAAAGGATGGGACTAATGCCTATAGAGTCACTCATGATGGTAACCCGACCTAAAAGACTGGAGATCCCAAGAATTAGGTTCAATGGGTAATAACAAGTTGTGAAGTGATATGAGATGAACATGCTATTATAAATCAGAGAAGCATGATTCCTAAAGCGATAATAGGATGAGGAAATAAAAACTTTTAATGAGATCTATACTCTATGACTCTATGTGGAGGGAGTACCTAGCTACAGGAGTACTCTTGATAGACTCACCTATGTGAATGTGGAAGTGGGGGCCGCTTCCTATGGAATTTTGAGGCAGAATTCCTAGAGCGTTCACTATACTGGGATAAACGTGCAGGGCCATTAATGCACGGGCTTTTGAGAATACACCCTATGAAAAGGTTGTGTGTGGGTTTGATGTCAAAGATAGAGTTCAAGACTACGAGTCACTCTTGTTGAATCTGAATCTTACTTACTATGCAAAGGTTCAAGTCAAGAGACACCTTTGTTTATGCACAATCTTATAAAAGCGTTTGACGCTATTTCAGAAACATTCTTTTAAATTCAAGTGGGGGATTGTTGGAACATAAAATATGTTATTGTGTGAATTTAAAAATTTTTTTTGTTGAAGTCCCACATTGGAAAGAATTTGTTTTGGTAAATTCAAGTGGAAAGAAACATGTTTTTTAAAATTCAAGTCCCACATTGGAAAGAAATTTTTTTGAACTCCCACATTGGAAAACTCTCCTATTTTGAGTATGCTAAAGTCCCACATTGATTAGAAATTATATGTGAGTTTGCTTCCATCACTATATAATGAGTTTCAAACTATTGTGAAAAGCACACCAAAGTTGGATGCTTTTCCCAACTTTCTCTTTTCTCTCTCTTTTATTCTGCTCGCCTATTTTTCGAGTCACTTCTCCCCTTTCTTTCTGTCCCTTCGGTTTTAGAGCGGTTATTATGCCGCAGTCCCTTTCGGTTTTCAGAGCGGCTGTTATGCCGCAGTCCCTTCGGTTTTTAGAGCGGTTGTTATGCCGCAGTCCCTTCAGTTTTTAGAGCGGTTATTATGCCGCAGTCCCTTCGGTTTTTAGAGCGGTTATTATGCCGCAGTCCCTTCGGTTTTTAGAGCGGTTATTATGCCGCAGTCCCTTCGGTTTTTAGAGCGGTTATTATGCCGCAGTCCCTTCGGTTTTAGAGCGGTTGTTATGCCGTAGTCCCTTCGTTTTTAGAGCGGTTTTTGTGCCGTAGTTATTTTGATTTATGAGTGGTCATAGTACTATATTGCGAATGACTTTATCGTCATATTGAGAGTGGCTTTAACTGCCATATTGAGGGTGTAATTCTAGAACGGTTTTCTACGGTGCACTGGAACTCCGATACAGTGAATCTGGGCTGTTTTATCCTGGGGACTTCGTGGTGGATAGTCTACCTTGCACAATTTGGGCAGTGCCGCGAAACGTTTTAAAGAGAGCGACCTAGTCCGCGACTCAACCTAGTAATATCTTCGGTGGCATAAATTGTGATTTTAAACAGTTTTTCGAAACTCAAAAATAACAGTTTTAACTACCCACTGGTTAGTCGTGGATAATTTTTAAAAAATAGATATCTTTTTCCCTCAAACTGTGCGTGAATCGTTTCCCTCATTCCTTTTTTGTGTTTGTTCTTTTTACTTTTCTCTCCACAAAAGACCTAACTGAAGCTTTTTCTTCCTCTCCCAACACATGCCTCCAGCCACATTGATCACTATATCTCCCCGTCCACCATGATGGCCTTAACAGAAAAAGAAGACCACTTTCACGCACCTCTGGACAACATATTTCATTTGATCCATTTTGGCGTTTTAGGAATCTCCTCTGTTATGACCACCATACTTCATTTGCTTACTTCCTCTTTTATATTTCTTTTTCCCTACATTATTCTTATTTTTTCTCTATTTTTATTTTCATTCTAGCACTATTTGAGATGGAACCACCGCACCAGAGCCATTACTGCCATCACTAGCTATGTTCTTCTTCAAGGGTAAGTTATTTATCTTTATCGCTGTGCTCAAATTTAATCATTAAATAAAAAAAGCCCCAATATTTTTGTTTTTAAAACCCTAACCTTCAAATTTAAAATTATTCATATTCTTAAAATAGATATGATTCTTTGTTTTTTAAGATAATGTTGTAGTTAATAGTGTTGTAGTGAATGTTATACATCGAAGGGGTCAAGTAGTGAGACATTTTTATATGTCATTTGAGTTGTGCTTCTGCTATCATCTCAAGCGAGTTGAGTGGAATATGTACATGGAAAAAGTATTAGCATTTTATTTTTTCAAAGAATATTTTGCCTTTTGTGACTTTATTTTGGGTTCTCTTCTGATGTTCTAACCTTCTAGATTAAAGCTCTTATTGTAACAAAAAATAGGGAATTTTATGTTGGAAACATAAATCACACCATCTTTAGAATAACAATGTTATAGTGTAGCCATGGTATAAAACAAAGAAAAATTCTTAATCTCATTTTTGGAAATTAGATTTTAATTATTTCGCTTTTACTTTCATCATAATACGTAGCTTCATTTTGTTTACTTGTTAGCTTCCACACCATAACTATGGACTCTAGTGTTAAGTCATAGGACTTGTATTATCTATATTGGGAATATTAGCTTTGTCATCATATACTTACAGACTGTTCCTGGTTGTTTGATTTTCACTACAAGAAATCAGAGACTAGCTACCATACATTTGCTATACAATGCATTTATTGTTTCAATTACCAAGTTTTAGATTCCATTCCAATTTATTAATATATAATTTTTTCTTTGATTTTCTTCATTAAACATGCTTGATTACTAAATTTAGAGTTTTGTCACTACTTTTGGATAACTATTTAAAACACATGTAAGAGATTCTTTAGTCCTAACATCTCATTCCTTTCATTATTTCAATGTCTTCAAACTTGAAAACCCTGTTAAATTTTTTGCTCAAAAAAGCGTAAAATAGAAAGATTCGCAATCAAATGAGTTTTTCTATGTGATTAGGTCTCCTGATGAATTGAGTTTTTGTGTTGAACCAATGATGCTTTGGAAGTAGAAATGTCAATCACAAAGGGGGGTTTGAATTGTGATCCTTTTAAAATTTTGATTCATGTGCTGAATTTAAATTAACTCAAGATTAATCTTGGTTAAAACAGAATGTCCAAAATGTTTTGGATATGTTATAAGTAAATAAAATAGTAGGAGAGCCGATTTGATATATGATAAAGGGAGATTAGGTACTATGAGTCCTATGTGTACCCCACTCTTCAGTCATTCGTAGAGTGATGAGACGTATGCATATCCTATAGTAAGGAGGCGGGCATGATTAGTGGAATTTTTTAGAGAAAGTGTGACCCAAAACCCTAAGGTTATTCCCCCTTCTCAGATGTTCCTTGGAGAGACCTCTACGAGAGATGTTGTTGTGGTATGTGATCAACGCATTTTGATACACTTTTTCTAGTATTGCGTTTTGTGTCTTTACATGTGTTCTAGATCTAATAATAAATTTTTACTATGTTTTTATATTTTTGGTCAAAATTGGGTTTTAATGAAATCCTTAATTATTTTTTGGATTTTACTACATCCAGACTCATTCTCCTACTGCAGTCTATACCATGGGCTCTACTTATCCTATTTCAGTGATCTTGGTGGCTTTGAAAAGCTAAGATGAAGAAATACAACAATTATGTTGAAGCTATAACAAAATTAATATGTCTTTATAGTTAAAAAACGCAATTTTCTAAAGGTGGTAGATTGACTACGCACTATGCCAAAAATGACATTTTATAGCGCGTCTTTTACAGCGCTTATTAAATACAAGCGCTGTTGTATAAGTTTTTAAAAATAACGGAGGATACAACAGCGCTTTTTTGACAAGCGCTGTTCTAGGGTCATATAGAGTCACATACGCTTACACATAATGTTTACAACTCTTTTACAACGTTTTTTTAAAAAGCGCTGTAAATTGAAGCGCTCTCACATAGCCTTTTACAACGCTTTAAACACAAGCGCTGTAAAATGTAGCGCTCCCACCTTATGTTACATAGCTTTTAAAGCGCTTGTTGTTAAAGCGCTGTAAAAGCCTTGCGCTTTCGCATAATCAAATGACCTATTACAGCGTTTTTTATACAAGCGCTTTAAAAGGCTTGCGCTTTCACATTATTAAAGGACCTATTACAGTGCTTTTGTTACAAGCGCTGTAAAATCATTCATTTTAAATAAAAATCATTCACTTTAAATAAATAAAAACAAATTTAAAACAAATTTAATACGTTGTCCTAACCCTACGAACCCTCATCTCCTCTACCCTGTGAACCCTCATCTCATCTACTGTGCGCCCATCTACAAATTGATCTACGTTGCTCCTCCTTTAAAACAAATTGATCAACGTTGTCTCAGGTACTATATTTATTTATTTGTTGTTGTCACTAATTAAAACTGATAAATTGTTACATATTAGATATGTTCTATTTTGAAATTGTTACAAGATATTAGATATGTTCTCATGATATATATGTTATGTTTTGAAATCAATCTTGGACCAAATAGAGTCGTTTGTCCTTGTTTAAAGTGTTGTTTTGGAAAACGCGTTAGAGCAGATGAATTGGAAGGACATTTAGTATGGTATGGAATTGATCAAAGCTATACATGATGGATAAGACATGGTGAGAAAATAAATGGAAACACCCGCACAGATACATATGTTTCAGCTGAGTTCGACACAGATACATATGAGCCAGACCGAGTTGAGGAGATTGCAAAAGCAGTTGAAGAAGATCTTTGTGATTGTCCTAAAATATTTGAGATCTTGTTGAGTGATGTAGAGAAACCATTATATAATGGTTGTACTAAATTCACAAGACTGTCGGCGATATTAAAGTTGTACAACTTAAAAACGAGTAATGGATGGTCTGATAAAAACTTCACAGAATTACTAACAGTCATAAAAGATATGTTGCTAGATGATAATGAACTTCCCAATCGAACCTACGAGGCTAAACGAATTTTGTGCTCTATTGGTATGAGTTACGAAAGGATTCATGCATGTCCTAACGATTGCGTTTTATTTCGAAATGAATATGAATTACTAAAGGCGTGTCCGAAATGCAATGTCTTTCGATTTAAGAAGAAAGAATCTACTCCAGCAAAAGTCGTATGGTATTTTCCTATAATACAAAGATTTAGGCGCATGTATCGCAGTGAAGAAGATTCAAAACACTTGACATGGCATGCAGATGAAAGAATTAGAGATGGAAAGTTTCTGGACCCAAACAACCGGGGAATGATATCGACGTATACTTGGCTCCTTTAATTGAAGATTTAAAAATTATGTGGGAGACAGATGTGGAAGTTTATGACGGGTATAAGAAAGAATGTGTCAATTTGAGGGCTATGTTGTTCGGCACAATTAATGATTTTCCAGGATATGGTAATTTATCAGGATATAGCATTAAAGGTCAGTGTGCATGTCCTATATGTGAAGAGAGTACAAATTGGATGCGGTTGAAACATTGTAAGAAGAATGTATTTCTTGGACATCGTAGATTTTTACCTTATAGTCATCAGTATCGTGGGTGGAGAAATGCATTCAATGGAAGATCAGAGGAAGATAGAGCTCCTATAGCATCGACTCGATATCAAACACTTGAGAAAGTACAAGGTTTGACCAATAAATTTGGCAAACCTTTTGCGGGAGAGCTGGTCAAAATTGGGTGGAATAAAAAGTCAATTTTCTTTGAATTGCCATATTGGAAGTCATTGTATGTAATACATTTTCTCGATGTGTGCATATTGAGAAAAATTTATTTGACAGTGTACCAATAGAGCACAAAATTGGACTTGGTCGATATGGGAATAAGAAATGAATTGGGTCCCGTAAAGAAAGGAAATCGCACTTATCTACCTCCAGCCACTCATACTCTATCTAGAAAGGAAAAAAAAAATTTGTGTAAATTTCTACACGAAGTTAAAGTTCCAGAAGGATACTCTTCAAACATTAAAACATTAGTTTGTATGAAAGACCTCAAGTTAAAAGGTTTGAAGACCCATGATTGTCATATTCTAATGGAGCATTTGCTACCAATAGGTATACGTTCAATTTTACCTGAAAAAGTTCGCCGAGCCATAACTAAATTATGTTTCTTCTTTAGGGAAATTTTTAGTAAAGTGATCGATCCTCAGAAATTACCGACATTGCAGAGGGAAATTGTTGTTACTTTGTGTGAGCTTGAAATGTACTTCCCACCCTCGTTTTTTGATATAATGGTTCACCTTACTGTTCATCTTGTTAAGGAGACACAACTTTGTGGGCCAGCTTATATGAGATTGATGTACCCGATAGAACGATATATGAAAATATTAAAAGGGTACGTAAAAAGTAGAAGTTGACCAGAAGGTTGTATTGCTGAACGGTACAATTTCGAAGAAGCTGCTGAATTTTGTACTGAATATCTGTCAAATGTTGAATCCATAGGGCTTCCCATGTCTCGTCATTTGGGAAAATTATCAGGAGTAGGGATAATTGGAAAGAGACTAATGACTATATCAAGGACAGAATGGGAGTAGACACAATTGTATGTTCTGCACAATGATGATGAGGTTCAACCGTATGTTACAATACATATGGATCAATTATCTAGTTTGAACATGAATAGGAATCAAAATTGGATAACTCGAGAGCACAATCGAAGTTTCATAACATGGTTAAAAAATCACATAAAGTCAAAGTTTGATGTAGACCCCGGATCAATTTCACAGAGATTGAGGTGGCTAGCAAATGGTCCGAGTTTACATGTCTTTTCTTACACCGGTTATGTAATTAACGGCTACACATTTTATACCAAAGAACAAGATGATCAAACAACTATGCAAAATAGCGGAGTCACTCTCGTAGCTAAAGCGATGCAAATCTCAAGTGCAAAAGACAAGAACCTAATATATGCAAATCTATCATATTTTGGGGTTACCGAGCGCATATGGGAGCTAGACTACACAATGTTTCGTGTTCCCATATTTGGTTGCAAATGGGTCGATAATAATAATGGCGTTTGGATTGATGAGTCCGGGTTCTTGCTTGTCGATTTTAATAGGGTGGGATACAAAGATGAGCCTTTTATTTTAACGTTGCAAGCTCAGCAAGTGTTTTATGTCACTAATCCTGCTGATGATAAATGGTCCGTTGTCCTATCGACCAATAAAATAAGTGATGATAACAATAATGATGAAGATGTTGGTATCCATCGTTTCGTATCAGTAATGGACAAACAAATGTGAATCCCACCAAGAAAAGAAGAAGGGCATCTTAATGTGTTTAATGTTGGTAATGTGTTGAACTGTATGTAATTTTCTACTTATACTGTACGTAATTGTCTACTGATTTTCTGCTTATACTGTGAATTTTTCTTGAACTTGAACTGATCATCCCAATATGAGCTGACCATGTAATTTAGCATTGATATATATATATAGGTATTATTTGGAAGAAAAAATTATTATTTGAAAGAAAAAAAAAATTATTATTTTGTAAGAAAAAATTATTATTTGGAAGAAAAAAAATAATTAAACACAATTTGAAAGAAAAAATAATTTAACTAATTTGGAAGAAAAAAATTATTATTTGGAAGAAAAAATAATTTAACTATTTGGAAGAAAACCAAATTATTTGGAATTTTTCTAGAATTTAACTGATTATCCCAAAATAATGAAGTCACACAGCCCTTTGACATAATAAAACAAATAGGCATTTTATATATAAAACCCTATTACAGCGCTCTTTTGAAAAAGCGTTGTAATAGGGTTTTAAAAAAATAAAATAAGGAGGTCTTTGAAAGCGCTTTCTTCATAAGCGCTGTAAAAGGGTCACACAGCCCTTGGACATAATAAAACAAAGAGAGATTTTATATATAAAACCCTATTACAGCGCTCTTTTGAAAAAACGCTGTAATAGGGTTTTAAAAAAATAAAATAAGGAGGTGTTTTAAAGCGCTTTCTTCATAAGCGCTGTAAAAGGGTCACACAGCCCTTGGACATAATAAAACAAAGAGGCATTTTATATATAAAACCCTATTACAACGCTCTTTTGAAAAAGCGTTGTAAAAGGGTCACATAGCGTTTGCATATAATAAAACAAAGAAGCCTTTTAAAGCGCTTTGTATAAAAGCGCTATAAAAGGGTCACATAGCGTTTGCATATAATAAAACAAAGAAGCCTTTTATATATAAAACCCTATTACAGCGCTCTTTTGCAAAAGCGTTGTAAAAGGCTTTAAAAAAAATAAAATAAGGAGGTCTTTTAAAGCGTTTTCTGCATAAGCGCTGTAAAAGGATCACATAGCGTTTGCATATAATAAAACAAAGAAGCCTTTTAAAGCGCTTTGTATAAAAGCGCTGTAAAAGGCTTTTAAAAAAATAAAAATAAGGAGGTCTTTTACAGCGCTTTTTTCACAAGCGCTTAAAAAGGCTTCTAAAAAAGCGCTGTAGTAGGCTTTTAAAAAATAAAATAATGAGACCTATTACAGAGCTTTTTCAAAAAAGCGCTGTAATAGGTTTTTACATATAACAGTAAACCTCTTCAGTTTTCTCTTCATTACGTAAACTTCATACGAGTGTTTCAGTTTCCTCTTCGTTCTCCTTCTCATTGCGAACTCTACGAACCCTACCCTTGTTTCCTCCTCATTACTAACCCTCATTACGTAAACTTCATACACTTGTTTCCTCCTCATCTTCATCCACCTTCTCATTACGTAACCATCTATTTTTAGTAACCCTTATTACGTATTTCTGCGAACCCCGTAACCCTACGATCGTTTTGTCTTCGTTCGTCTTCTGCGCTGTTCTTGTTCTTCTTTGTTACTAAGCGAACCTTATGAACCCGTAACCCTAAAAGGCGTTATTTTAGGTATTGTATTTATTAGTTTTTTGTTTCACTAAAATGCATGTTGAACTTATACTGCTACGTACTTAGACTACTGCATGTTGTTCTTGTTGAAGTTATACTGAACTGCATGTTGAACTTGTTGTAGATAAATGGATACCAACAAATATTTAGAATGTCAAAATGAAGAAGTTTACAACACCAAGACTTACGAAAATGAAGTCAAACGTGGTGCAACCATAATGCAAAATGTTATAAAAGCAAGAAGTACTGGGCAAAAATTTGAGGTATACTTTGTTTGCTGTTTTCGTTGTTTGCTGTTTATACTATACTTTGTTTGCTGTTTACTTTGTTTGCTGTTTATAATTTGAGGTACTTACTATATGAGTTTATTAGGTGGGATAGAATGAGAGTGGTCAGCCAATTGACCCCAACAATTCAATGTTTGTAAGTTATATTGGAGCTGTTGTTCGTCAGAATATCCCCATCACAATAGATGATTGGAGAGATAAGGCATTGAAGGATGCAAAAGATGTATTGTGGGCTGATATACAAGTAATTTTTTACTCCACTTTTTTACTTATAATTTTTTACAAACTGGTTTGAAGTACTTTACTCAAACTATATCTTTATTTGGTTTGCAGACAGCTTTTGATGTTGACGAGGTGAGAAAGAGTTACGTGCTGAGAGTTGCCGGGAAAATACACCGGGGTTTTAGATCTCACCTCTCAAATTGCTATCTAAGAGACCGAGATGGAAATATGAATGCGGAAGCTCCAAAAATATATAAACATTATATATCAAATGAGGAATGGAGCGCATTCGTAGCAAAACGTTCGGACCCCGCGTTTGTTGTAAGTGATTAATTTATAAGCATTTGTGTTTTATTATTCATATTCATAGCGTATTTTAAATTTTTACAAGATTGTTATTTTTTTTATATAGAATATTAGTAAGGCAAATCGCGAGAGGGCAAAAATTATTCCCCACCCATACAAGAAATCTCGTATGGGATATGCACGTCTAGAGCAAACACTTGTAAGTAATTAAAGATCACTTTTATATAATGTGGTACATTATAAACTACACTTCCTAACTAATATTTTGTTTATGATCTTAACGAGAATAGCTACAAGACACCAAATCCGATCAACCGTTGGGTCGTCATATATTGTGGAAGGAACCTCGCGTAAATAAAGACGGAGTGGTTGATAACGAAAATATTCAAAAAGTAATAGAAATTTGTGTAAGTATATTTATCACTTTAATATTTTTTAATATTGTATTTTAAAATTGATATTGAACTAATGTTTTTAATCCCACGTGTATATATTTTAGGCGAATCTCGAACAAAGTTCGGAAAATCAAGAGGACAACAAGGCTAGTTGCAGGGACATACTAGGTAAAGTGTTTAATGTTCTTGAATATTTCGGCCGCGTGAGGGGGAAAGGATTTGGCGTAACTCCTAGAAGCTATTTTTCACAAGATAAGCGCCAAAATCCATCTAACGAGGAAGTATTAGAGAAGATCAAAGTGTTAACAGAGCAAGTGGCATTCTTGGTGAAGACGAATAAAGACAAGCAACTTGCGGATCAGCTCCAACGTGAAAATCAAATGGAGAGTGAAAACGCGAGTTGCAACGTTGGTCTCAAAAGTCTTCCTGAGGTAATTAATTACTTAATAAAATAAGAAATTCATTCAAGCTAATTGTTTCACATACTTATGTATTAACCATTGATTTAGGGTATCACTCCATGCGTGCTGTACTTATCCTCCCCTACTCAACGGAAGGCCGGAAAAGGAACATTGTGCAATACTCTGGGTGAAGTATTACACAACACACCGATCCCTGCGGGTCATGTCAGAGTATCGCTAGTTATTGCTTTGGAACCAAATGCACCGTTGCCTATACCAGACAATGATGCAGATCTGAATTATTTGGGCGAAGCAATTGGTAGTTACGTGGCATGGCCCAAACATCTTGTTGCCCTTGATAACGTATGTTTAATTAATTGAAATGTATTTTTAATTGATTATATTTAATTGTTGAATTTTTTCCGATGTTAACTTTAATTTCACATTTATTTAGATTCAAACAAAGTCTAAAGGGAATGATAAGAAGATTCCCAGAAACGAAACAGTCACATCGCCCGAAAAGGTTTGTCACATTTATTCTGTAAGGTTTGTCATTTTTTCAGATTCAATAAACTAACAAACTGATTAACCTCATTTTTTCAGATTCAATCCAATAAACCACCCGCACAGCAAGCCAGCAAACTTCAAAAATTGGAGGGTAATAAAGCTGGCAAACTGCAAAAGCTAGAGGGTAATAAAGCGACCAAAGTTGCTACTCAAAAACTGGATCGTGTAAAATCAGTTGTTGCTCCTGCTCCTATAATAAGTCAGCCACGACTTGCTCGATATGGGTCGTGTCTTGACATACAGGCAAAAGAAAAATGGGCAGCGACAACGATTCATGAATAATAAGCATGGATAAAGCTATATTCGGAGATGAGTATGAAGAATTTTTTGAAAAAGAGCACATATACGAACTTCTCGACCATAAAGAGCTGAGTGCTACTGTCATCAGCTTATACATGAGGTAAAAATTACTTTTAATTGCATTTATTTGTAATTAATTTAATTTATTGGTAATTAATCTAATTTGAAATTTTCATTGAAGGTTTTTGTATGAGAAGTTAGTGTGCACGCGTAGATTGTCAAATAGATTTTCATTATTGTCTCCGCATAAGATTTCGATGCTTAAACACAATCCAGTGAATGTAAAGAAATACGTTGTAGATATATTATTAGGAAATAAAGAGATGGATAAGTTGTTCCTTGCACCATATAATTCAGGGTACGTCTTTATTTATATCTTTTTTAATTTATGAGATCCTAATTTATTAGTTGTGTAAACCAAATTTTTGTTGTTGTAGGGCACATTGGGTGCTATTTGCAATCAATGCGACCTCTGAAGTTATATACTACCTAGATCCCTTGCACGGCCATTACAACAGTCACCCCGAGATAAAGACTATGTTCGACACATATGTAATATTCATTTATTTTTTACATATATATATAAATAATGTGTTTGTTAATGCTATAATAATCACATTTATTTATTGGATAGTGCTTTACAAGTTTTTCGAGCTCAAAGAGGTGCTACAGTGTCGAAGCAAAAGTTAAATAACATCACATGAATTCCAATAAAGGTTTGAAATATATGCTTTTAAAATTTCATTTACAATCAATGCACAAATAATTATTGACTTATATGTTTTATTTTATAGTGCCCTCGTCAAACTAACAACATCGACTGTGGGTACTATGTATTGCGATTCATGAAGGAGATTGTTGATAAGAATCAAATTATAATCCCAGAAACGGTACGGTATTTTCATTATTTGATTTTTATATATAAACTATGTATATATTTGATTCTAACTTATTTATGTTCAATTTTTATATCGCACAGTACTTTGACAATTCCAGTCCAACATATTCTGAAAAAGATCTAACAGAAATAAAGGAAGACTGGTGTCAGTATGTGATTGAAATGAAGATTATTTGATTTGCTGGAAAATGGCACGCTGCAAGGGATATGGTAGTTCTGTGCTGTTGTGAATATGTAGTTGTGAACTGATAGTTGTGAATACGAATATGTAGTTGTATGAATATGATAGTGAATCTGATAGTTATATGAATAGGTAGTTGTGAATATGTAGTTCTGATATGTAGTTCTGGGCTGTTGTGAATATGGTAATTCTATTATGTGCAAGGAATTGTTGTATACATGTAGTTCTGTGTTGTTGTGAACTGATTGTGTAAATATGTAAAGTTACATAGTTGTAAATATGAACTGATTGTTGTGAATATGTAGTTCTGTTGTTGTTGTGTACTGATTTTGTGAGATGATTGTGAACTGGTTCTGGATGAAAATGATTTTGGAATAAAAATTAAAAGACAGCGTTTTCTAAAAACATGCCATAAAAAACCAAAAAGCGGTTTTTAAAATTTACAGCATTTTTAACAAAACTAAAATAAGAAAGAAAAAAAAACACCTTTTACAGCGCTTTCTCAAAAAAGCGTTGTAAAACATGCATTAGAATGCACCTACTACAGCACTTTTTTGAAAAAGCGCTGTAAAAGGTGCATAATAATGCATCTATTGAATGCACCTACTACAACGCTTTTCCAAAAAAGCGCTGTAAAAGGTGCATAACAATGCATCTATATGAATGCACCTTTTACAGCGCTTTTTCAAAAAAGCGCTGTAATAGGTGAATAATAATGCATGTATTGAATGCACCTATTACAGCGCTTTTTCACATAAGTGCTGTAATAGGTGCATGCATATGAAGCGCTATTGCAGGGATTTAAAAAGCGCTGTTACAGGGATTTACAGCGCTTTTTCAAAAAAGTGCTGTAAAACGAGTACAACAAGCGCGCAATATATCCACCTTTTTTACAGCGCTTTTTTTATTTTAAAAAGTGATGTTGTATCTTTTTACAGCGCTAGTAACTACAGCGCTTATTTTTTTGAAAAAGCGCTGTAAATGGCTTTAAAAAAACGCTGTAATATGCGCTTTTTCGCATAGTGACGGGTGTTTAACTCATGTAATTTGTTATAAGTGGGCTGATTATCATCTATTGGCCTGGGCGGTTGTTCATAGTTATTCAATAACCTAGAATCTATAGGATTTTAGAGAGATTTGTCGTCCTATCTTACTATCATTTAGTTTACATAGAGACCCAACTGTTTTCTGAATATAATGGCAACTTAAGTTTCTAAATCAATCCATTGGTTAACGATACTTTATTAGATTCTCGAGGTTCGATTCTTAATGCAATTTCGTTTTATGTTTTATCTTTTTTCAATCCATTTCTCATCTCTTTGTGATCTTTGTGTACAAATTCGATTTATATTATGATGCTTAGTCATGTCGATTTTAATTTATGCCTTTGATTGAGATTCTTCGAAATAGATTAAACACTTGTTTTAGTTTAGTTCGAATAAAAATTGATATGGTCTATAATGCTTAATTATAAATTAGATTGAATTCAGTTATGACATTAATCGTGTTTTGAGACAATTTTTTTATTGTCAAGATTAATTGAAAAAAAATTGATTGGCTGTTGCTTGGTTAGTTTTATGATCAAACAAGAGTAGAAATGTTGAACAAATGTTTATTCATAACTTGTGGTAGAGTCCAACAAATAATTCCTAAAACCAATGGATTAATTGTTTCAATTAATGAATTTTTTCTATAATCTTGCAAACTATTTTCATAAACCACTCATGTGAAACCCCAAACCAAAATACTTTAATAGTAACATTTTTAAAATATTTTTTACAGGCAAATTCCGAGCAGAGAAAAAATCACTTAAATAAGAAGGCAAAATTCCTTTCAAATTTAATTAAAAAAAATCAATATATGTTTAAGGTACCGCATTCGCACAAATACAAATTGAAAATCAAAATAATATTAGATTCCTTTATTATAACAATAAAATAGAGTAAACTACTCTTTCTGAAAAATATATCGTTAACATTGAAGTAATAGTGTCAATTTAAAAGGAAGGGGGTTTGAATTGTAAATTCACCTAATTAAAATTTCCTGTTAAAAACTTACGAAAAATAACTCAAGATTGATCTTGGTTGTAAAAACAGAAAACGGAGAACGTTCTTGGTTTTGAAAACAGAAAACGGATAACATTCTTGGTTAGTTAAAATCAACAATTTAACTTATCTATTTAACTTGCTAATCAAAAAGACTGAAAGTAAACAGAGATAAGAGAAGAGATATCACACAACGATATATCCTGATTCACCCAACTCGGGCTACGTCAAGTCCCCACAATTGTGAGATTTTCCACTAAGTGTTCAAACAAAGAACTTTCTTGATTTTACAGCGTTCTTGGTTTTACAACGTTAGTTCAGATCAACCTTGATCTGTTACACATCAATTCCTTTCCACCCAGAAACGGATTCAATCAGGTCACCTATAAATCTTTAGAGAGGATTTTACACTTCACCTTTTAACCATAAAAGAATTTGTTACACACTACTCAAACTATAATCAACACTTATAGTCTTGAGTTTGCACAATAATGATTTAAAGTGTTTGGCAGAATCTAAGTAGTCTAAACACTTGTTTGAGGTTAGATTCTTTACAAAAGATTTAGTTAAATAATAACAATAGATTCGAATATGAATAACACTGATTCTTTTGACGGATGAGAGACTTTTGAGTGTATGAATGTAAGTAAGTGATGAATTTCTTAGCACTTGAAGTTCTGAGTTTTCCTTGAGCTTGGAGCTGTCATGTGTCAGTTTGACTAAAAATAGATTTAAACCAAGAATGTTCTTGACTATACATTTTCGCTTTCTGCTGTTTTGAAGAAGACTGATCTGTAGCTTCTCCATTGGCCATTCTCGATAGTGATTCATGGTCTTTTTATTTTGTGCACAGACATCTTAGAGATATGCTTTAGATATCCATTTCAAGAAGGTTCTTGATTCATACTAAAGAAACTGGAGAATGATCATTATTGAATTTTGAGGATAAACTTGTTTGATTTATCATGAGTTATGCCTTTTATCCTTTGTCTTTTTGGAGTGATTTTATTCATTTTGTGAGCCCTGTATATTCCTTGCAGAATTCTGGAAATGCACTTGTGAATTGCAGGAGCTTTCCTTGTATTAACAGCTGATTTGAACTTTCTTGATGAAATGACAAACATGGAAAACGTTCTTGGTATTCCATAATCTTGTATAAAACGTTCTTGGTTCTGGTTGTTCATTTTTTGTTTTTTCCTTAAACTGATTTTGCTTGCATTGCTTGGTACCTATCTTGGATTATCACACTCAAAAGCACATGTTAAATTAACACATCATTTTGAATCATAATTAACATTCTTAATTAACATTTGTTTGTTTACATCTGATAGCCTTTCAGCAAGTGTACTGAATCGTTGCAAGTAATAATAAAACGGTAGTACCGAGTGTCGAACTCAAGGATTGCGTTTTACTATCGAATTATATGTAATTACTAAAATTGAGCATAAAGTTCCCAAATTGATTGAAATAATATTTAAAAATAACAACAGTAATAAAATTGATCCTTTATAGTGAGAAAAATGTCAGGGATGAGTTTCACTTCGAATCCAACCTTGGGGTCTAATTTGATCCTAGTTACTGAATTCCTTTATTGAATTATTACCGAATTCTCTTTATTATTCTTGCCTTAATGTCTTAGTGACAGAACCTTTAATTCCAAAGTAACCCCCAATTCCTTAGTGGATTTAAGATTAGAATTAAGCCTTACCGTACAAGAATTCTCTTGTAAAACTATTGCCTTTGCAACTAATTTAATTGGTTTCATGACCTGCATCTATCCTTATACTACAAATTCATGAATTTCTCATCTCAAGAATTCGTAAAGTCCACTTCCGTTTCAAAATACGAATCGTAGAACATTTTAATGTTGATCAAGCAATAAAAAGCATTAAGCCCAAAGATGAAAAAAATAATTCAATAAACTCATTCATATAAGTAGAAATCAAATCAGAAAAATAAGAGTTTCATGAATGATTCTTGATAAAAATGCTCCAATGGTGTTAGCAACGGCCGTCTTTGAGTTTCATTGCTAGGGCACAAGTCTCCCAACTTCCCAATAGTAAAAAAGATACCTAAAAAGTGATAAAAACGCGTTTTAATGAGTTCTGATGCATGTCACGCGCTTCAGGCGCACCTGGACCGAATCCAGATGAGAAAATATTGTGGAAATGCTCATCGGGCGCGCTTCAGGCGCGCAACGGCAGAAGCTTCAGCGCCTAATTGTGGAAATGTGCCCCGGGCGCGCTTAAAGCGCAGAACATCTTCTGTCTGGCGTTTAGTGCATTTATTCCTCTTTTGAGTTCGAATTGGGTTTTGGTGTCTTCATAAACGTTGTAGATATGGATCTTAGCTTTCATTTGCACTTAGTTTGACTCCAATTGGACATCTAAACCCGCATATATGGCTGAAATACTCCCCATATGTCATGTTGATTTCTCACCAAAATTCAGCACAACACTAAAACAAAGAAACAACGTAAAACTATGAAAAGTATCTACTTAATCAAAGAAATAAGAACATAAATATTTCATTAAATCAAAGAACTAAAATCAACAAAATATATCAAATAACTCATTAAATTAACTAATGAATAAAAGATAAATAAGACTAAAAACAATGAAAACTATGCATATGATGAAGAGTCATCACAACCCCAAGCAACAATCAATTTCAGATTTGGTACAGTTAAAATCAAACTTAAACTCAATTTCTCAAATAAAATCAAACTCAATTCTCAAAGTCGCAGCTACTACAAAACATTCATCATGCTCCATGGTTGCTTACAAAAAAAACAACACAATTTGTACTGTTTAGCATTCATTCATCAAGTTCAACTCTCTCTTCACACAATCTCACCAATATTTCTCTCAAGTGTTTAGAAAGGGTTATGAAATTATCACTCAAATCCTAGAACATGCATCACGCCACCATAGGCTTGAAAAAGTTCTAGTTAGCAATCACAATGCAACAAACACATACACTTTTGGAGGACTTTCGGGTTGTAATGAGGCTTAGGTAGGGGTAGGACATTTTGGGATAGTAGGCTTTACTACTTGGAGTTAGGTACACATTTTCAAATTATTCTACCACCTTTTTTTTTTCTTCACATTTTCATTGTGGAGATTCTCAAACATTGACAAAAGAACTAAGAAGGTGTTATTTATCAATGTACTAAAACTATATATATATATATATATTTTCTTTTTGTTTTGATTTTTTTTTTCTTTTTGTGAGAATTACCACCCCAAACTTAAAAGGTTGTTATCCCATGAGCAACCCTAAACTTAGAACTTTATCAAGACAAGAATTTTTTTTTCTACCTAACTCCAAGTAAGGTAATTTAATTAAAGTCAGGTCTTTGGCTTGTAATGTAGCTAGTAACCAAAATAAAAGGGTAAGGCTCAAAGGGGCTAGCAAAGGATAAAATTTTCATAGGGTAGTTAGAAAGGCTCAAACGACCAAACAAAATTGTCTCAGTGTATGCATAAATTACAAGTGATGCAAGTCATAATTAGTGCAAGTTCTGAAGGGATAACACATGTCTGGATAATCACACAACAAAGAATTAAAGTGTTTAGGCTCAAAGGCTCTCAGTTAGGATAATAAGAAAGAGTATGAACTATCTAAATGATGCCAAACATGGCACTACAAAATTTATTTAGTTTTTTTTTTAAAGAATGGCAAGTCAGACTTCGACAACCGAGGAGAAATCAACAAAATTCATGCATTAGTGAAACTTATCGAATTAAGCAATGATATGAGCAAAGAAATAGAATTTAAATTTCAAAATCTGAAACAAATAGTTTAAGACTAGCTTCAAGTTGTTAAAAATTCTTCATCATAGTGCACGTTTACACACAATTAAATAGAAACAAATTCAAATAAAAAAAAATAAGATTGCAAAAATAAAAGTTACCTCTACCTATGGGTTGCCTCCCACAAAGCGCTTCTTTAAAGTCATTAGCTTGACGCCTCAATCATTATCAAGGTGTATTATATGACAGGAAGAACACATCATCCTTCTTCTTCTTTTTGTTTTGTAGAAATTCCATGAACATGATAAATAAATGATGTTGCTTCCATGTCCTTCTCAATTGGAAATTTATGAACAAGGCATAGATTGAATCTCGAACTTCATCAATCTCTTCTTTTTTCTTTTCCTTGTTCGTCTTTTCCTCTTGCTTATCTTCTTCTACCACAACAATGAAATCATCTTCAATCTTCAACTTCTCCTTCATCTTCTCAAACTTAACCACTTGCTCAAATAACCTCTCACATTGACTTTCAAATCTTTCAATTGAAACCATGTTATTCTTCATGAATTCAACCAAAACTTCCATAATGTGAAAGTCTTTGTCATCTGATTCTTTGGATAGAATTTTAGGAGGTAGAATTTGTTCCCACTTGATCTTTTTAATTTAACACTCGTCGTTTTCTGCTTCTTTGACCAAAAAAATCTTCATATTCTATTAGTGCGACAAAGTCATCAAAACAAGTTCCGTTCCTATGTCATTCTTCGCAAAAGTCACACTTAAGAGGCTGCATCTGAGGGACAGAACCTTTAATTCCAAAGTAACCCCTAATTCCTTAGTGGATTTAAGATTAGAATTAAGCCTTACCGTACAGGAAATGTCTTGTTAAACTATTGCCTTTGCAACTAATTTAATTGGTTTCATGACCTACATCTATCCCTAGACTACAAATTCATGAATTTCTCTTCTCAAGCATTTGTAAAGTCCACTACCGTTTCAAAATACGAATCGTAGAACATTTTAATGTTAATCAAGCAATAAAAAGCATTAAGCACAGAGTTGAGAAAAATAATTCAATAAACTCATTCGTATAAGTAGAAATCAAATCAGAAAATAAGGGTTTTATCTTGTTTCACTCATCCCTAACAAGTAGGGTTTAGTTACACATGAGAGAGATAGAAAAGATAGAGATTAGAGAAGAATTACAAGAAATATTCATGAATGATTCTTGATAAAACTGCTTCAATGGTGTTAGCAACAGTCGTCTTTGAGTTTCTCTCCTAGGGCACAAGTCTCCCAACATCCCAATAGTAAAAAAGAAACCTAAAAAGTGATAAAAACGCGTTTTAATGAGTTCTGATGCGTGTCGCGCACTTCAGGCGCACCTGGACCGAATCCAGATGAGAAAAATTGTGGAAATGCTCATCGGGCGCGCTTCAGGCGCGGAACGGCATAAGCTTCAGTGCCTAATTGTGGAAATGCGCCTCGGGCGCGCTTCAGGCGCACAACATCTTCTGTCTGGGGTTTAGTGCATTTTTCTTCTCTTTTGATTCCGAATTGGGTTTTGGTATCTTCATAAACATTATATATATGGATCTTAGCTTTCATTTGCAATTGGTTTGACTCCAATTGGACATCTAAAACTGCAGATATGGCTAAAATACTCCACATATGTCATGTTGATTTCTCACCAAATTCAACACTGCACTAAAACAAAGAAACAACACAAAACTACGAAAAATATCTACTTAATCAAGGAAATAAGAACATAAATATTTAATTAAATCAAAGAACTAAAATCAACAAAATATATCATATAACTCCTTAAATTAACTAATGAATAAAAGATAAATAAGACTAAAAACAATGAAAATGATGCATATGATGAAGAGTCATCAACATCAAAACATTTAATTGAGATTTTGTCTTAACAAACATCCTAGTCAATAGACGTAATTAATTACATGATAATACTTGTTTGTTAATAATTTTATAAGGATATATTTTAGCTCAAGACTCGATAAAATACAATAAAAGACTCACCACCGATATCACACATCAAAGCATGGATCATCAATTAACAACTTGAAATGCATTTTCACAAACGCGCACACACAAACAACCAAGGGGATGTGTTTCGAAATCATGTTGATAGTATAATATAAGTAGGTGAACACACAAGTAATCAACACATAGTCGTATCAAACACATCACGACATATCAAAATATTCAAGGAAGTGATATCATATTATAACTTGAAAATTACTCAAGAAAAATCGACATCTCATTATAATATCCAATCATCTAAGATAAATTGTTTTTACATTAGATACACATTAATCACAATAAAACCATCACAAGACAATTCAATGCTATGCATGCTCCTAAAAACTATATGATCCACATATAATATATGCCACTAAGGCAACTTCTACATAGAAAATCACCCATGTCAATGGTGAAAATAAAGCTTACACTAAAACAACCTCCACACACAAAATCATCCATACCGATGGGGAAAATAATTCTTCCACAAAGACAACTTCCACGAAGATGCATATTCCATGACATGATAATGCATTTTCAAAATCAAATATTCCCACACAACCCACTAAGATGTGTGACACCCTAAATCCAAAAATAATATTTTTGTATTTTATCATCTAGAAGTGAAATTCCTCATTAAAATAAATTGTGAACTTTCAAAAAGTTTTACAAGGTAAAGAGCATCACGTAGTCACTTAACACATCACGTTAATCCTTAAAAAAATCCATCAAATTTAACAAGTCAAAGTCATAATATTAGAAACCAAAGTTCTTTAAAGAAAACGTAAATAAGATTAGTAGAATAAAAGTAAAAATAATCTCAGCCTGATGTCACTATTAGAGTGGGAATTCCCAAAATCAAGAGACGTTCAACAACAATGTTGACATAAATACATAAAAAAATTATCAAAATAAAATGTTCTCCGACACTTCGAGAATACTAGGCGTCACCTGCAACTTACGGTTCATCTGCGTCCATCGTAAACACATAAAAAACGAGGAGTGAGTTTCGAAATCATGTAATAGTATAAGATAAGTGAGAAAAATATGCAAGTAATTAAATTGGCACAATATCACATCATAACATAGCATTCAAAATCTTTAAGAACATAAAATCAAAGGTTAATTAAAATCAATCACAATAAAATAGTCATAGATGCAATGTTATGCACATCCTATCCTATATACTTCTTCATCATTTGGTACCAATCTACTCTGAAGTATTTAGTTATGAGACTTGATACTATGCCACCACACGAGTAGACGGACAATTCATGAATTGCGATGTCCTCATTGATCCCCTCACTTCAACTCGACACACATATACGCGACTGTCAGGGTACTCATGAATTGCATGATAGATCCTGACCTTAGGAAGTAACCCAATAATCCACTTAGGTCTATTAGTCTTACCTTACGGTTTGACTATAGACCTCCATGATCAGACTCATTTAGTTGTACTTCCCCGAAATCACTAGACTTTTCAGACCCTCTCTATATGATAAAATAATCTTCACTTCAAAAATCACCAACATCTAGCTCATACTTATTCGATGATCACAACTCGACAACTCTCAAAATGAATTCCACACTATTCATCAAAATTTACGTCGATGTATATATCAATCATTCCACAATATTCATCAGAAGTTACATCAACATGTATATCAGTTAGTCTCAATCAAGTCTCAAGTCTCAACATTTCGTGCACAAAAATCACAATATTCAAGTTCTATCAATTATAAAGTAGGAAGTCAGGCAAGACTGACATTTCATGCACATAAATCACAACTCACACGACTTACATTTGGCTGACACAAAACCGACACTCGACCCACTCGGCCTAATTGGACATACCTGCTCTGATACCACTAGTGTGACACCCTAAACCCCAAAATAACATATATAATAATTTATACTAGATTTCTTTTTAGCAAAATTTACAGCGGATAAGAAAATTTGTTTCCAAGGAAATAAAAACTTTTATAACTAATTTAGGATATCACATTCCTCTAAATACACATGTAAAAATTCAACTTTATTTCTCAATTAGAACAGTGCAATCTCAATGAATTTGACTTAACTATAATTTCTTAATTTAATTCCAAAAATTTATTAGTACTTATAAGGTTTTCATACAAAAATTTGTTTCTAATTAAATAAGTAAAAGTAAAATACAAATTACAACTCTTAAATCTCGGTATCACCTATCAGAGCGGGGTTTCTCCCAAATTTGAACTTCAAGACTCATTAACCTGTAATAATTGTAATTTTGCAAACACAGGGCACAACTAGTCAAACACAAACAACGAAGGAGGTGAGTTTTTTGGAACCAAATTGATTTTATACTATGAGTTTTGATGATAACAAGAGTATTTTATGAGAACAATATATTTGACTTCAAAGAGTATGAAAGAAGATTCATGTTTTTGAAGAAAATCTAAAATAAGATTTGATTCAAATTTATAATTGATGAAAATCTAAAATAAGATTTGATTCAAATTTATAATTGAAGAAAATTTAAAATAAGATTTGATCCAAATTTATAATTGAAGAAAATCTAAAATAAGATTTGATTTAGATTTATAATTGAAGAAAATCTAAAATAAGATTTGATCAAGATTTGATCAAGATTTATGTACAACAAAATATGAACAGAATCAATTTGAAGAATTTACAAACGAAATCTCAACAAAATACAAACATAATTAACTTGAAAAATTTACAAACTCAATATAAACAAAATAGGAACATAATCAATCTAAAGAATTTACAAACTCAATATAAACAAAATAGGAACAGAATCAATCTGAAGAATTTACAAACTCAACCTGAACAAGATACAATTCAGAATTAAACAAGGACTAAATTGAAGCCCTAATTTTAACTATAAATAGATACTCAAGGCTGAAGAAGAAGAATATCGAAAAGCATAAAAAAGTAGAAGAACTCGAGCTCAAAATTCCAAATTCATCTTAGAGTTGAAAGAGAGAAACACTTGTTCGAATGAGAAATATTCTCTAAGTATTTTTTCTTTGAGTGTGAGAGTTATTATTATTATAAGCTTTGTTAGAAGCAAACACTTAAAGTTCCAATCTTTTGTATCCAACCCGATAGTGGTTTAGCTCCTTTTTTAATCTGGGGTTGTCAGGTTGTTAGGAGAAGATTTGGCTTGTAGAGTCAAGGTGGTTAGTTCCTCAAAAGTCTGGGGTTATCAGACTATTTGAGAAGACTGGCTTGGAGGGTCAGGTGTTTTGTAATTTAAGGTATTTGAATTAGTGGATTAAAGCATTCGGAATGAGGGTACTGGATGTAGTCAAGTTAGTGGTGAACCAGGATAAATCTATGTGTCAAATTATTTATGCTTTCATTGGTTCAAAAAGGTTAATCTAATCTCCAATCATTGAGAAATTTAGTTCATGATTAAGAACAGAGTTACAATAGAGAAGATTAAATTATACATAAAAAAGATGGAATGAATATTTACTTCTTGATTCCAAGAGTGTAATATTCAAGTTCCTAGTCTCCAAAACATGCATAAAAACGCATGCCAACGCATTGATAGCAAGTTTGGGCGGAATAGTTTGATTTTGGTAGCAATAGATGACACAAAAAGCACTGGGGGGGCAATGCATTGCCCATGGGCATAATGATTTGCAATGTAAATAAACACCTTTGATCTTCCAAAATTATTCTCCCTCTGATTTGACTTGCACCTTCACCCTTTTAGAGTCCAAATTTGTTAGAACCAAGTCGATTTGAAGAACAATGACCCTTAATTATTTTAATGATAACAAAGATTATTTTGTGGAAACAATTTATTGTGCTAATGAAATTGTTTAAGTGTGCCGACCCTCTGCTAAAAATTTTAACGGCTTTATGATGCATCCTCTGATGGATAGAGAACATATATGAAGAAATTGAGGCAATGCTCTAAAGAATCTATAAAAGTTGTGTCTGACTCTAATTAGCGCGCTCTTAACACGGTTCTGATGAATCTGATAATACAAATTTACTTTGATAATTATGGCAAAGTAGTTGAACATCTGGTCAATGCATCAAATCAACCCAAGTCAACGCTCTCATAAAAAGTTAACTTCTTAAGTTATTATTTTATTTTTGTAGGATCAATTAATTTCATTAGCATTAAATGTGATATTGCGAGGATCGAGGCATCTGGTTCAAGGATCAATTAAGAAGGATCATGGAATAAGTTTGAAATGTTTATAGTAAAGATATGAAAATGAATTATGAAAAATAATATATCATTTTACAACAAACAAAATAATTTGTATTTAAATTATATATTATATATTTATATATGAACATTTTAAATCCCGACAAATTTGTATTATTGTGGACAATTTTAATTTTTATGAAAAATATACATCTATTCTATAAACAGACTTATTCCTTTAAAAATTATACATTTCCCAATATATTATTTTTGATTTATTATCTTATTTTGATTTATGATTTTGTATAGGAGTATTAAATGACATTCTTTGAAGAGGGTTCTGGTGCAAGGAAGCACTTATGACAGACTAGGAGTAAGTCTGAAATATTTATAGTGTAGACTGACTAAAAAGTTTTATAAAAAATAACGAATTAATAAAATTATATATTATAAAAAATAAATACATAAGAGGGAGGGACTAAAAAAATACAAATACAAATTATGAAGGTGTAATAAATTGAAATTTAAAATTTAAAATTTTTTTGGCTTATTCCAATTTCATTAATTTCCTTTTTTAGATTGTTTTTTATTGTTATTTTTTATTTAAATTATATTATTTCGGTTAGTCTCTTTATGAGTGATACATAAAGGATTTTTTTTTCATATTGAATGATTCACAAAAATATAAAATAAATTTAGAATACATATTTTAAAATTGTTATTAGTTTTATTCGAAATTCAAAATAAAAATTCAACTAAAAGAATAACGAACTTTAAAAAAAATAAAAAAAAAGTAAAAATTAAAAATAAAGACATAAGGGGGGGGATTTGAAAAATAAAAATATGAATTATTTATGGAGGTCTAATAAATTGTGAAATTTTAAATTTAGAATCATTTCGAATTATTCCAATTTAATTAAATTACTTATTTAGATTTTTTAATTGTTTTTATTTAAATTTAAATAATAATATTTCAGTAAAGTTCAACATGAATGCAATTAATGTTGAATCATTGTGAGAAGAGAATCGATTGTAGGACACGTGGAATAATTATTTCATGAAATGGGTTCCAAACAATATTAGTATAGATAGATATATATAAATAGATAGATAGATGTAGATAATATAGTTGAAACTTTTAAAATGTAATTATTGATTTTTTATTTTAGACTTTAATTTGTCAATCAGGATTTTTATTCTAATTAATTTAAATTCCAAATTTTGAATTCTGAAATGACACATATATATATATTTAATTTTGTATGATTTTTATTATTTTCTTACTCATTATAGATATTTATTAATTAGCAATTTTTATTTCATTTAATGTAAAATTTGAAATTGAACGATTTTTGTGTTTGTTGATGTATGCTATAGTGCTACCATGTCTACAATTTTTGGCTAGGATGTTTTATAGACTGTTATTTATCGTCCAATCTCCATCATAAATACTTTATGAAGTTGATGACTCTCTCTTACTTTGCATGAGAGTGTATCTTCCTTAATCTAATTTTTTATTTTATAAGAAATATATTATTAATATTATTTATAATCTGGAGGCATTATTTAAGTATCTTATTAGGGAAGGGATATAGGGTGTATTTCTTGTGAGGGAATTGGAGTTATTAGAATGGGGAAGTGTTGGTTTGTTGGGGTATTGATTGTGGGGGGCTATGAGTGCTTGTTTGGAACTAATGTTGGGGTAGAAGGGTACCCAATTGAGGATCTAGTTGTGAGGTTGCCAGGCCAACCCAAGGTTAAATTCAGTAAATATGCTGGCTATGTTGAAATAGATGTAAAGCATGCGAGGAGTCTCTTCTACTATTTTGTTGAGGCTGACCATCACCCTCACAAAAAGCCTCTAACACTTTGGCTCAGCGGAGGTAATAATTATTTATGAGTTTAATTCTTATATCTTATTATAAAAAAATTTACACTATTAACATATCACGATTATTTATGGACATAATTTTAGTAGTAATAATAGTTAAAATTAAATATCTTTAATATTTTAACAATTGTGATTGACTGACAATGTAAAAATTCTTTATACTGATCGTGTATATGGATTAAATCCTTTATTTATTCTAATACATGATTATATGAAAATATTTATGATATAATATAGAATATCAATCAATATAATTAATTGTAAAAATGATTTTAATGATTTTTTATTTTTCACATGTTATCTTTTGGTGAAAAGCGTAGATGGTCGTAGTTATATATGTATTTGTCCTTGTGTAGTTGTGCTGTGTTGTTCCCTACTGATTCAGGTGTTGTTTTCTTGCTGGTAGAAAATCAAGTTTGCTTGATAAGAACCGGTTATATTTTTCTAAACCGATAGAAATTTTTTTATGGGTTTAGTCGACATGCATATCTATTACCGTCACATAAGTTTATATAGTAAACGTTTAATAACTATCAAATACTCAATTCTTATTAAATGAGTATAAATTAAAACTATTTTATATTGATAGTATATTTTTTATTTATTTGTTACAATGACTATATCAAATCATAAAATCCTCTCTCACGGCTCATAAATGTCCTTTAATTGAGAGAAATAAAGTACACTTGTTCAATTTTCAGGTCCAGGATGTTCCTCCATTGGAGGAGGCGCCTTTACCGAATTGGGTCCATTTTATCCTAGTGGTGATGGACGTGGTCTACGAAGGAATTCAAAGTCTTGGAATAGAGGTATAAAACTATATACATATGAATTTGTATTTTGATATTGGAGAATAATTTGGCTGTACAATATTGTTTCCTAATATATATATATATATATATATATATATATATATATATATATATATATATATATATATTTTGTCTATTCTTAATTTTCATAGTTTCTAATCTTCTCTTTGTGGAGTCTCCTGCTGGAGTTGGTTGGTCATATTCAAATACAACTTCCGATTATAACTCTGATGACGCCTCCACAGGTATTGAATTAAACTTTAATTTGTGGAAAATAATTTATGTATAGTTTTTATCTATGCAAAAGAAAAAGTAATTTTAGGTGTGTTATGCTATACATGCAATTTAATTTTTTAATAGGCATGAACATTATTCTTTAATTAATTTTTTTTTTCAGCAAATGATATGGTTTTGTTCATGTTGAAATGGTACGAAAAGTTAACTTGCTACAGCTCAAGGGATTTGTTTCTTACAGGAGAAAGCTATGCAGGTAAAAGAAACCTATAAATGAGATCCCAATTTTAATAACTAATTTGTCGTTTTGAAATTCCAATATAACTAATTGAGTTTTAATTTTAATTGAGTGCAAAAAAAAATTTACATTCTCATTCTCATTACATTAAAATCATTCATGGAATGACTTTCGAAATAGTTAAATATCTCACTTAACGATTGGAATTAGTTGATAGTGTAAAAACTTTTTGTAATGTATATAAATTAAATCCTAACTAATTTTTGTGTATCAGTAACATTTATATGATGTTATTATTTTCAGGACATTACATACCTCAGTTAACTACTGCTCTTCTTGATTATAATACTCATTCAATCGGTTACAAATTCAATATAAAAGGAGTTGCTGTAAGACCACATTCATGTGCTACCTTTTATTGATTATTTAATTAAGAGATTTGGGAAGTTAATTGATCAAAGTAATAATCCTAATTTTCCCCTTGGTTTTGTTAGATTGGAAACCCACTTCTTGAATTGAATCGTGATACACAAGCAACATATGAATACTTTTGGTCACACGGAATGATTTCAGATGAAATTGGTCTTTCCATTATGAATGATTGCAATTTTGATACAACTAGTGCTAACTTATCTAAATCATGCCAAAATGCCATGGTTGATGCTCAAGAAATTGTGGGAAGTTATATTGACGAATATGATGTGATTCTTGACGTTTGTTATCCATCCATAGCTGAACAAGAACTCAGATTGAAAAAAATGGTACTTTTTGCCTCTTTCGTTTATTTTGTTCTGATCATATGATACTTTTTAATTTTTAACAAAATTATGAGCTAATTAATTTGGTTATTATTTTATTAATGTAGGCTACTAAAATAAGTTTAAGTGTAGATATTTGTATGGACAATGAAATCTATTTTTACCTCAACCTCCAAGAAGTTCAAAAGGCTCTCCATTCTAATCGTACCAAACTGTCGTACCCATGGTTCATGTGCAGCGAGTAAGTATAATACATACTTCGATATAACTATAATTACATCAGTTGTCTAGAAGTCGGTTATGTAACCGATTTAAAAAAGGTTTTTTTTTTTGTCTTATAGGTAGTCTTTTTAATTGATTTTAAAAAGTATTTTCTACGGTATTGTCACTCAAACTAAAAATATAATTTGAATAGAGTTTATAAATACTAGCAATGAAAAATTATGTTGTTGCTAAAAATTAGTATTACTTTCAATATATATTTTGTTAATTGTTGTCAAAATATTGCATTATTCACAATGAAAAGTTATTTTGTTGCAAAAAAGTTGTATTATTTACTATAAAAATTATGTTTCTTCCAAAAATTGTATTATTTCCAACAATATGTTATGTTGCTGTAAAAAATTAGAATTATTATCAATAACAAATCATATTGTTGTAAAAAAAACATATAGTAATATTTTCAATGAGAATAATTGTTTTCCCAACAATAGTAATATTGTTGAGAAAATATAAATTTTATTGTAATGACTTAAAAAAGTTGTTGCATAAGCATGTTGTTACCAATATATTGATTGTTGCTGCAAAAAAAAAGTTAATGTCAAATATGTATCTTATTCTTTATCGTCAAAATTGAGTTAAGACTAAACTTCAAATATTTAACGAGTAAAGTAATATTACTAATTCAATGTTTCTAAACTTGAAATATTAGATTTTTATTTTACTTTTATTACTAATCAAATGTCTGGTCTGCACTTTTTCTTTGTTGTAGTGTTTTAAATTACAGTGGTACAGATCATATCATCAGTATGCTTCCGGTTCTCAAACGGATAGTTCAAAACCATATTCCAATATGGGTTTACAGGTAATTAATTTCAACAAAGGATACTCATTGATTGGATGTTATTTATTTTATATATTTTTGTAATAAGCTAATCATTTATGTTAACTTAATTATTATGACAGTGGAGAGCAAGATTCTATTGTGCCATTAATAGGTTCACGAACACTAATTCGTGAACTAGCTCATGACCTAAAGTTCAACATTACAGACCCATATAGAATTTGGTTCCACAAAGGCCAGGTATATTTTTATTAACAATTTAACCATTTTTTGCATATTGGTAAATTATTTCATAATTATATGATATTGAAATTTTATTCACTTCGATTTCCCATATTATTATATGTGTAGGTTGGAGGTTGGGTAACCAACCGAGTATGGAAATTTGTTGACTTTTGCAACGGTAAGAGGAGCAGGTCATATGGTACCATATGGACAACCTTCTAGAGCATTGCATCTATTTAGTTCTTTTGTGGGTGGCAAGAGATTGCCAAACACAACTCGACTTTCAATTGGCGAATGATATATTTATGAATGGAAAGATGGGATGATGAATATGCCAACTATATGTATAACATACGATAGTAATAGATTTTATAGTCCAATTGAGTCTTACTGATCAATTTGTAGATTTTATTGCTTAAAAATATGTAGCGGTGAAAAAGAAAATAATCAAGGGGTGTGTCTTTGTAAACCATTTCTCATTAAAAAATTGTATGGAAAAAAAATCTATAAAAGGAAGTGAAAACAGTACAAGAAATCAACGTTTTTTATGCATATTTTCGTGCCAAGATAATTCTGTAGGTAATACATAAGAATTTTGCTACAAATTTTTATTTTGCGGCAGATTTAAATAAGATTACATTTTTGCAACAAAATTCACATTTTTCCTAAAGATTTACATGCAAGTAAAATGTTACTGAAAACTTCTGCAGCAAACACCTATACAAAATTTTAGGTTTGTTAGATTCTTGGGAAATTCAGCGGGTAAATTTCTTGCTGAATTTTGTGCCAATTTCTATTTTTTTATTTTTATATAAATAAAATAAATTTTTTTTAAGCAAAATAAAATAGTTAGACAAATTCTACGGTACTATTAAAGAAATAATGTGTATCAAATTTTTCTTTACCTTCTCTATTATTTGTGAATCGTCTGAAATCTATTTTGCTTTGTTTCCTTTAGAGAATTGAAAGCCAAGGACATTGATTTTCTTTTTGGTTCATCTTCCACTAGTTCAATTTCATGGAATCTAAGTGAACTCATCAGCTCTTCTACAGGCAATTTGTTAAGATCTTTAGCCTCTTGAATTGCAATTATCTTTGGTCTCCACTTGCTAGCAATACTTGTGATGATCTTTTTGACATGATCAGATGTAGTGTATCTTTTTTGAAGAACCTTCAATCTAGAGACTAGGATTTGGAATCTAGAAAACATTGTTTCAATGTCATCATCTGCTTCCATTTGAAATAGTTTGTACTTACTAACAAGCATATTTGCTTTAGCTTCCTGTACTTGTTTATTTCCTTCATAGTTGAGAACCAAGGCATCAAAGCTGATTTTTTCTATTTCCTTGTTGCTGCATTTTTCGAACTCTTTAAAGGTTATAACATTCATCATAAAGGTTCTAGCTTTATGATGCGTCTTGTATTGTTTCTTTTGATCAGCGTCGAGATTCTTTTTGATATTTCAATATCAGCATCATCTTTAGGAGCTTCATAGCTGTCTTCATCTATGTCCCAAAGTTCAAGATCATGTGAGATGTAAAAACTTCTTAGCCGATCTTTCTAGTTCTCAAATATTTCCCCATCAAACAAGGAAGGCTTGTTGGCATTTCCACCTATGGCTTCATCACAAGAGTTAGTCAAACCTTTCCCCATCAAACAAGATATTTACTCAAATACTGTTAAGTGTTCATCCTTGAGACCAAGTTCTAATGTTAATTGTAGAGAGAAAAAAACAAGAAAAATGAGGTTTGAATTGTGTTTTGTTTAAAAAAAAGTGATATAAAAACACGTTGAAAACAGGAATGAGTAAAACAAAAATTAAAGAAATAAGGGAAGAAAAGAACACAAACCAATTTATTCTGGTTCACCATCAACACAGTAGCTACGTCTTGTCCTTTCACATAGAAGGATTTAATCCACTATTCACCAATGGAATCAAGCGTTCAGTGAACACCTTTTAGTCAACTTAGTGTATTCAATAGCTGTCAACCTTCTAGCTTAGTACGATCAAGCTGTTTAGGACAAGAGCCACTACTGGGCCAAGATACAAAGTGTTTAGATTTGGTTTAGAACGAATTCTCACACAAGAGTGTTTACACAGATGTTTACTCTTAGAAGATTTCTTAGGTTTCTTAGCAAGAGATTTTCAAGTGTTTGTAGTGACAGGAGTACTTCTCTTGTTTCTCGTTTTTGTTCTATATTCTTAGTGACGATCACGAATCCTTTTATATAGAGTCAACTAGTCTATTAGGATTTTTGATTGTCGTTGTTGTTCTCGTCGTTGTTGTTCTATATTCTTAGTGACGATCACAAATCCTTTTATATAGAATCAATATGTGAATTGATAACCCATTTCAAATCTTTAGATATTTTGAATCAGCATTAAAAGTTTTTCAAAATATGTCTTCATGATTGACTTAGCGTATCTTGACAAAAAAGGAAGGTGCATTGAGAGCGAGCAAATGAAACAAAGTGTTGTCTTTACTGCTTTGTTTAGCTTGTCTATTCATTAGAGCATACAGCGTAATACAATCTGTACACTTAAATAAATTTATTAGCATAATAAATTGTTCCCACAAAATAATTTTTATTATCACCAAAATAATTGAGGGTCATTGTTCTTCAAACCAACTATGTTCTAACACTTTTTGCTGAAGCTTGGGCTCTTCTTCATGGTGTTAGGGTGGCTCGAAATATTTGCTTAAAAAAGGTTGTCTTTGGAAGCGATTCTAAACCTCCGATTAACATGGTCAGAGGTGTGTCGTATACCCCGTCGGATCTCCAACCTCTCTTGAAAGAGGTCCACTATCTCCTCCATCTTCCTAATTGGAGTACTTCTCTTTATCACATCTTATGTGAAGTTAATCATAGTGTTGATTTCCTAGCAAAAGAAGGTATGCACGCGTCTCAAAATAAGGTATCCAATCTCTCCTCCATCTTCCTAATTGGAGTTTACGATTTTATTCATAACATTTTGCATATTGATTGTAAAGGACTAAGTCTCTCTTCTTCTTCTAGTTAATAATCTATCTCTATTTTAATAATAATAATAATAATAATAATAATAATAATGATAATAATAATAATAATAATATAGAAATTATATATATGTCTTTTCATCTTCCTTTGTTACTTATTGATAAAAAATATGACGTCAATTTTTAATATTACTTCCTTAGTTATTTTATTTTTTTCTTTTTACAACATATAGGAAATGATAGATTATTTTTGTCAATAAATATATATATTTGTTTATGAACCAATCAATTAAGAAATATTTTACAACAAAATATTTTTGAACAATAATTATTAGGAAGCTTTAAAATTGCTTTATGTTTCATCTTTTTTTTAAACAAAAAATAGCTTTAAAATAATAATATAACATAATATATACATGTATTATGAGCTTTAAATTAAAATTAATTATATATCCTCTTTCGAAATATGTGTCATGTTTTGAAAACTCCGTGACCAGAAAAATCTTTACAAAACTCTTCAACTCTTTCATAAATTTGATTACCTTTACCCTAAAGCTTTAAATCCTTAATTCTTACCTCTCAAATACTCTATTAATTTATTACTTTTAATTAATATTACTATTAGTTTTTGTAATTTCAGTTACCATTTAATTAATGTTAGTGATATATTAAACTCTTACTTTCTTTTTGGTATTTATAAATTACATTAACATAATTATTTTTTTAAGGAGTATGGTTTTTCTAATATAAAATTTATATTAAGTTGTTCGTTTATAATCTCTCTTTCTCTATTGGACTTATCCGTTTTTTTTATGAAACAAACTATAATTGTTTTTAGGCTAAAATCATATTTTAATAAAATTAAAAAAATCTGGGGGACAAAGACTAAACCCATGAAAAATAAACAAACAAC
>JBBPBQ010000004.1:17831196-17850798 GCA_037974755.1 Cicer yamashitae | reverse complement strand
TAAAATATACAGTTTTTTTTAATTACGATAACATGATTTATTTAAGTATAAAAGCACATCAACTAAAAATTGAATCAGACAAGTTTTACGTACTATAAAAGAATGTGTATCGTTACTATGAATATCTTAACCAATATTTTTCTCTAATTTATCCATGTGAGCATTACTATAGTATCTATTAAAGTTGATTAAATTAAGAGTTTTGGTACGTTAATCTATTTAATTTTGACCTCAATAATTAAATAAATTATTTTAATAGATGAAATTGAAATTTTAGTTTTAATTCAAATCATAACAAAAAGTATCATTTCAAAATAGACCCAAAAGATAAAACTTATTAAAAATTTGGTGGTGTTTCTAAAATATGGTTAAACTTATTCATAGATGACATATCATTCAACTATTGGTGATTTAATTTAATAATACCAAAACATGTTAATTTTCAAATGTACCTTAGAAGTCCTCAAGTATGATATAATTCAAATGTACCTTAGAAGTCCTCAAGTATGATATAATTTTCAAATGTACCTTAGAAGTCCTCAAGTATTATAGTCCCAAAAAAATATAAATTGAATACTTTTGGTTCATGTATAAAATTGAATCTTTTGTAAACAACCAATGTTCAAAGGTATATTTCTTTAGGCAGAAATATACATTTAGTCCGTTAAGTTTAATTCAATTTTTACTTAGGTCTTTTAAGTTTATTTTATCTTGATTCGAGCCTTTAAGTTACATTCGTTTGCACCATTAACCTTTAAAATATATTAAATTACACATGTAGTGCTTTATGTTTGAAAATTTTCTCTAACAACTGTCATAAAATGTTAATATTTAATCAAAACATCACAACAAGTTGATTGTTCAAGCTACTTTGTATGTGAAGGAAGTTAAATACATTTATTATGTGGATAGACATTTATTACCTTGTTTTTAAAGTTATATGTGGATTTAAATTGTTGTAGAGAAAATCAAGAAATAGATACCATTCATAAGATTTGAAACTACAAGAAAACATTTATATACCTACGAAAAATTACCCACAAATCTCAGTTCGTGAGTAAATTATTTTGTATCTACAGAAAAACCTTGAGTAAATTTTTTTGAATAAATTGATAGTTTTAATTAAATTCCACAGTTATTCCGTGGGTAAAATTAAAAAAAATCCGTGGGTAAAGTTAAAAAAAATACAACTTACTTAAATTGTCGAAATTTCTTCGTATTTTTTTTACCACAAATTATACATATATAAATGAAGAGAATAGTATTAATTGTTCCACGGGTTGTATGTGGGTAAAGTGAAAGTAAATTTTTATTTATTACTTTCTTTTTGTGTTAGAAGGTTTTTGTGTTGACTAAAAAAACTAACTCATTCTCGCTTATCTCTATACAACCCTAAACTAGAAACCCTTCTTCTTCTTCCAACCCAGATTACAATTTTGCTCCAAGTTAGATTGTCGCCGCTCCGGCCACATGGACTTAGACCTCTCCGGCCTCTACTTCGACATTTGCTCTCTCTTATTCATAGGTTCTCTCTCTCTCTCTCTCTCTCTTTCTTGTTTTGTCGTTCGCTATCTCTCTCTCGTTCTCTCATTTGCTCTCTCTAATTTGTTCTATTTTCATGATAATTTGTTGATTAAAGGAAGGAAGAAATGGTTTATTAGTTACCTTTCATAAGTCAGCTCTTGCCAATCTATATTTGCATCTTTATCTGCTTCAAGAAATAAAAAAGGAAAACATTAACATTCAATAAACTATGGAATTTTTGGAACAATCATAAATAAAGGCCTACATAAAGAGAAAAATAGTTTATGTGCTCGATCGTGTAACATTACATTTAAACACATGCTAGATCATGTCAGATTAAAGAACTTCATTTGTCATATAAAGTTTATGTGCATATTTATGCATATTCTAATAACTCAACTAACCATACGAAAAAAATATTTATTTTGAACACATACATGATAATCTTGCACATTAGAATGTGGTCAAGTAAATAAGACATGTGTAGATTAATTATTTTAAAAATTAAAATAAAAGAGAAAAAAAAACCATGATATTGAGTACTGTAACTACCTAGAGAGTGATAGAAAGGTTATTGAGATTTAACACCAACGAAAAATGGGCTACTTTTTTTTTTGTTGTACTTTTTTATTTTTTGTTTGCTTGGAGTTTTTTTTGTTACTGCTGCATTTATTTTGGCCAAACCTTGATTTGGGTCTTTTAGAATTTTTTTTTTTTTAAAGTTGATTTGTGTTGCAGCAACTTGATTTGTATATGAAGTGAAATATGCTACACATTGGCTAATAATATTTAATGTGATAGATAATATGAAGTATGTTTACATGTGCATTAGGTTCATTATTATTTCTTATATAGTGTAATACAATAGTTTAGAGCTATTTACATATATTGAAATAATTGATGTTAAAAGAATGAGTGGTAATAGAATTGGTTTGTATTTGGAGAACATTATTTTTAATTTGAACTTTGAGTAATAACTTGTTTGAGGTTTGTATAGATATCCTATTTGATCTGTAAAATTACTTTCCCTTTCTCAATTCCATCGCTCCTCCATTGTTTGTTTGTCCTTCAAAATATGGATGGCTACCACCCAAATCGTAGTTGGATATATGATAAACTTTATGCTCAACAAGGGGGTTGAAACCAACCTTCACAATTGCATGTGTAGCGGTGTATTGTCTGCAAGTGAAGTCAAAGTTCACTTGTATAGGTTTGGGCCAAATTATTGGTATTGGATTGAGCATGGCGAAGAAGCCCCACATATTGACCCAGAAAACGTTCCAAGTAGTAGTGGATATATGGATAACGATGATTTATTTACGTTAATGTAACATATGGTCGATGATGCGTTTGGTCCTACGTATCACTTCCAAAATCTGGGTGATGAGGGCGATGAGGAAGAGATTAATTAAAACCCCCAAATGATGATGCTCAAGACTTTTACGATTTGTTAACTGTTGCAAACAAGCCCTTATATGAGGGGGATTCTAATCAAAAACTTTTAATATGCGTGAAAATTTTAGCTTGCAAATCAAATTGGAATGTTCCACAGAAGTGTCTTGATTTCTTTGCCAACATGCTTGTAGATGTGTGTCCTTTTAAGGATTCACTTCCAAAAAAAATTTACCTAGCCAAAAATTTGGTGACCATGCTAGGATTGAAGTCTGAGAAAATTGATTGTTGTGTTGAAGGGTGCATGTTGTACTACAAAGATAATAGTGCAGATCTAGAGTGTAGGTTTTGTCATGAACCCCGATATGCTCCTCGTAAGCCTGAGATAGGTAACCAAAAAGACATTCTAGTTAAGAGGATGTTCTATATGCAAATTACTCCTAGGTTAAAAAGATTGTATGCATCAATGGAAACTACTTCCCAAATGAGATGGCATCATCATAATAGATCGAGTTCAGGCATTTTATGTCATCTGTATAATGAGGAAGCTTGGAAGCATTTTGTTGCAAGGTATCCAATCTTTGCCAATGAACAAAGAAATGTAACGCTTGGTTTATGGTTTGATGGCTTCACGCCATACATTTTAGGCATTTCATCCCCATATTCTTGTTAGCCTGCTGTTGTGACCCCGTATAATCTCCCGTCCGCAATGTGCATGAGTAAACCATTCATGTTTTTAACTTGTCTCATACTTGGACCATCTAGCCCAAAAGCAAACATTGATGTGTATTTACAACCATTAATAGACGAGCTTCAACAATTGTGGAGTGAAGGGGCTTTGACTTATTAAATTTCCATGAAACAAAACTTTGTAATGAGGGCAACCTTAATGTGGAAAATTAACGATTTGCCTGCTTATGGCATGCTATCAGGATGGAGTACTAAAGGTAAATTGGCATGTTCGGTGTGTATGAGTGGAAATAAAGCTTTTACCTTAAAATACGGTGGCAAAAATTCATGGTTCGATTGTCACCGTCGTTTCTTACCTCATAATCATGCCTTTAGAAGAAGTAAAAAATGGTTCATTAAAAATAGGGTTAAGAAGGATGAACCAACTCCTATATTGATCGATGAAGAAGTATGGGTTTGGTTCACAATATTCCACGAGTGATAGAAAATGCAGTTTCTAAATTGTTTAGATATGGAGTTAACCATAATTAGACTACACGAAGCATATTTTGGGATCCTTTGTACTAGAAAGATAATTTATTAAGGCATAATTTAGATGTCATGCACATAGAAAAACATTTCTATGATAATGTGTTTAACACTGTCATGAATGTTAAGAACAAGACAAAGGACAATGAAAAAGCAAGAATGGACTTGGCTATCATTTGCCAACGTAGCGACTTGGAGTTGGTTCCACATAGCAATAGAAAAATGACAAAACCTAAGGGAAATTATTGCCTTACGTCAAATAAGGCAAAGAAAGTTTAGCAACGGTAAGAGGAGCAGGTCATATGGTACCATATGGACAACCTTCTAGAGCATTGCATCTATTTAGTTCTTTTGTGGGTGGCAAGAGATTGCCAAACACAACTCGACTTTCAATTGGCGAATGATATATTTATGAATGGAAAAATGGGATGATGAATATGCCAACTATATGTATAACATATGATAGTAATAGATTTTATAGTCCAATGAGTCTTACTCAATTTGTAGATTTTATAGCTTAAAAATATGTAGCGGTGAAAAAGAAAATAATCAAGGGGTGTGTCTTTGTAAACCATTTCTCATTAAAAAATTGTATGGAAAAGAAATCTATAAAAGCAAGTGAAAACACTACAAGAAATCAACGTTTTTTATGCATATTTTCGTGCCAAGATAATTCTGTAGGTAATACATAAGAATTTTGCCACAAATTTTTATTTTGCTGCAGATTTAAATAAGATTACATTTTTGCACATTTTTCTACATTTTTCCTAAAGACATGCAAGTAAAATGCTACATTCGGCGGAAAACACCTATACAAAATTTTACGTTTGTTAGATTCTTCGGAAATTACGCACGTAAATTTTTTACGGAATTTCATGCCAATTTCTATTTTTTTATTTTTATTAAATAAAATAAAATTGTTTTTAAGCAAAATAAAATAGTAAGACAAATTCTACGGTACCATCAAAAAAAGAATGTGTATCGAATTTTCTTTACCTTCTCTATTATTTGTGGATCGTCTGAAATCATTTTTGCTTTGTTTCCTTTGGAGTTGAAAGCCAAGGACTTTGATTTTTTTTTGATTCATCTTCCACTAGTTCAATCTCATGGGATCTAAGTGAACTCATCAGCTCTTCTAGAGGCAATTTGTTAAGATCTTTAGCCTCTTGAATTGAATTATCTTTGATCTCCACTTGTTGGCAAGACTTCTGATGATCTTTTTGACATGATCAGATGTAGTGTATCTCTTTTGAAGAACCTTCAATCTGGAGACTAGGATTTGGCATCTAGAAAACATTGTTTCAATGTCATCATCTTCTTCCATTTGAAATAGTTTGTAATTCCTAACAAGCATATTTGCTTTAGCTTCTTGTACTTGTTTATTTCCTTCATAGTTGAGAACCAAGGCATCAAAGATGATTTTTTGTTTCCTTGTTGCTGCATTTTTCAAACTCTTTAAAGGTGATAACATTCATCATAAAGGTTCTAGCTTTATGATTCGTTTTGTATTGTTTCTTTTGATCAGCGTCGAGATTCTTTTTGATATTTCAATATCAGCATCATCTTTAGGAGCTTCATAGCTGTCTTCGTCTATGTCCCAAAGTTCAAGATCATGTGAGATGTAAAAACTTCTTATCTGATCTTTCTAGTTCTCAAATATTTCCCCATTAAACAAGGAAGGCGTTTTGGCATTTCCACCGATGGCTTCATCAAAAGAGTTAGTCAAACCTTTCCCCATCAAACAAGATATTTACTCAAATACTGTTAAGTGCTCATCCTTGATACCAAGTTCTAATATGAATTGTAGAGAGAAAAAACAAGAAATTGGAGGTTTGAATTGTGTTTTGTTCTAAAAAAAAAACGTGATATAAAAACATGTTGAAAATAGGAATGAGTAAAACAAAAATTAAAGAAATAAGGGAAGAGAATAACACAAACCAATTTATTATAGTTCACCATCAACACGGTAGCTACGTCTTGTCCTTTCACATAGAAGGATTTAATCCACTATTCACCAATGGAATCAAGCGTTCACTGAACACCTTTTAGTCAACTGAGTGTATTCACTACAAGAAAAAATACGAATTGCGACGGTTAAAAAGGGGGTCTGCAGCGGTTGTAACCACCGGAGTTTAATCTGCGTCAGTTCTCCAACCGTCGCAGATTCGTGCGTCGCGAGGTTGTTTTGCGACGGTTATAAAAACCGTCGTTCCAATTGCCGCAAATATTTGCGACAGTTCTAACTGCCGCAATCTTAATTCTTTTTTTTTCCTGGAAGGTATTGCGACGGTTGCAAACTGTCGCAAACTTATTTATTTTTTTTTTTTGCTTCTTTTTTCATTCTTATTAATTTCATTAAAATAAACAATATTCATAAATCTCATTCATATAACTAAAATACACAAATATAAAATTATAAATAAACATATAATATATTTAAAAGTAACAACCATACATTAAATTTAATTAAAATAATAAATAAATTAGTTTAAATATTCAAAAACCAAAACATTAATAAAGTGATTGAACATGCAAAACAACATCAAACTTAGTTCATAAATCATCTAGATAGTCCCTAATGATGTTGTTCCATGATTAGATCGACACCTAGAATCAGAAGAACATCTTCTATCTCTTGGCGATTCTAAGTATGTGTTGCCTGAAAAAACATATAAGTATATATGTTAAATTCAACCTCTCTTTTTCATAAATAATCAAGACTTTAATATTAACATCAAACAAGATCAAAAGCTCAAAATCAAAACATGCAAACATCAAATTAATTCCCGATTTGATAGTGGTAATAAACAACTCAAAATCAAATATTATTTCATACATTTCATTAAGAAATAATTTCAAATGCAAAGCCTTATAAATTGGAGAGCAAATATTTATTATATATAAAGCATTATAAACCATAATCTTCAATCATATCATAGATAATAAAAATAAGAAAGACATGGTATGATATGAACTCACAAGCCCCAGAATACCACATTTTAACAAAGGTACCAAACTCAAATGTTTAGCTTGGTACATAGCTATAAAAATGTTTTTGAAAATGACAAACTGCTTTGAAGTTTAAAAATTAAATGATAATGTAAATCCACTTAACTAGTTTACCAAAAGAAAAAAAAGCCGCTACATTAGACTATCTAGTTTGGCATGCCATAGAAACACAAGTTTGGATCGAGGATAAGTATGTACCAATAGGATTGACATTTCCCCTGTGGATGCACAAGAGGGTCTCCATATACTTCTAAAGTTGATGTAAGTAAGATCCTGTGAACATTACGATTTAGTACCAACTAAGATAAATAGTTTCATTATCAACAAAAGATTTAAAAAAGAAGAAAAGAAAAAAAAAATCCCAACCTTGCTCCAACTCGCTTTGCAAGCCCAAGCGTGTTCAGTGTTCCAATTACATTTGTCTTAATTGTCTATAAAGTTATTCCTTTGAATGTTACATAATTTACATATAGATCAATCGACAAATGTACACAATCTAAGTTACTGGACATAATAATAATAGTAATAGTAATAGTAATAATAATAATAACAACAACAACAATAAAACTTAAATATAAATTTAAGGGTGGGGGGAGAGACGAAGAAGGGGTTCTATAAGCTACTCTAGAAAATGTAGTAGGGAGCGAGCAGCAGGCCTTAAAGACAACAGTTCACATGATCATGTATAGAGTTTTGATTTCAATTTCAATTTTCATCTTATATGCAATAGTCAGGCTGCATATGATTGTGATAGACAAATTGGCAAAATTATACCGTGACGAATCAGCTCAAATCTTGGATGACCAATCCATTTTCTAAGGTTGTCTTTAGATCCATTGAAGAAGTTATCAGCAACAATTAGCTGAGCAGACAAACATAGTGTTATGTTGTACCAAAACTTTGGCAAAACTGTTGACAGACATAGTAAACATGAATACAAAGTACACAGAACGAAATAAGCTAAGCAAACCTCGTTTTTTTTTCTTTTCATTTTCCATCAATCTATCTAGGTGAGAACCAATAAATTAAAAAAATCATGATTAAGAATTCATGAATAAAAAAGAACTAATATTTGGACTAGTTCATATACAATCATTATTTTCATGCTTCATTGAAACGCGTCACCAAATACTTGTACACGTCACATTTTCCTCAGGTTATCTAACCTAGCCTGTAGATCATCGTCTATTCCACCATCATCATTTCCCGTTGGTTCAACCTGAGCAACCCTATTTTTTGCTGCGGGTGCAGTGACTGAGGTTGATGCAGGTGCATTCAAAAGTTGCACGTCCAACAAAAAAATATGTATCATCAATCATCATTATCCATAGTATTGTTACATTTATCCCTTCTCCTTCAGCTAAAGAATTTCTTTTCTCGGAATAAGAATGATAACAACTTACCTCAGAGTTGATATCAATTCCGATCTCATCGAGAACCTAATTCACGAGCTCTTCTGTCTCTTCCTCTTCTTCATCGCCTTCTAAAGCATCGTCAATTGCATCTTCTCATTCTGCCTTTCAAACTCTTGCATTATCGTTTTCAAAGAAGGCAAATTCATTTGCCTATTCATTTGACCCATTGCTTTAGTAACTCCTTTCATAGCCTCCCCCATAGCTTGAGTAAATTTAAGCGTCTAAAATCGATCTCAGAAAGTCATTTTTAAAGGCTATAAATTATAGATCAATTAATCTTATCTGCTTGTTTCCTAGGAGCTCAATAAGCACGAAGAAACTTTGGAAGTTGCATAACATACAAAGAAAACACAAAAATGTTTTGCAAAACAAACCTGAATTCTCAAAGAAACACCCTGAAGTTGAGATTTAAGCTTGTAAAACTTTTCAATCTGGTGGCGAGTCTTGATAAGATCCTTAGCCATAACCCTCACAACACCCTAACAAATTGAAGCCAAACTCAGAAACTACTCAAATTCTCAAACCAGATCAAACATATTATATACCTGTTCAAATAACACTGCCTAACTATATTAAACCACCAACCTTACAGAAATAAGCTTCTCATCAGATATAAACAACTTAAGAATGCCAAATGATCAATACCAAGATATCAAATTTTGGTGTAGCTTTTTTTTCTTCCAAATTTGTCGTTTACTACAAATAAATTTACCACTTTACTTTCAATTACGTCCAAAAATATACAATACGTTGAGTTAATATTTAATACACAATTAAGCACAACACAACAAACAAATCAACACAGTTGGGTATGTTTTGATTAAGGGTTTTGGAAGTCTATATTTTTTTATATACTTGAGATTTTATAAAAAATTGAAAGAATAACATAATAGATTGACATATAATTTTTCAATCACACTATTAATGTAGGTATGGATGGATAGTCAACTTGGCAAAATTAAGGTGCTACCGTGATTCTGCCAATCTCATCACCAATCCAAACATGTATTAATTTACTTTAAAAACATTTTATAGCTTTCTTAATTTAGAAAAGAACAATAAGTTCTCCAATCTCTAGTATAACATTAAACAATACAAATATATGTAAAAAAAAAGACACAATAATAGATAGATAATATACCATTTGTCCTTGTTTTGCACTCTTCTTAATCTCAGCAATCAACTTCTTCTCTTGAGACTGCAAGCTTTGTCTTTGTCTTTCAATTTCTCTAATAGACTTGTCTAGCATCCTTTTATTTTCCCTCAAAAGCTCTGTTATTATCACAATCCACAAAAAACAAAACTACCCATTAACTAAACAACCTAGTTCCTAATCAAAGACACAATTTTTTTTCTTAATCCAATCAACAAAATTAATTACCCAATTGAATTGATTATAAAAATAAAAAATGGGTAGTGAAAAAGAAGGGGAAGAATAACCTGCTGGAGTCTTTCTACTACCGAACAAAAAACTCATATTGGATCACCTCAGCTGCTTTAAAAACTATCCTTGTGTGAAGAAGATGACTTGTGCTTGGCGAACGCGTGACCTGGATCACTGTTTGCGATGAAAATTGCGGGTAGATGACGACCTGTTCTTGAACTGTTCGTAGAGATTTAGAGGTTAAGATTTGAGGGATTTGAGAGATGGGGGATGTGAGAGATTGAGATTTGGGGGATTTGAGATATTCTGAGGGACACAAAACAAAGAAAGCAATTTGGGGGAATTGATGGATTTTGAAGGGATTCAGAAAATAAAACGAAAGTTTAGAGAGCGCGCCAATGAAAAATTGGGAATGGGGACAAGTGAAAAGTTTGCTCTGAGAAGAAATGGGCGGTTAGGCAAAACCGTCGCAGCACCCGTTGCGAGGAAATATCGAGGGCGGTTGTTGATCAACCATCACAGTGTATGTGTTGTAATTTTTAAAAAAATTTGTAGTGATTCAATAGTTGTCAACCTTCTAACTTAGTACGATCAAGTGGTTTAGGACAAGAGCCACTACTAGGCCAAGATACGAAGTGTTTAGATTTGGTTTGGAACGAATTCTCACACAAGAGTGTTTACAACGCGAGTGTATTTTGTTTTTCAAAATAAATTGATAAAAATACAAAGTTAAATCCATAAATGAAGAAAGTACTTTTGTATAAAATATTTAAGTCGAAACACCACGACAAAGGTCAACCATAATTACAAACAGCGGAAATGGTTTTGAATAAAAGTCCAAAATATCCAAGTAAAATATACACCGACTAAAATAGTTTGTTTCAAATACATAAGTTCCCTTTTTAAAAAAACACTTTTGAAATAAGAAAGGGAAAATAAATAAAATTCTTAATTAAAACCCTAAGCTAATCATTAATCTAAGTGAGGGTGACTGGGTACTGAGAATCCACGAGCGGCATCAAGCCCCACTCCTTTAGATCACAAATCCAACTCATCGCTATGCTCTACCTTAGGACGATCCAAATTCTCATATGAGGGCAAAAGCCCAGATTTCCAAAATAATTATAAAGGGTCACCTACCGAAATTAACAAATAACACATAGCATATCAATTTTAAATGCACAAAAGAACCTTTCAACTTAACATACATCTAGAAAGGGTTTGCATATGCCAAACATGCATAATCAAAGTTGAAAAATGAAGTTTTGGACCAAACTGTACTGTCGGATTCGAATACAGCATAACTGTATTCGAATACAATGTTATTTTGCAAGTTAGAAGCAAAACAAACAGCAAAAACAGCACAACTGTATTCGAATACAGACCTGTTGTATTCGAATTCAGATGCGAAAACAACAAAAACAGCGTAACTGTATTCGAATACAGCCTCCTTGTATTCTAATACAGATGCGAAAACAGTGAAAAATCCTGCAGATTTTGTATTCGACTACAACCTCCTTGTATTTGAATACATTTGCGAAGTCAGTGGCAAAAATTTGACATCTGTATTCAACTACAACATCCCCGTAGCCAAATACAAGTGCGAATTCACAAGTTAGTAGCAAATACAACATATCTGTATTCGAATACAACTCTGTTGTATTCGAATACAACTATGAAAATTACAGATTTTCACTTTTGAAAACGTTTCGAAATCAAACAACACTTTCAGCACCAAGCCAATCAATCACACTTATCAATAACGGCACAATCACAAACAACAATCGAGTATGTATATACAACCATCACAGTATATCAAACATGACTCGCGTGCCAGGCACCCTAATGCAATGCGTATATGCCAATGCACATGATTCAGAATTCCAAACCAAAACCCTCCTGGAAGGGATGTAAATCGTAATTGTACTGCCTATCTCGGGCCAATACTAATTACCAAGGTGCCACCTATCACGGGCCGACACAATTTACTCCAGTGTAGCCTATCACGGGCCTACCCTGTTTTCTAGAGTGAAATCGCTCAAAGATCAGCATATTCTAGAGTGCAATCTCTCACAGATCAGCACGACGTGATAATCCTCGTAAGGATAAGATGAACCAACAAATCACATGACATCATCCCGTAGACCATCACGGACACCACTATCACCATGGCACCATTACGGTCACCATGTACTATGAAAATGCATGAGCATACTCTGACTCTTTACACCACAACCATTAAGTAAATGCAACTATTAAAAGATTCCCCTTTTTTAATGCTCATTTAACACTAATGATTTTTCAATTCAACACAGAGCATACTCAAACATATTTAACTCATAATTCCACAATTCACACCAATTCATATCAATTCATTTTTTTTTTCACAAAATCCACACATAAACTCATCTAAAAAATTCATAATATTAATTATGAACACATCAATTACACCAAACATGAAACACCACGACCATTACGTAAATTCAGCTATTAAAAGATTCCCCTTTTTTAATAGTCATTTAACGATAATGGTTTTTCAAAACATCTCACAGAGTACACTCATAACAGATTTTCCTCAACCCACATCAAATTTTATCCACAATTCACTTTAAATTCAATTCACAATACAAACCAAATTTCATCAATTCATTTTCCACAAAACCACACCTGAATCACATTAATTCCAAACACCACATTTCCAAGCATAAACCACCAAATTAAATCTCCCATTTTCAACCATAAATCAACAAATTAAATCTCCAAATTTTCAACCATAAATTATCAAATTCAAAACTCCACATTTCCAAACATAAACCACCAAATTAAATCTCCAGATTTTCAACCATAAATCACCAATTTAAATCTCCATATTTTCAACCATAAATCACCAAATTTAAATCTTCAAAGTCTCACCCATAAACACATTAAATTCATTTTCCACAAATCTACTCCTCAAACACATCAAATTTATTCTCCACAAAATCACAGATATGGCCTTCAATGCAAACTAAAAGTTTGGAAGGAGCCCTTACCTCAACGGTAGCTCTAACAACCGATTACGGCACCGCGATTAATTCCGGTAAAAACTTCGCTCGCGACGTCGCTTCCAAAGTTGGCTTATTAGCACTGTAGCGTGGAGATGAGCAACTTTCCCTTATGTTACTCCTCGAAATGAAGCTCAGAAGTCGAAGAAAAGTGGAGGTTTGTGTTTGGCGGTTTTGAAAACCACCCACACTACCTTCGTGAAACAGAGAAAGAAAGGAAAAGAAACAACGCGAGGCATTATATATATAAATATATAAACCAACCTAACAAATACAACAAATAATTACTACTCTTACACACATCTCAACTATTTTGATAAAAAAATATCCACTCTCGTTGCAACTCATTTGACAGATAAAATTTTTAGCAACCATAGATATTTTTAAGAAAACTGTCTAGTAATAAATTCTTCGCAACATAAATAAATTATTCTTCGACGAATAATTTTAACCGGATCTAAATATATATATATATATATATATAAAGAACATATAACAAACTCTAAAAAAATATGCTTTTGGTATTTCATTCGCAAAATGAATTAAAATTGGGCTAAATGCCTCAACAATTCAACACCAAATATACTAAAATTGTATAAATTAGAGTTTGAAATTAAGGGTCTTACATTACTACCCTCCAAAAAGAAGTTTCGTCCGTTCCACTGTCATAGCCTGTAAGACTCACCCGTTCCACTCAACATGATTTTGTCTACTCTCAACAAGAGATTGGGGATGATCAATTCCCCAATTTGTCAATAAGTAGCCAACGACCATGATGATGGCTTAGACCATCTTAACCTAACTGTAATAATGCTCCATTTGACTTGGACTTAAAGTTATCCCGAGGCACAAGCGGTCTAACAATCTTCTCAAGGTCCAGTAAGTTTCCCTTATTTTCCTATCGATGAAGTACAATCTTCCAATACTATGCCACGTAGCCTCATATACGTCCGCTTGGTACGAAACATCCATTAGGTACCAAACCGAAACACTAAGTATGACACCAACACCCTGAGCATAAAACAATCATTACCGCCGAGAACTCCCTAATTTCTCCATTGCCCACAAATCCTCGATTTTCTATAGTCGCACCAGTACTCCAAACCACAGTGTTCTTATCAGAATGTTGGTCTAATTATAACTTTAATAATCACATCACAACATCCGATTGGTGATCAAAGTTTCCTCCAATATTTTCGACAACATGCCAAAACCATACCACCTAAAACACACAAACTTCCTTTAGGTTTAGTGCTTCATTTCCAGAGTCACGTCTCCAACAAAAATCCAATTTGAATTTCACTCACTGGTTAAGACCAACATTTGTCTCATTCCTAACACCTCAAATTCACGTTTCACTTAGTCTATTTCCTACATACTTCCCAATTCTGGGCAAATCCGAAAATAATTTTCCTACATCTGCTGCCAACATTCATTATGATACTTCTCAATTTCACCGCGTCCTTTACTTGCAGCTTGATGATTATCTTCTCATTATGACAGGTCAAACACATTGTATTCACTCCATCACTTTTCCATTTATAGAAACCTTAAATTTCTACCTCGAACCTTGATACATCTTCATTATATCAAAATCATTACTTAGCCTACTCTTGTATGTCTTCTTCTACAAGTTGATCTCTCCTTGACAGCCACAATTGGTACACACCATTGTGCGTCATATCCCAAAATATCATCCAACTTAACTTGATTTTCTTTTTGTCTTTCCTCTTACTATTAAACTTTTCTTACTTCAGATAAGCTTGTCATCGTGATCTTTAAGAATTTCTTCAACATTTCGACAAAATCTTAATTCCTCCAAATTTTCACACTTCCTATGAAATATTCTACATCTGAAATATATCTCAAAACACTTTTCAGCTCTATCGTCATTCAACCGTCCATGTGGTCAAAATCTTAACGTTTGGCTTCCCAAGAACAACAACTAAACCATACATCATTTGTTACATTTCTTCCTATCCACTCTATGTCATTGAATAAAATTAGAAAATCTGATCCTTGAAATCTTTGAATACTCATTACACCGTCTAAATTTATCCATTTCATCTTAAGATACAATACAAGGTCTTATTCATCATTGACTCTAACCGTCTTAGTAATATCAATAATGAAACTCTTATAGTACTAGCACAACGTTATTAGTAAACCTTCAAACACTTCCACCCATAACATGAATTATTTCTCACTTGCCTACCTCAACTCCCTTGATCATACAAGTTTAAGTTGTCACTGGGTCCTCCATCCAACCTTGTGGATTTTGAATCGTTGACTTAAAGATTAGCCATCTCAAGGTCTCAAATCAAATCTTGATTAATCCCTCTAACTTATCAAATTATTCACACTCTCCTAGTGTTTACCATCCTTTAATAGACTCTCAATGCTTACATTGTCACGATCTCTGAGTATTCTTGTACTCTGTACCTCCAATTTCCACTTAATAGTAACATGTGGTTCAATACATCAAGTCTTAACTCCTTATGTTTACCCGAACATCACTCCGAATTCACACTTACATGTCAATAGTTTCCTCTAAGATCACTATCCATACTTATTTTCTCCTAAACCACACAGAGATTTGTCACTTACCAACAAAATATATAGTCTCACTCCTATAATCGTCATGAGATTCATACTTAACAATCTAAGTCGCGAATCTAGTTTAATTCGAATGCTCGACCTTACCCCTCAAGGTATCGACTATTCCTCAAAGCCTCCTTTATCTAACCAAGGTAATATTCACCCCTAATGTGTAGCGCACCTTACTTCATTACAAGCCTCCTTAGTTGACACCTGAGCACCAGATGCTATTCCAAATGGAAGCCTTGTCTTCTCAACAATTCCATGGTGTTCACATCTCTTTGATAGTTATCAAACTTCATCCAGTCTCGTCCTGAGATCTACCAGGAAAACATCCAATACTTTTCTAAAAAAGAATGTCCCCACTTAGATCTTTACTTGAAATCCTATATCTGTTCTCACACCAATAACATTTTCGAGTTATCACCAATAACATAGCCTCTGTATCCTTGAAACCACTTCATAAATCCCATGCCGTCATGATTTGCTTCAACCCTGTCATTCCTAGACCGATACGTTTAAGGAATTCAAAGACACTCGTCGACCAATATCGACCAATGTTCTATGTTTTAACTACTCTCCCAACTAAAGTGCCACCAGACACGTTATTTCGTATAAGAAACAATAAACTACTTATGCATATCATGCTTGACCCAAGACAACAAAACACTAAGTACACGTGGACTCCAGTTACTTGATACCCCTGAACACGACTCTTGATCAGCTTAGGACACCCAAATCACAGCCCCAAAGAAATTTAAACCAAAGCTCTGATACCACAATGTAACACCCTGATCTTTAACAACGCGAGTGTATTTTTTTTTTCAAAATAAATTGATAAAAATACCAAGTTAAATCCATAAATGAAGAAAATACTTTTGGATAAAATATTTAAGTTGTAACACCACGACAAAGGTCAACCATAATTACAAACAGCGTAAATGGTTTTGAACAAAAGTCCAAAATATCCAAGTAAAGTATACACCGACTAAAATAGTTTGTTTCAAATACATAAGTTCCCTTTTTACAACGACATCTTGGAAATAAGAAAGGGAAAATAAATAAAATTTTTAATTAAAATCCTAAGCTGATCATTAATCTAACTGAGGGTGAGTGGGTACTGAGAATCCACGAGCGGTATCAAGCCCCACTGCTTTCGATCACAAATCCAACTCATCGCTATGCTATGCCTTAGGACGATCCTGATTCTCATCTGAGGGCAAAGCCCAAATTTCCACAATAACTGTAAAGGGTCATCAACCGAAATTAACAAATAACACATAGCATATCAATTTTAAATGCACAAAATAACCTTTCAACTTAGCATACATCCAGAAAGGGTTTGCATATGCCAAACATGCATAATCAAAGTTGAAAAAAAATGAAGTTTTGGACCAAACTATACTCTTGTATTTGAATACAACATAACTATATTCGAGTACAGTGTTATTTTGCAAGTCAGAAGCAAAAAAGGCAGCAAAACAGCACAACTATATTCGAATACAGACCTGTTGTATTTGAATACAGATGCAAAAACAGCAAAAACAACACAACAACACAAACAACGTAACTGTATTCGAATACAGCCTCCTTGTATTCGAATACATATGCGAAAACAGTGAAAAATCCTGCAAATTTTGTATTCGACTACAACCTCCTTGTATTCGAATACATTTGCGAAGTCAGTGGCAAAAATTTGACATCTGTATTCAACTACAACATCCCCGTAGCCGAATACAAGTGTGAATTTAGAAGTTAGTAGCAAATACAACATATCTGTATTCGAATACAACTTTGTTGAACTCGAATACAACTGTGAAAATTACAGATTTTCAGTTTTGAAAACGTTTCGAAATCAAACAACACTTTCAACACCAAGCCATAATGCAATACGTATATGCCAATGCACATTATTCTGGAATTCCAAACGAAAACCCTCCTCAAAGAGGCGTAAATCCTAATAGTACTGTCTATCACGGGCAAGTACAACTTTCCAAGGTGCCACCTATCACGGGCTCACACAATTTACTCCAGTGTTGCCTATCACGGGCCTACATTGTTTTCTAGAGTGCAATCTCTCACAGATCAGCACATTCTAGAGTGCAATCTCTCACAGATCAGCATATTCTAGAGTTAAATCTCTCACAGATCAGCACAACGTGATAATCCTCGTAAGGATAAGATGGACCAACAAATCACATGGCATCATCTCGTGGCCCATCACGGACACCACTATCACAATGGCACCCTCGCGATCACCATGTACTATGAAAATGCATGAGCATACTCTGACTCTTTACACCACAACCATTAAGTAAATGCAGCTATTAAAAGATTCCCCTTTTTTAATGCTCATTTAACACTAATGATATTTCAATTCAACACAGAACATACTCAAACATATTTAACTCATAATTCTACAATTCACACCAATTCATATCAATTCATTTTTTTTTCATAAAATGCACACATAAAACCCATCTAAAAAATTCATAATATTAATTATGAACACATCAATTACACCAAACATGAAACACCACGACCATTACGTAAATGCAGCTATTATAAGATTCCCCTTTTTTAATAGTCATTTAATGATAATGGTTTATCAAAACATCTCACAGAGTACACTCAAAATAGATTTTCCTCAACCCACATCAAATTTAATCCACAATTCACATTAAATTCAATTCACAATACAAACCAAATTTCATCAATTCATTTTCCGCAAAACCACACCTGAATCACATTAATTCCAAACTCCACATTTCCAAACATAAACCACCAAATTAAATCTCCAATTTTCAACCATAAATCACCAAATTAAATCTCCAAAACCAAATTCAAAACTCCACATTTCCAAACATAAACCACCAAATTAAATCTCCAAATTTTCAACCATAAATCACCAAATTTAAATCTCCAAAGTCTCACCCATAAACACATTAAATTCATTTTCCACAAATCTACTCCTCAAACACATCAAATTTAATCTCCACAAAATCACAAATAAGGCCCTAAATGCAGACTAAAAGTTTGGAAGGAGCCCTTACCTCAACAGTAGCTCTAACAACCAATTACGGCATCGCGATTAATTCCGGTTAAAAGTTCGCTCGCGACGTCGCTTCCATAGTTGGCTCATTAGCACCATAACATGGAGATGAACAACTTTCCTTTCTGTTACTCCTCGAAATGAAGCTCAGAAGTCGAAGAAAAGTGGAGGTTTGTGTTTGGCGGTTTTGAAAACCACCCACACTACCTTCGTGAAACAACCTGTTGCAACTCTTACACACATCTCAACTATTTTGATTAAAAATATCCACTCTGTTGCAACTCATTTGACATATCAAATTTTCAGTAACTAGAGATATTTTTAACAAAACTGTCCGGTAATAAATTCTTCGCAACTTAAATAAATTATTCTTCGTCGAATAATTTTTATCGGAGTACTTCTCTTTGTCACATCTTATGTGAAGTTAATAATAGTGTTGATTTCCTAGCAAAAGAAGGTATGCACGCCTCTCAAAAGAAGGTATCCACTCTCTCCTCCATCTTCCTAATTGGAGTTTGCGGTTTTATTTCATAACATTTTGCATATTTATTGTACAGGACTAAGTCTCTCTTCTTCTTCTTCTAGTAAGTAATCTAGCTCTATTTCAATAATAATAATAATAATAATAATAATAATAATAATAATAATAATAATAATAATATAGAAATTATATCTATGTCTTTTCATCTTCCTTTGTTACTTATTGATAAAAATAATGACGTCAATTTTTAATATTACTTGGTTATAAAAATTATCAATAAATAAAACATATAAGAATTAAATTAGTTATTTTATTTTTGTCTTTTTACAACATATAGGAAATGATAGATTATTTTTGTCAATAAATATATATATATATATATATATATATATTTGTTTATGAACCAATCAATTAAGAAATATTTTTCAACAAAATATTTTTGAACAATAATTATTAAGCTTTAAAATTGCTTTATGTTTAATTTT
>JBBPBQ010000004.1:17816112-17830778 GCA_037974755.1 Cicer yamashitae | reverse complement strand
TTTATATTTACGATAAAATGATTTATTTAAGTATAAAAGCACATTCACTAAAAATTGAATCAGAAAAGTTTTACGGTACTATAAAAGAATGTGTATCATTACTATGAATATTTTAACCAATATTTTTCTCTAATTTGTCCATGTGAGCATTATTATAGTATCTATTAAAGTTGTTTAAATTAAGAGTTTTGGTACATTAATCGATTTAATTTTGACCTCAATAATTAAATAAATTATTTTCATAGATGAAATTAAAATTTTAGTTTTAATTAAAATCATAACAAAAAATATCATTTCAAAATAGATCCAAAAGATAAAACTTATTAAAAATTTGGTGGTGTTTCTAAAATATGGTTAAACTCATTCATAGATGATATATCGTTCAACTATTGGTGATTTAGTTTGATAATACCAAAACATGTTAATTTTCAAATGTACCTTAGAAGTCCTCAAGTATGACCGTGCGAAAAGTGGCTATATTATCCACTGATTGGTTTTTTTGATTTATGGTCATTTTTCTTGACCGAATTTCGAATTTAGTTTTTAGAGTAGTTTGTCATAATTTATTTTTGACGTTTACCCATAAACTGTCGAGTTAGATCAATTGAAGGACAAAGATTCAAAGAACAAAGACTGTTTGCTCGTGGAATCTTATTCTTGTGTAAAATCGTCGAAATAAGGTAAGGGGTGAGAGAGCGTTTGAATTCATGAGTATAATATATTGTGAGATGAACGGGAAAACCGTATTTTCCAACGATTCATCCGGGGCTTGCTACGTACGGCAGTAGCCCTTTGAGTGATAAATTAATTAATGTGCAAATATGGAAATTGTGAGATTAAAATGCGGAATAGAAATATTCATAAGGTGTTGATTGATTTAATTTCGTTGAATGTGTGTTATTTGATATTATTGTGATATTTGATTTATTTTCGTTAAATGTGTTATATTTGATATTATCTTGATATTGGATGTCGAATGAATTTGGGGCATATGTTGGATTAGATGAGTTTATGTGATATGATAATAAAAGATGGGTGCATTGTGATAATTTATGTGATGATGATGATGTATGATAAGTTTATGCGATAATGTATGATTGATGATAGTGACGTTATAAATTGTGATAAGTTTATGCGATGATGTTATAAATTGTGATAAGTTTATGCGATGATGTATGATCGATGATAGTGACGTTATAAATTTGTGATGAGAATATTGATGTAACCCCATAGTTGATAAAATAATTGTGATTCCAATTTGTGTTTGAGATGACGGTCTTAATGGAGTATCATAGGCCAACGAGGGGAGAAAATAAATATTGTGAATTTGTGAAGTGGAGATTATTTTGTCATCATATAGGTAGGGCCTGACAAGCCTAGTGATTCCGGGGAAGTACAACTGAATTGAGCCTGATCGTGGCGGTCTGCTGTTGAGCCTTAAGGCAAGATTGTTAGACCTTGGAGGTATTCGGGTGGGGAATTCCTAGGTGACTTGGAGGTAGCACTCCAAATGTCGGGAGCTACCATGCAACACACGTTTACCTCGACTGTCGCGTATATGTGTCTCGGGTTGAGTTGAGGGGATCTATGAGGACAGGGCCAATTTGAATTGTCCGTCCACCGGGATGGTGGCATAGTATCATGGCCTCCTAACCAAGTACTTCAGAGTTAGAATGGTACCACATTGTGAAGTAGAGTCTAAGCTCATGCATAGCATTGCATTTTCTTATGATTGTTTTGTTGTGATTAATATGTGTCGTGTGGGATAATAATTCTTCTTAGATGATTTGATGTTATAGTGAAATGTATTGACTTTCCTTAAGTGGTTTTGACTTTATAATTTTATGTTTTTCTTTGAATAATGTTTGTCTAATGACACGGTTTATTTAGAATTAATTGAGTGTTCTCCTTACTTATATTATACTATTAACATGATTTCAAAACTCACCTCCTTCGTTGTTTGTGTTTGACTGGCTTGGCTCTGCGTTTGCGAAATCGCATTACAGGTTAATGAGTCTTGAAGTTCAAGTTTGGGAGGAACCCCGCTCTGATAGGTGATACCGGAAATTAAGGGTTGTAATGTGTATTTTACTTATGTAATTACAAATGACTTTTTATATGAAAACCTTAGTACGAGTAAGTCTTGGGAATTAAATCAAGAAATTCTTGTTAAATCAAGTTCATTGAATTTTAATTGAGGAACAAAGTTGAATTGTTACATATGTTTTTAGAGAAACGTGATATCCTAAAATAGATATAAAAGTTTTTTATTTTCTTGAAAAGATTTTCTTCATCCGCTGCGAGTTTTCTTCAAATAATTTAGTATAAATTATTATAAATGTTATTTTGGGGTTTTGGGTGTCACATAAACGAATTTTGTGCTCTACTGGCATGAGCTACGAAAGGATTCATGCGTGTCCTAACGATTGCATTTTATTTCGAAACGAATATGAATTACTAAAGGCGTGTCCGAAATGCAATGTTTCTCGATATAAGAAGAAAGAATCTACTCCAGCAAAAGTTGTGTGGTATTTTCCTGTAATACCAAGATTTAGGCGCATCTATCACAGTGAAGAAGATTCAAAACACTTGACATGACATGCAGATGAAAGAATTAGAGATGGAAAGTTTCGACACCCTGCAGATTCTCCACAATGGGCAAAAATTGATCACCAGTATCCTGAATTCGGCAGAGAGTCAAGAAATCTACGACTTGCACTTTCTACTGATGGAATTAATCCACATGTCTTCAAAGCATCTCACACAGCACGTGGCCTGTGATTTTGTTGATTTATAACCTACCTCCATGGTTATGTATGAATCGTAAGTTTATGATGTTGTCTCTGTTAATATCTGGACCCAAACAACCGGGGAATGATATCAACGTATACTTGACTCCTTTAATTGAAGATTTAAAAAATATGTGGGAGACAATTGTGGAAGTTTATGATGGGTATAAGAAAGAATGTTTCAATTTGAGGGCTATGTTGTTCGACACAATTAACGATTTTCCAGCATATGGTAATTTATCAGAATATAACATTAAAGGTCAGTGTGCATATCCTATATGTGAAGAAAATACAAATTGGATGCGGCTGAAACATTGTACGAAGAATGTATTTCTTGGACATTGTAGATTTTTACGTTATAGTCATCAGTATCGTGGGTGGAGAAATGCATTCAATGGAAAACCAGAGGAAGATACTGCTCCTTTAGCACCGACTAGATATTAAATATTTGAAAAAGTACAAGGTTTAACCAATAAATTTGGCAAACCTTTTGCGGGAGAGCTGGTCAAAATTGGGTGGAAGAAAAATTCAATTTTCTTTGAATTGCCATATTGGAAGTCATTGTATATAAGACATTTCCTCGATGTAATGCATATTGAAAAAAATGTATTTGATAGTGTTATTGGCACGTTACTCAATGTTCCAAGAAAGTATAAGGATGGCATCAATACAAGATTGGACTTGGTCGATATGGGAATAAGAAATGAATTGGGTCCCGTAAAGAAAGGAAATCGCACATATCTACCTCCAGCCGCTCATACTCTATCTAGAAAGGAAAAAATTGTTTTGTGTAAATTTCTACACGAAGTTAAAGTTCCAGAAGGATATTCTTCAAACATTAAAAATTTAGTTTGTATGAAAGACCTCAAGTTAAAAGGTTTGAAGACCCATGATTGTCATGTTCTAATGGAGCATTTGCTACAGATAGGTATACGTTCCAATTTACCTGAAAAACTTCGACGAGCCATAACTAAATTATGTTTCTTCTTCAGGGAAATTTGTAGTAAAGTGATCAATCCTCATAAATTACCGACATTGCAGAGGGAAATTTTTGTTACTTTGTGTGAGCTTGAAATGTATTTCCCACACTCGTTTTTTGATATAATGGTTCACCTTACTGTTCATCTTGTTAAGGAGACACAACTTTGTGGGCCAACTTATATGAGATGGACGTATCCGATAGAACGATATATGAAAATATTAAAAGGGTACGTAAAATGTAGAAGTCGACCAGAAGGTTGTATTGCTGAACGGTACATTGTCGAAGAAGCTGCTGAATTTTGTACTGAATATCTGTCCAATGTTGAATCCATAGGGCTTCCCATGTCTCGTCATTTGGGAAGAATATCAGGAGAAGGGATATCTAGAAAGAGAGTAATGACTATATCAAGGACAGAATGGGAGCAGGCACAATTGTATGTTCTGCACAGTGATGATGAGGTTCAATCGTATGTTACAATACACATGGATCAGTTATCTAGTTTGAACATGAATAGGAAACAAAATTGGATAACACGAGAGCACAACCGAAGTTTTATAACATGGCTAAAAAATCACATTAACTCAAAGTTTGATATAGACCCCGGATCAATTTCATAGAGATGAGGTGGCTAGCAAATGGTCCGAGTTTACATGTCTTTTCTTACACCGGTTATGTAATTAACGGCTACACATTTTATACCAAAGAATAAGATGGTCAAACCACTATGCAAAATAACGGAGTCACTCTCGTAGCTGAAGCGATGCATATCTCAAGTGCAAAAGACAAAAACCCAATATATGCAAATCTATCATATTTTGGGGTTATCGAGCGCATATGGGAGTTAGACTACACAATGTTTCGTGTTCCCATATTCGGTTGCAAGTGGGTCGATAATAAAAATGGCGTTTGGATTGGCGAGTCAGGGTTCTTGCTTGTCGATTTTAATAGGGTGGGATACAAAGATGAACCTTTTATTTTAGCGTCGCAAGCTCAACAAGTGTTTTATGTCACTGATCCTGCTGATGATAAATGGTCTGTTGTCCTATCGACCAATAAAATAAGTGATGATAACAATAACGATGAAGATGTTGGTAATGATCTTTTCTTTGCAACATCACAACCACATGAAATTGATTCAACTGATAATGGTTTATATCATAGAGATGATCATGATGAGGGAATTTGGATTAATCCATCGTTTTGTATCGTTAAGGGACAAAAAATGTGAATCCCACCAGGAAAAGAAGAAGGGCATCTTAATGTGTTTAAGTGTTTTATATAAGCCATGTAATCTGAACTGAGTTCGTGTACTTTAAGTGTGTGATCTGCCAGAATTGAGCATTTTAGTATTTATCTTGAACTGTATTTGATTTTCTGCTTATATTGATTTTCTGCTTATATTTAGCTTGATCTTAGTGTTTTAAACAAAGTTCATGTAATTTAAGTGTTTGACCTGCCAGAACTGATTTTCTGCTTATATTGAACTTGGAACTTGAAAAAGCTTTGTTTGAGTATTGGGCATTTTTCTTGAACTTGAACTGATCCCAATATGAGCTGATCATGTAATTTAGCATTGATATATAGGTATTTAATTAATTATTTGGAAGAAAAAAAATCCAAATATAGGTATTTTTTACTAATTATTTAGCATTTTACAGAAACTGAACTTAAATTGTAATTTAAAATATTTAACTTCAACTGAACTGAACATAAACTTGTAATTTTACAACGCTTTTGTCAATAAGCGCTACAAAAAGCCTTTAAAAAAAATAAGGAGGTCTTTTAAAGCGCTTTTTGGACAAGCGCTGTAAAAGACTTTTAAAAATAAAATAAGGAGGTCTTTTAAAGCGCTTGTTCTATAAGCGCTGTAAAATGGTCACATAGCGCTTGCACATAATAAAATAAAGAGGTATTTTAAAGCGTTTTTTTGGACAAGCGCTGTAAAAGGCTTTTAAAAAAATAAAATAAGGAGGTCGTTTACAGCGCTTTTGGACAAGCTCTTTAAAAGGCTTCTAAAAAAGCGCTATAATAAGCTTTTAAAAAATAAAATAAGGAGGTTTTTTACAACGCTTTTTCAAAAAAACGCTGTAATAGGGTTTTATAACTAACCTGATAATAGTAAACCGCTTCAGTTTCCCTACGAACTTTTGGCATTGCGAAACCTCTTCCTCTTCATTTTCCTCCTCATTGCAAACCCTATGAACCCTATTGCGAAGCATCTCCATTGCGAAGCATCTCCATTGCGAACCATCTCCATCTTCATTACTATCCCTATGAACCCTCATTACGTACTCCATACAAACCCTCATTACGTATTTCTGCGAACCCTACTGTCCTACGAACCATTCGTATTTCAGCGCACTCTTCTTGCTGTTCCTTCTTAAGCGAAGCCGTAACCCTACAAACCCTACATATTTCTGCGCACTCTTCAGGTATTGTATTTATTAATTTTTTGTTGTCACTAAACTGCATGTTGAACTTATACTGCTACGTACTTAGTTATACTGAACTGCATGTTGAACTTGTTGTAGATAAATGGATTCCAACAATGAGTTAGATCGTCAAAATGAGGAAGTTGTCAATACTAAGAGTTATGAAAATGAAGTTAAACGTGGTGCAACTATTATGCAAAAGGTCATCAAAGCAAGAAGTAATGGAATTAAATTTGAGGTATACTATACTTTGTTTAGAATTTATTTTTTATCTTTTTTGAAAGCATGTACTTACTCTATGATTTTATTAGGTGGGATAGAATGAAAGTGGCCAACCAATTGATCCCAACAGTTCCATGATGGTAAGTTATATTGGTGTAGTTGTTCGTCAGAATATCCCACTTACAATTGACGATTGGAGAGATAAAGCTTTGAAGGATGCTAAAGATATATTGTGGAATGATATACAAGTAACTTTTTTACTTCACTTTTTTGTTACTTATAATTTTTTCCATTGAAATACTTTTACTCAAACTATATCTTTATTTGGTTTGCAGTCGGCTTTTAATGTTGATGAGGTGATAAAAAATTACGTGCTTAGAGTTGCCGGAAAAATACACAACGGTTTTCATTTGTCAAATTGCTACTTAAGAGATCGCGATGGAAATGTGAATGTTGAAGCTCCAAAAATATATAAACACTATATATCAAATGAAGAATGAAGCGCTTTTGTAGCTAAACGTGCAGACCCCGCTTTGTGTTTTATTATTCATATTCATAGCGTATTTTAAATTTTTACACGATTGTTATTTTTTTTATATAGAGTATAAGTACAGCAAATCGCGAGAGGGCAAAAAATCCAATGCATCCATACAGAAAATCGCGTATGGGGTATGCACGCTTAGAGCAAAAAATTGTAAGTAAACATCACTTTTATATAATGTGGTACATTATAAACTATAGTTTCTAACTAATATTTTGTTTATGATCTTAACGAATAGCTTTTGTTTATGTCTTAACGAATAGCTACAAGAGACGCAATCCGATCAACCATTAGGTCGTCATATTTTGTGGAATGAGGCTCGATTGAATAAAGATGGAATAGTTGATAATGAAAATGTTCAACAAGTGATAGAACAATGTGTAAGTATATTATCACTTTAATATTTTTTAATATTGTATTTTAAAAATGATATTGAACTTATCTTTTTAATCCTACATGTATTTTAGGAGAATCTAGAACAATGTTCTGAAAATCAATAGGAGAATAAACAAGTTAGTTGCAAGGACATACTTGGTAAAGTATTTAATGTTCCTGAATATCTGGTCGTGTGAGGGATAAAGGATTTGGCGTAACTCCAAAAAGCTATTTTTCACATGAGAAGTGCACAAATCCATCAAATGAGGAAGTACTAGAGAAGCTAAAAATCCTAACAGAGCAAGTGGCATTTTTGGTGAAGACGAATAAGGAAAAGCAACTTCTGGAGTGTCAACGTGAAATACAAATAGAGAGTGAAAACGCTAGTTGCAACATTGGTCGTAAAAGTCTTCCAGAGGTAATTAATTACTTAATAAAATAAGAAATTCATTTAACCTAATTGTTTCACATACTTATGTATTAACCATTGATTTAGGGTATCTCATCTTGCGTGCTATATTTATCCTCCCCTACTCATCGCATGGTTGGAAAAGGAACAATGTACAATACCTTGGGAGAAGTATTACACAACACACCGATCCCTGCCGGCCATGTCAAAGTTTCACCCGTGATTGCTTTTGAACCAAATGCACCGTTGCCTATACCCGACAACGATGGAGGTATAAATTTTTTGGGAGAAGCAATAGGTAGTTACGTGGCATGGCCCAAAAGTCTTGTTGGCCTAGATAAGGTATGTTTAATTGATATGTATATTTAATTGCACGATATATGATTATGATTGATTATATTTAATTGTTGATTTTTTCCGTTGTTAACTTTAAGTTCACATTTATTTAGATTCTTACAAAGTCTAAAGGGAATGATATGAAGATTCCTCGCAACGAGTCAGTCACGTCACCGGAAAAGGTTTCACATATACATCAATGTGTATACATCAATGGTTAGCTTACTATAATAATTAACTAACAAACTGATTAACCTCATTTTTTCAAATTCAATCAAAACCACCCGCACAGCAAACCTGCCAGAATAAAGCCGCACACAGATGCATGTTCGTGGTAAAAATAAAGCTGACAAACTACAAAAACTGGATTGTAATAAATCTGCCAAAATTCAAAAACAGGATCGTGGAAAATCAGTTGTTGCTTCTAAAATAAGTCATCCACGCCTTTCTCGATTTGGGTCATGTCGTGACATACAAGCAAAAACGAATATGGACAGCAATGATTCACGTATCATAAGCATGGAGAAAGCTATTTTCGGAGATCAGTATGAAGAATTACTTGATAAAGAGCACATATAAGAACTTCTCAATCTTAAGGAGGTGAGTGCTACTATCATCAGCATATACATTAGGTAAAATACTTTATTTAAGATAAAAATTACTTTTAATTGCATCACTGCCACATTTATTGGTAATTAATCAAATTTGACATTTTCATGGAAGGTTTTTGTTTGAGAAGTTGGTGTGCATGCACAAATTCTTAGATAGATTTTCATTCTTGTCTCCACATAAGCTTTCCATGTTTAAACTCGATCCAGTTAATGTAAAGAAATATGTTGTTGACATCCTATTGGGAAATAAAGAGAAGGATAAGCTGTTTCTTGCGTCATATAATTCAGAGTAATTATATATTCTTTATCTATATATTTTTTAATTTATGATACTTAATATATCAGTTGTGTAAACAAAATTGCCAACCAAATTTTTGTTGTTGTAGGCAACATTGGGTGTTGTTTGCAATCAATGCCACCTCTGAAATTATATACAATTTAGATCCACTGCACGACCATTACAACAATCACTCGGATATAAATACTATCTTCGACACGTAAGTAATATTCATTTATTTCTTACATATATAAAAAATGTGTTTGGTAATTGAATAATAATCACGTTTATTTGATAGTGCTTTACAAGATTTCTGAGCTCAAAGGGGTGCTACAGTGTCGAAGCAAAAGTCAAACAACATCACATGGATTCCAATAAAGGTTTGAAATTTTTGTTATAGAGATTATTTGTATGCCTTTAAAATTTCATTTACAATCAATGCACAAATATTTATTGACTTATATGTTTTATTTTATAGTGCCCTCGTCACATGAAGGAGATTGTTCATATGAATCAAAATATAATTCCAGAAACGGTATGGTATTTTCATTATATTTTGATTTTCATATATAAACTATGTACATATTTGATTCTAACTTATTTATGTTCAAATATTAAATCGCACAGTACTTTGACAATTCCAGTCCAACATACTCTGAAAGTGATCTAACTGAAATAAAGAAAGACTGGTGTCAATATGTGATCGAACTGAAAATTATTTAATTTGCTGGGAAATTGGCATGCTGCAGGTTGTGAAATTGGCATTATTGCAGGGAAATTGTAAAAAATAGTACTGCTGTGAAAATGTAAAAAATATGTAATATGTAAAAAATAGTACTGAAATATATGTAATTGTTATACTGATTGTTGCTGTATACATGAAAAAATAGTACTGATTGAAATATATGTAATTGTTGTACTGATTGTTGCTGGGAATATGTAAGAAGCCAAGCAAAAAGGAAAACAGAAAGAAAAACATTTCTCCTGCCTCACAAGTTTCTTCTTCTTTCTTCCTCTGTTTCTCAAACCAAGTGTTGGTAGAAATACAGCTAATACAAACCCTCATTTATCTTCTAGATCTAAGCTTCCATTCGAGAAATTTCAGGAGGGAAAGTTACTCCTCTCCACACTACGGTGCTTGAGTGTGCTCTGTGATAAATATGAAAAAGTTATTAGTATTAAATGAGTTTTAACAGGGGAGTCTTTTAATAGCTGCGTTTACATAATGATTGTTGTGAAAAGAGTCGGAGCATGCTCATGCATTACATAGCTAGTGGTGACTGTGATGGGCCACAGTGTTAGTGGTGACTGTGATGGGCCACGAGGTTAAGTGGTGACCGTGATGGGCCACGGGATGGTTCCATGAGTTGATTGGTCCATCTTATTCTTACGAGGATTTAACTGATTGTAAGGCCTGTGATAGGCTACACTCTAGTAAATTGTGCTTGTCTGTGAGAGACTGCACCTCGGTAATTAGTACTGGCATGTGATAGGCAGTACAATTATGATTTACGCCCCTCGAGGAGGGTTTTGTTTTGGAAATTCCGGAATCATGTGCATTAGCATATACGCATTTCATTAGGGTGCTTGGCACGCGAGTCATGTTTGTTACAATGTGATGATTGTATATACATGCTCTGTTGTTGTTTGATATTATGCCGTAATTGCTAAGTGTTATTGCTTGTCTTTATATCGTGAGTGTTAAATAATTCAGAACCATTTCAAAACTGAAAACCTGCATTATTTCCTAGCTGTATTCGGCTACATCTAGTGTGTAGTCAAATACACATCTGTAACGTTCAGTTTTTATTTGAAATTTTAACATTGTATTCGAATACGAAACCTCGTATTCGAATATAAATGAGTGAATTTTGCCACTGACTTGATTTTGTATTTGGCTACGACATGCTGTAGTCGAATACAAAAATGCATTTTTAGCTATTGACTTGCTCTATTGTATTCGGCTACATCCTGTCGTATTCGAACACAGATGTTCAGTTTTAGCGACTGAGTTAGCACTTGTATTCAGCTACGATATGCTGTATTCGAATACGACATTGCATTTTGTCAAAAACTTCATTTTCGATCATTGTTTATGCATTTTTGACATATGAAAATCCTTTTGATGAGTATGCTATGATGAACGATTCTCTTGAGCATTTAAAACATAAGTTTTTCGCTAAATGTTATTTGTTAATTTCGGTTTGTGACCCTTTACATTATTGTGGAAATTGGGCTTCGCCCTCAGATGATACCCGAGTTCGTTCCATCGATTGTTACCTTGACGTCGGAAACGTCGTTAAACTTCCCTGACCGAGACTCACCGACTGCTTGGGTATATGACCCCATCTCAAGCAGGGCTACTTATACGGGGAGGGTAGTGAGGACAAGTAGGAAAGCTGGGGCAGTATATCTTGTGGAGCTCACTCGCAAGAAGATTGACTATCTGGTACCGTCAGGATTGGTGGTTAGGATGAATGGAGCATTGGAAGATGTGGAGGACTCTTCAGTTAGAGTTGAGGTGGAGACCATCGTAGGAGCTAGGAATATAGTGGTTGGGTCAGGGACTGGCAGAAAGGATAAGGGACCGATGCCAGTGGAAAGAGATATTGCAGGACCATCTCGGCGGGCCGAGTTAGAGCTTCCATTTCTGGTGAATGATCCCTTATCGGCTATCACTGAAGTAGTGGACTGTTTTGAGATTCTAGCGCCGCCGAAGCCACCTATCTCGTGGGTGGATCTGACTTATGAGGAGACCGATCTTTCTATGGATGAGATGAGGAGGAAGTTACTTCGAGGAGAGAGACTGCGTTAGAGGGAACTTGCGGAGTGTGTGGAGGTTACCCATGTTACTGTAGTTGCTAGTGGATGATCATATTAGTTTGTTGTATAGGGACTTAGTGTCTTTCTTTTGGTGGTTGTACTTATTTTATTTTGGGATGACTGTATCTATAACATATCCTCATAAGTCGAATACAAGCTTGTATTCAAAAACACATCCTTGTAGTCGAATATAGATGACTGAATTTTGCCACTGACTAGGTATTTGTATTCGGCTACTCCATCTTGTAGTCGAATACAGCTATGCAAATTTTGCTAGTGACTTGAGTTTTGTATTCGACTACACCATCTTGTAGTCGAATACAGCTATGCAAATTTTGCTACTGAATTGAGTTTGTATTCGGCTACAAGATGCTGTAGTCGAATATAACTTTGATTTTTGTCAAAAACTTGATTTTCAAACATTGTTCATGCATTTTGACACTTTGAAAATTCTTTTGATACATATGCTAAAATGGAAGGTTCTCATATGCATTTGAAATATACTATTAGATTGCATCAAGTACCTTACATTATCAGTCTTTGATCTAGCATATTTGACCATAGTTAACTTGATTGTTGACTTCTCTTTTGAACTTGCAACTTGATCACTTTCCTTGGTATTTGTCTTCATCAAAAACATAAGTATTTTACATATCCGATCACTAATAAGAGAAAAATTAACATAAATTGTATATTACTTTGAAAATATTTAATGTATAATTTAATATTTTTATTTTTTTTAAAATATCCTTTGCTGTTTTTTTTTTTTTTGCAAAAGCTTACTAATTTAAATGAATGTGTTTCAATATTTTTTTATTTTAAATAAACTTCATTGGATTGTTTGTGCATAAATTTAATTATTGATTTTTAATATGTGATGATTGTGTTTTAATATATTTTGTGGTGACTTATGGTTGCAACATTTTAATTAATAAAATGTAATTAAAATATTGTGATGTATTTATATGCAATAAATTAAAAAAGTAAATGACAATTAAATCAAGTTTGTAATGAGAATTATATTTTTTATTGTTGGCTTTTTAACTATAGAGATATAGACAAAAGTTAGTAGAATGAGGAATCAAAAACGAATGAATTCTAGAGGTGCCACATCTTACTATTGAATGATGCGGCAAAATTAGTGTTACATGACATATAATGATGTGATGTGTCAACATAATATTTTGGGGGTTTGTTTTAATATATTACTAGATATTAATCCGCGCGTTGCGCGGGTTAATTTAATATAATATTGAATATAAAATAATAATATGTAAATTAAAAGTAATGTTTTTTTTAGAGTAGAATATAGTAAAACATTTATGTGTTAATAGGTAAATATATTTTTCAATAGCTATATATATGCTAGTTTTGCTTTATTTCAAAAGAAAAGGTAAAATATTGTTGACTATTATAATCCATGCAACATATATTAAAATATGATAACCCGCGCGTTGTGTGTTAGAATTTAATATATTATTGAGTATAAAAATAATAATATATAAATTAAAAGTAATGTTATTTTTATTTTAGTGTAGAATATACTAAAACATTGATGTGTTAAGAGTTAAATATATTTTTTATTTAAATGCTCCGCTATAACACGTTGGGCATTTCAAAAACCGTGTTATGAATCCTAAGTTGTAAATATGCAAGAATACTTATGTTTTTGATGAAGACAAAGACCAAGTAAAGTGATCAAGTTGAAAGTTCAAAGTGAAGTCAACAATCGAGTCAACTATTGTCAAATGCTAGAAGACTTATAGTTTAAGGTACATGATGCAGTCTAATATTGTTATATTTCAAATGCACATGAGAACCTTCTACTTTAACATACGCATCAAAAGAATTTTCAAAGTATCAAACTGCATGAACAATGTTTGAAAATCAAGTTTTTGACAAAAGTCAAGGTTGTATTCGACTACATATATGTGTAGGTAATACAGATGAAGTTAGTAGCAAAAACTACACATCTGTATTCAACTACAACATGTTGTAGCCGAATACAAACCCAAGTTGGTAGCAAAAACTGCACATCTGTATTTGACTACAACATGATGTAGCCGAATAAAAAACCAAGTTAGTGGAATATTTCAATCATATGTATTCGACTACATGGATCTGTATTTGAATCATGTAGTCGAACAGAAGCATAAATTGTTTGAAAAATTTGAACGTTATAGAAGTGTATTCGACTACACTTAGGCTGTAGCCGAATACAACTGTGAAACAATGTGATTTTTCAGTTCTTATTGATTCTAGATCATTGCATATGTTCATCAAACTGTTAGGAACGATTTTCATTGATCTGAAGTAATATCTTAGGAGTATAACTACATCCTAGTCTCAAGTTTAAAGAAAAGAATCTTAGAACAACTTTGAACAACATTCTGAAATATTTTGTGAATTATTCAAAGTCATACTTTCATATTTCAAGTACATGTTTTACATTGTCATATCATTGAGAAAGGTTCTCTGTTGTACTTGAAATTATATTAGACTGTTAGCATTGTACAAGAAAGCATCAACTGTTATACCCTCTTGATTACAGTCAAAATAATTATTGTAAAATCATTCAAGTTATTATGTAAATTGAGGAAAATGGTGTACTTTCTTCAAGTGTTGTAAACTAGGATAGTGGTGTGCTATCTTAAGCAGATTGTTAGGAGTTTGTAACTGAAGGCTTAGAGTTAGACTAGTACTTATTCTAACAATATTTGAAAATCTCTTGTCGTGTGAAGAGAACTGGACGTACCCTTGGTTGTAAGGGGAACCAGCATAAATTCTCTGTGTTCGTTATTTTTCTGCCATTTCTGCCATTAAGTCTCTAAAAACCAGAAAATTTTGAAACACCTAATTTACCCCCCCC
>JBBPBQ010000004.1:17776045-17815956 GCA_037974755.1 Cicer yamashitae | reverse complement strand
CCCCCCCCCCCTCTTAGGTGCGCCTCTGTACTAACAATTGGTATCATAGCAGGTTCTAGAAATTCATTAAGGAGAAATTATGTGATGCTTGTCAAAAAGGTAAGCAAACTAAGGTTTCCTTCAAACAGCACAGAGATGGTGGTAGTAGCAATAAACCACCTTGCTTTGTTGGAGAACAATATGATTTCTAGAAAATACGCATGCAGGCATATCTTGAGGCACAAGGAGATGATATTTGGGATGCAGTAGAAAATGATCCCTATGTTCCAAAGACAGTCATCAACAATGAAGAGCAAATAAAGATGAAAGCCTCATGGACAGATAATGACAAAAGGAAAGTGTTGTTTCATTGCAAAACTACCAAAGAAATCTGGGAAGTTGGGAGACTTGTGCCCTAGCAGAGAAACTTAAAGACGGCCGTTGCTAACACCATTGGAGCAGTTTTATCAAGAATCATTCATGAATCTTTCTTGTAATTCTTCTTTAATCTCTATCTTTTCTACCTCTATCATGAGTAACTAAACCCTATTTGTTAGGGATGAGTGTAACAAGATGAAACCCTTATTTGATTTCTAGTTATATGAATGAGTTTATTGAATTATTTTTCTCATCTCTGTGCTTAATGCTTTTTATTGCTTGATCAACAATAAAATGTTCTATGATTTGTATTTTGAAACGGAAGTGGACTTTACAAATGCTTGAGATGAGAAATTCATGAATTTGTAGTCTAGGGATAGATGCATGTCATGAAACCAATTAAATTAGTTGAAAAGGCAATAGTTTAACAAGAGAATTCTTGTACGGTAAGGCTTAATTCTAATACTAAATCCACAAAGGAATTAGAGGTTACTTTGAAATTAAAGGTTCTGTCACTAACACATTAGGGCTAGAATAATAAAGAGAATTCGGTAATAATTCAATAAAGGAATTCAGTAATTAGGATCAAATTAGAAACCAAGATTGGATTCGAAGTGAAATCAAAACACACGTAGTTCTTGGGTAGAAAATATTTATGTGTTGTCTGATTTTTGTTATTACTCTATTTTAATTATTTTTTATCATAATAATTATTATATACGTATTTGTAAGACCCTAAATTTCAAACTCTAATTTATGCAATTTTAGTATATTGGTGTTAAATTGCTGAGGCATTTAGCCCAATTTTAATTCATTTGGTGAATTAAATACCAAAAACATATTTTATTAGAGTGTGTTATATGTTTATTATATATATATATATTTATATATATATATATATATATTTTTAGATCCGGTTAACATTATTCGTCGAAGAATAATTTATTTACAGTACAGAGAATTTATTATCGGATTGTTTTGTTAAAAATACCTCTAGTTGATGGGAATTTTACCTGTCAATTGAGTTGCAATGGGAATAGATATTTTTATCAAAATAGTTGAGATGTGTGTGAGAGTTTTAGATATTTGTTGGTTTGGGATTATATATATATATATATATATATATATATATATATATGTATATGTTTGTATTTTTGGGAGTTAGTATTATATATATATATATATATATATATATATATATATTATTAGAAAGTTATATATATATATATGTTAAGTGAATGTGAGAGAAAGATTAGAAAGAAAGAAAGCAAAGCATTTTCCCTGCCCGCGTACGCTACTCCATCTTCTCCTTCTTTCCTTTGTTTTTTTCAAAAACCCCAAATGTAAAACCTCACTTTTCACATAGATCTAAGCTTCCTCTCGCGAAGTGATAGAAGGGAAAGTTACTCAACTCCATGCTGCGGTGCTAGTGAGCCAACTTTGGAAGCGTCGTGCGAAGCGAAGTTTTACCGGAATTTAATCGCGGTGCCGTAATCGGCCGTTAAAGCTACAACGAAGGTAAGGGCTCTTTCCAAATTTTTAGCTTGCATATAGGACTCTATATGTGTATTTGTGCGGTTTGATTTTGATGCGGTTTATGTGTGAATTTGGGGAAAAGGAATTTAATGGGTTTTATGTGAGTTGTGGAAAAGAAATTGGTGGTTTATGTTTAACAATTTGGAGTTTTTATTTGGTGTGTTATTTTTGAAAATTTTGGAAAATGAATTTGATGGGTTTAAGGTGTAATGTTGTGGGAAATGAATTTAATGCATTTTATGGGTGAAATGGTGAAATGGTGAAATTGAATTTAATGAGTTTTGAGGTGTGGGTGGTGGTGATTTTTACTTGGTGTGATTGCTGTGTTTATGGGTGATATTATGAATGTGGATATTTGCTTTATGTTTGAAGATGTGGGGTTTTGAATAAATACAATTTATATGTGGATTTCGATTTGGTCTGAAATGAATTGATGAGATTGGTGTATATGGTGATTGAATTTCGTGTGATTTGAGCAATTATATGCGTTGAGTATGCTCTGCATTGAATTTGAAAATCATTCTTGTTAAATGAGCATTAAAAACGGGGAATCTTTTAATCGCTGCATTTACTTAATGATTGTGGTGTTACGAGTCAGAGTATGCTCATGCATTTCATAGTATATGGTGACCGGATGGGCCATGGTGATAGTGTTGACCGGATGGGCCACGAGATAATGCATTTCATAGTACATGGTGACCGGATGGGCCATGGTGATAGTGGTGACCAGATGAGCCACGAGATAATGCATTTCATAGTACATGGTGACCGGATGGGCCATGGTGATAGTGGTGACCGGATGGGCCACGAGATAATACATTTCATAGTACATGGTGACCGGATGGGCCATGGTGATAGTGGTGACCGGATGGGCCACAAGATAATGCATTTCATAGTACATGGTGACCGGATGGGCCACGAGATAATGCATTCATAGTACATGGTGACCGGATGGGCCATGGTGATGGTGGTGACCGGATGGTCCACGTAACGATATCATATGCATTGGTATACACGCATTGCATTAGGGTGTTTGGCACGCGAGTCAAGTTTGATATACTGTGATGGTTGTATATGCGTACTTGATTGCGGTGTGTGAATTGTGCTGTATTTGGCGTTGTGAATGATTGATTGGGTGTTGAAAGTGTTTGAATGACTTTGGTGTGTTTCAAAACTGAAAATCTGTCATTTTTACAGATGTATTCGAATACAACATGGTTGTAGTCAAATACAGTTGAGTTATTTTTGCCTCTTACTTGCATTTTCGAAAGTGTATTCGACTACAAGGAGGCTGTAGTCGAATACAGTTGAATGGATTTTGTTACTTACTTCGTAATTGTATTCGAATACAAGGGGGTTGTAATCGAATACAAAATCTGCAGGATTTTTCACTGTTTTCGCAAGTGTATTCGATTACATGGAGGCTGTAGTCGAATACAGTAGTGTTGTTTGTGTTGTTTTTGCTGTTTTTCTGCTGTTTTCGCATCTGTATTCGACTACAGATATTCTGTATTCGAATACAACAGTGCAGTTTTGTCCAAAACTTCATTTTTCAACCTCGTTTATGCATGTTTAACATATGTGAACCCTTTCTAGATGCATGCTAAGTTGAAAGGTAATTTTGTGCATTTAAATTGAATGCTATGTGGTATTTGTTAATTTCGGTTGGTGACCCTTTACAACTTTCGTGGAAATCTGGGCTTTGCCCTCAGATGAGAAACAGGGTCGATCTAAGGCGTGACACAGCGATGGGTTGGTTTTGCAACCGGAAGTAGTGGGGCTTGTTGCCACTCGTGGATTCTCAGTACCCAGTCACCCTTAGTTAGATTAATGATCAGCTTAGGGTTCTATTTAAGAATTTTATTTATTTCCCTTTCTTATTTCTAGGTTGTTGTTGTAAAAAGGGAACTTGTGTATTCGAAACAAAGCATTTTAGTCGGTGTATATTTTACTTGGATACTTTGGATTTTTGTTCAAAACCGTTTCCGCTGTTGTAATTAATGATAACCTTTGTCGTGGTGTTACGACTCAAATATTTTATCCAAGAGTATTTTCTTTATTTATGGATTTAACTTGGGATTTTTATCATTTTATTTTGAAAAAAAATACACTCGCGCTTTTAAAAATCGGGGTGTTACAGTATTCAAAAATAAAAATGTAGTAATAATAATAATAACGAAAAAAAAGCGGTGAGATGTCTGTTCACAGATTGTATCTTTTTATTTTTTGTTTTAAAGTAAAGAAAAATTAATTTTTGTAAGAAAACAACGTAACGAAAATGTAATAATAATAATAATAATAATAACAACGAAAAAAAAGAGGTGAGATGTCTGTTCACGGATTGTATTTTTTTATTTTTGTTTTAAAGTAAAGAAAAATTGATTTTTGTTAGAAAACAACGTAACGCTGCTGTTTGTGAACGAAACAGATGGACGCGACAGTGAAACAGCCTGTTAAAGGATTTGCTCATGCGTTGTCGGATCTGTCGCGACACAAAGTCCACCAACAATTGGGGGTGAGTGATGTGGCGCAGCGAGCGAGGATGAATTTCATCTGGCGGCAGCGACCATTAATTCTAATCCTAAAGGAAAAACTACTTATTCGTTCTTATGATTTTTTTTGAGTTATTTGATAAAGACGTGATATGAGTTTTCTATTATATTACAATAGGGTGAAATTTGTTTTCTTGGTGATTGGTTAATAAACATCAATTAGTTATACTTTTTTTTTAGTATTTTGTGTTGCGAAGAAAACAATTTTAGGAACAGACAACTTTAGAAAAATCAAAGCTTAACATATGAGTTTATTTTTGCATAAACAGAAAAAGAGAAAGAAAAAAAAAAGAACATTTTTTTAAAAGGGTGCAATACAAGACTAATAAGAAGAAAATTAGAGAAACAATAAGTGATACCTTAGTACTGAATTGGTTTTTGCTGGACTGATTTTCCCAATATCAGATTCTCTACTCCTCTTTTGCCTATTATTCTCTCTTTTTTTTTTTTGTGTTCTCGATAGTACTCTCCTCCTCTCTACTCTTGCTATCGATTATTTATAGACTTTTTGAGTGTAGGTTACAAAAGACAAGGGAATAATTGCCAGTTGATCACCATTTTTTTTACTATTAATCTGTTTCTTTTTGGTTTCTTTTAATTCCATTGGTCATCATTATACCGATTTTTATGACCATCAATCCATTTCTTTTCGGTTTCTTTTCATTCAATTGATCATCATTATACCGATTTTTATGACCATCAATCCATTTCTTTTCGGTATCTTTTCATACCTTTATATTTTTATATTTTAGAAAAGAGTCTGAACTAGAATTAGACGAAAACAAGAACTAGAAACACCCGTGATTGTCTAAAGTTTATAGCCCTAATTATTTATTTTTATTTTTATATTTCTTCACATTTATATATATATATATATATATATTTATTATTATTATTATTTTCTTTTTTAATAAAAAGTAAAAAATAAATAAATAAAAAGTAGACAAAATTAGGTGTCTACACTATCAGATACACATAATCAACTAGGAGATATCTTCACAAAGCCTTTACCTAAAGCCTTTACCTAATGAAAATGATCTCTAATAAAAATTTCATCGTAGCCGAATACACGTAGTCGGTATTCTAATACACGTTTCTAGAGAATTATGTATTCGACTACAACCAGAGTGTAGCCAAATCCAGATTCGAATTTTCCCTATATATATATATATGTGTGTGTGTTTTCGCGTTTTTAGGTCACTTTCTTAAAACTTCAGTAGCCGAATACAGATATTCATCCATTTTCATTACTCCAAAACTTCATCCAATCTTACATGCAAACATTACCAAATCTGTACACTATCGTCAATTGCATCTAAGATTACTCCCAACTCAAATTCAAAACCCCAAATCCCCAAATTTTTTCCCAAATTCGAAAACTTCATCTTCTTCAAACTTTACCATGGATGCACGGAAACAAGGTTCTCGAACCAAGCATGCTTCAGTGGGTCCTTCAAAAAGGAGGGCTAAAAATGACAATGTTGCAGACCTGTCCAGATTAACTCATTCACCCGAAGAAATCAACTGATTCAGAACATACTACTCGGATAAAAAGTTGATCACTACAAAATATGGTACACTTGATTCCTTCTCAGCTTTTAAATTTTCTGAGCTCCTTAGGTCACAACATTTGGAAGAATTCATTAGTTATAATGGCCCAAACTATGTTGACTTAGTTAGGGTGTTTTACTGCAACCTTAAGAAAGAAGGATTTAAGCTGGTATCTCAAGTAAAAGGCAAATATATTGAGTTACATACTCAAACAATTGGAGAAATTCTGCAGATATCATCTGAAAGTCAGAAACTTAGGCTTGGAAATTTGTGTGAGTGGGAAAATGTGACAAAAATATGATGCTTATGTATCATTGTGCCGTTTCGACAAAAACACCATGGAAAGAAAACGGGCACAAGCTAGTTCTGAATTTGCTAGGCAATGGTACGTTGTTGGAAATTTGACAGTTGAAAACAGGCTGCTGCATTATTTCCGAAGGCAGGAAATTATTCTCAAATGACTGAATTTGAGCTTCAGATTATGTTCTTTATGCTAAAAGGAACTGATCTCAATTGGTCATATTTTGTCCGGTCTATTCTGTTTGCTTCCAAGAATGTCATAGGTTTGCCATATGCAAAAGAGATCACCAGGATTTTGGATCATTTTAAAAGGGACTTTTCAGGGGAAGTAATGTATACACCTTCAAAAGAAAATGTGTTGGACTTGAATGTGATTCCCAGTATGAAGATTGTGTGGAGCGAGCAACTTCAGGCTTATGTCCACAAAAGCGATCTTGGACAATCATCTACGGCTGCCCAGGATGAAGAAGAAGCAGAAGAAATGGCATCAGACGATGATCACGTTTCAAATCGCATGGTAATGGAAAAGCTCAACTCCTTTCAAACCTTCATCACTAAACAATTTCAAACTATGGACATATCCATTAACAAAAGATTCCAAAACATTGAGACAACCCTTGCCCAGAACCATGAGTTTCTGTTGAATGAACTAAATGGCATGTCCCTCAAGATTAACCAAATTCAAAACCCAAAGAATGATAACATGTAGTTTGTTGCTGTGGTTTATGTTATTTTCTTTAAATTCTTAATGTTGTTTTGTCTATAACTTTATGATAGTGGTTTCTCATCATTATGTATGACTTAGACATCTTATTATTAAATTACGGTTTTTCTCATGTTATATTCTATCTTGTGTGATGTTTTTAGTCCCTCTATATATACTTTGGATACTTGTGGTATGTGTGAACATTTGTCTGTTATTTTTCTTCCTTTTTGATCATGTCTAAAGGGGGAGAAAATTGGTATGTATGCTATTGTTGTTAAAATTTTTAGGTTTTCAAAACTTTCAACACATGATGGCATGAACTCAAATTCAAAGGGGAAGTAAGCATGCATTAAGGGTGAGAAATCAAACTCTTTGAAATTTCAACAACAACAAGGTTTTGTCATCATCAAAAAGGGGGAGAATGTAAATATGCAAAAATACTTATGTTTTTTATGAAGACAAAGACCAAGTAAAGTGATCAAGTTGCAAGTTCAAAGTTAAGTCAACAACCAAGTCAACTATTGTCAATATGCTAGAAGACTTATAGTTTAAGGTACATGATGCAATCTAATATTGTTATGTTTCAAATGCATATGAGAACCTTCTACTTTAACATATGCATCAAAAGAATTTTCAAAGTATCAAACTGCATCAACAATGTTTGAAAATAAAGTTTTTTACAAAAGTCAAGGTTGTATTCGACTACATATATGTGTAGCCGAATACAAATGAAGTCAGTAGCAAAAACTGCACATTTATATTCAACTACATCATGTTGTAGCCGAATACAAACCTAAATCAGTAGCAAAAACTACACATCTGTATTCGACTACAGCATGATGTAGCCGAATAAAAAACCAAGTTAGTGGAAAATTTCGATCATCTGTATTCGACTACATGGATCTGTATTGGAATACAAGCACAAATTGTTTGAAAAAGTTGAACATTACAAAAGTGTATTCGACTACACTTAGGTTGTAGCCGAATACAACTACGAAACAATGTGATTTTTCAATTCTTATTGACTCTGGATCATTGCATATGTTCATCAAACTTCTAGAAAGGATTGTCATTGATCTGAAGTGATGTCTTAGGAGTATAAATACCTCATAGTTTCAAGTTTAAAGAAAAGAATCTTCGAACAACTTTGAACAACATTCTGAAATATTTTGTGAATTATTCAAAGTCATACTTTCATATTTCAAGTACATGTTTTACAATGTCATATCATTGAGAAATGTTCTCTGTTGTACTTGAAATTATATTAGACTGTCATCATTGTACAAGAAAGCATCAACTGTTATACCTTCTTGATTACAGTCAAAATCATTATTGTAAAATCATTCAAGTTATTGTGTAAATTGAGGAAAGTGGTCTACTTTCTTCAAGTGTTGTAAACTAGGATAGTGGTGTGCTATCTTAAGCAAATTGTTAGGAGTTTGTAACTGAACTCTTAGAGTTAGACTTGAAAATCTCTTGTGGTGTGCAAGAGAACTAGACGTACCCTTGGTTGTAAGGGGAACTAGGATAAATTCTCTGTGTTCTTTATTTATCTGCCATTTACATTTAACTACACTCTAATCATAGTTAGAAAAATAATCCACTAAGTCTCTAAAAACCAGAAAATTTCTAAACACCTAATTCACCCCCCCTTTTAGGTGCGCCTCTGTACTAACATAAGTAACAAGAAGTTGTTTTTCAAACAAAATAGGCGTGACTTTTTAGTATCAGAAGTAACAATATTAGGTAATGTGAATTCTCAAGAAAAAATAATTGAAAACACTTCAAGAGTAGAAGTAGTGTTAGATGAGAACGACCCAAAATGTATAATTGAGATTAGAAGGTCTTAGACGCCAAAATAATAACAAAGGTTCATATAAATTTTTTATTAAACATTACCCTTAGCTAGGTTGACACATAAGGATAATCAACTTGTTTGACCTTGATGGGGAAAAGAGTTTTTGCAACACCCCGATTTTTAACAGCGCGAGTGAATTTTTTATAAAACAACTCAATAAAATAATACGTCGTAACACAAAACAATAAGAGTAAAAAATAATTACATCATACATGCTAACAAGTAAATATAGTTTTTGGGATGGTAATCAAAAGTATACAACCAAAAAAATAAATCATGGCTATGAGACCTATCAAAAATCGTTCATACCTTAAGGGTATTCTCAGGAAGACACCTACGCAGAAGTGTTGCTTGTAACACCCCAAATTTTATAATAAACTATTTTAATAATGAAATATGATTTTAAATAATTAAATTGGTGTTAAAATTATTTTAGAATACATGTGATAAATTTCGTGATTAGTTTTTGTTATACGGGTGCTTTAGATGATGTGCTACTATTATACATATTGGACTACATGAGTAATCTAAATAACTAATATTATATTTTATATATTTTTCTAAATAGTATTTTAGTGTAATATTTTAAAGAATAAGATTTTAGAAGATTTTACATGTATATACTTGTACCAAATTAATGTAATATTTTTTTGTACGTTTGACTGATATTAAGTATGCACGTAGTTATATTTGAATTATTTATAACTATTTTCTATTTTTAATTATTTATTTTATAAATAATTATCTCAGAATAGTAGTGATATTGTGTTTGATTTCCTTTATTTTTATATACTTGTTATGACATGGTGATTTTATATATATTTATTATGATTTAGTAATTAAAATAAAGTTTTGATATTATATTTATTTATTTTTATAATTTCGACTATTCTCAAATGATGGTAATATTTTAATTTGAGTGTTTTGAAAAATAAGTATTATTATAGTGATAATTTTGAATATAAGAGTTTTGGTTACTAATGTATTTTAGAAGATTAATTATTTTATTTTATATAGTAGTAGTTTTGAAATATTAGTAATTAAATTGTGTTAAAAAAAGTGTTAAAAAAATAACTTTCGTAATTGTTGGTTTTATTAAAAAAATAATAATAATAATAATAAAAAGAGTAAAATGTATTTCATGGGTTAAGCCCAAGTAAAACCTAATTAAAGAATAAAAGAACAAATAGAGGAAGAGAAAGGTATGGGCACGGCAGGCAGCAGCTTCCAAGGAGGAATTGGAGGAAAAATAGAAGAAAATTGATACCGATGATCGATAATTGTTTCAGAAAATTTTCTCCGTTCTCGTCCAAATTTCAGTATGTTGTTTTATTCATTTAGGTAGTCAAATAAACATACTTTCTCAGATTTTTAAGCGTCCCAATTTCTCTCTAAAATATCCGACTTCTACGCTTGTAGAATTCGTTATTTTGCACCGTTCTTCTTCACTGTAAGTCCGATTTGAGTGAAACCAACGCCAAAACGATCGTGTGAAAAGTGGCTATATTATCCACTGATTGGTTTTCTGATTTATGGTAAGATTCCTTGACCGAATTTCGAAATTAATTTTAGAGTGCCTCCTCATAATTTATTTTTAACGTTTACCCATAAACTGTGGAGTTAGATCGATTGAAGGACAAAGAGTCAATGAACAAAGGCTGTTTGCTCGTGGAATCGTATTCGTGTTTGAAAGCGTCGAAATAAGGTAAGGGGTGAGAGAGCGTTTGAATTCATGAGTATAATATATTGTGAGATGAACGGGAAAACCGTATTTCCCAACGATTCATCCGGGGCTTGCTACGTACGGCAGTAGCCCTTTGAGGGATAAATTAATTAATGTGCAAATATGGAAATTGTGAGATTAAAATATAGAATAGAAAATATTTGTAAGGTGTTGATTGGTTTAATTTCTTTAAATGTGTGGTATTTGATGTTATTGTGATATTGAGTGTCGAATTAATTTTATGTATGTCTTTGATCATATGAGTTTATGTGATCTGATAATAAAAATGGATATGTTGTGATAATTTTATGTGATGATGATGATGATGTATGAATAATAATTGTGATTTTATAAATTTGTGATAAGTTTATGTGATGAGGTATGATTGATGATAGTGATGCTCTAAAATTGTGATGAGTTATGTAATGATGATGATGTGTGATTTATAATAGTGATGTTATGAATTTGTGATGAAAATATTGAAGTAACCCCTGATGAAATAATTGTGATTCCAATTTGTGTTTGAGATGACGGTCTTAATGGAGTATCATAGGCCAACGTGGGGAGAAAATAAATATTGTGAATTTGTGAAGTGGATATTATTTTGTCATCATATAGGTAGGGCCTGACAAGCCTAGCGATTCCGGGGAAGTACAACTTAATTGAGCCTGATCGTGGCGGTCTGCTGTTGAGCCTTAAGGCAAGATTGTTAGACCTTGGAGGTATTCGGGTGGGGAATTCCTAGGTGACTTGGAGGTAGCACTCCAAATGTCGGGAGCTACCATGCAACACACGTTTACCTCGACTGTCGCGTATATGTGTCTCGGGTTGAGTTGAGGGGATCTATGAGGACGGGGCCAATTCGAATTGTCCGTCCACCAGGATGGTGGCATAGTATCATGGCCTCCTAACCAAGTACTTCAGAGTTAGAATGGTACCACATTGTGAAGTAAAGTCTAAGCTCATGCATAGCATTGCATTTTTGTGTGATTGTTTGTTGTGATTAATATGTATTGTGTGCGATGATAATTTCGTAGATGATTTGATGTTATTGTGAAATGTATTGATTTTCCTTGGTTTTGACTTCATAATGTTATGTCTTTCCTTGAAAAATGTTTCTTTAATGATACGGTTTATTTATGATTAATTGCATGTTCTCCTTACTTATATTATACTATTAACATGATTTCAAAACTCACCTCCTTCGTTGTTTGTGTTTGACTGGCTTGGCCCTGCGTTTGCGAAATCGCAGTTGTTACAGGTTAATGAATCTTGAAGTTCAAGTTGGGAGGAACCCCGCTCTGATAGGTGATACCGGGAATAAGGGTTGTAATTTGTATTTTACTTATTTAATTTGAAACGACTTTTTGTATGAAAACCATATAAGCACTAGTAAGTTTTTAGAATTAAATCAAGTAATTATACTTAAATCAAATTTTATGGAGATTGCACTATTTTATAGGAGGAAAAAGTTTAAAGTGTTCCTTTTGATATTTGAGAAACGTGATATTTTAAATTAATTATCAAAGTTCTTATTCCCTTGAAAACGTATTTGCTTTACCCGCTGCGAATTAAAGTTAAAAATTCTATTATAAATTATTATATATTATTTTGGGGTTTAGGGTGTCACATTGCTCTAAGAATGCTATCCCCCCATGGTCGCATCAAAAAATGGAACATGGACCCACCAACAAAAGTCAACTGTCTAGGTATGTCGTAGATACAATCATCACAAAACTAAATAAGTTCAACCACCAAAAGAGAGGCACTAAGGCCCTATACAACAAAAAAAAACCTAATATGATCATCCATTAGCAACTATAGTAACAAGGGTGGCCTCCACACACCACACAAGTCCCCTCTAACACAATATCTCCCCTCGAAGTAACCTCCTACTCCTTATCAGCCATAGAGGGATCAGTCTCCTCTGAGGTCAAGTCCACTCATGAGACAAGTGGCTTCGGTGACACTAGAATTTCAAAACAACTATCTACCTCAGAGATAGCCGATAAAAGGTCCTTCTATGGAAATGGAAGCTCAACATTGACTTAAGGTGACACTAACTAAGGTATCAGTGATCCGTTGATGAAGCCCTTGTCCCCAGCTAGCCTAGACGGTCCTGCAATATCCTATACCTCCAACATCGACCCTTTGCCCTTTTTGTCAACCCTCATTCCAAACACCATACCCCCTGCTTCTACAATAGGAGTCACCACACCTACGAAGGCATCTGTCTCGACCCTATCCTCAGCATCTACCCACACCCCACTGGTCTTGAGTATCAACCCTAAAGGTACATGATAATCAATCCTCTCATGTGTGAGTCTCACATGATAAACTGCCCCAACCCTCTTACTAGTCAACACTACTCTCCTCGTGTACGTAACCCTGCTTGTGATGGGGTCATATCCCCAAGCAGTTGACAAATGCCAGTCTGGTGAGTCTAACAAAGTTTCCTTTGTCAGGGTAACTTTCAGTAGAATGAAGTCCGATATTTTCTAAGGGAAAAACCCAATTTCCACAATAATGTAAATGGTCACCAACCGAAATTAACAATTAACATTTATCAATTATGTCATGATAAGAAACAATTAACACTTAACATTTATGGCATTATTACACACAATAAAAAACAAGGCTTGTATATACATATATCATATCATAACAAACATGACTAGTGTGTTAAGCACCCTAATGCAATGCTTATATGCTAGTGCACATGATTCTAGAATTTCAAAACCCTCCTCGAGGGATGTAAATCATAAATCTACCGCCTTTCACAGACTAGTACTAATTACCAAGGTTCCACCTATCACAGATGAATACGATTTACCAGAGTACAGTCTATCACAAACCTATACGACTCAAAAATCCTCGTAAGAATAAGGTGGACTGATCAACTCATGGAATCACCCCGTGGCCCATCATGGTCACCACTAACACCGTGGCCCATCACGATCACCACTAACTATGAAATACATGAGCATACTCTGACTTTTTCACATCAATTATTATATTAATGCTGCTATTAAAAGACTCCCTTTTTAATACTCATTAAAAACTATTAATTTTTAATTTTTTTTCACAGAGCATACTCAAGACATATTCTCAACAATAAAGTAACATGTAGCAACACATATTATCGGTCATGAATGCATAATCACAACAACATTAACCATCACATATTCACACATATAAGGTCCTTATGTGCAAACTAAAAATTTGGAAGAAGCCCTTACCTCGATTATAGCTTTCTAAACCATTATCGCTACCACAGTCAAGCTCAACAAAAATCTCGCTTGTGCTAACACCTACAATCAAATAGTGTTTGACTTAAGCAAATTAATCTCTGAGACTTTAACTACCTTAAAATCTCGTTTTCACTCTTAATCTCCTTAGAGTATATTTTACTAAAAGATTTTGAAACAAGTAAAGACTAATATTATTATTATTCACAATACATACTTTCAGTTTATTTTTCATAACGAAACATAATTAACTTCAATTTTTTTATTTAATCACAACTCTAAACTTTTTTAAACTAAAATATTTTTAAAACTCTACGTAAAGAAACTTTCACAATTATACTCTTCAAAATAGTTTTTTTCCAAACCTTTTCTCAAGTAGGTTCACAATATTTTCAATTATCAAATTGTCGAGTTTAACTCTTAAAATTAAACGTTTTTCCAACTCTTTGGTTCCTTGAAATTTACAATCATAAAACTATATTATTACTCATTTAAATTACTACAAATAACCTAAATATTTTAGAGTTCTCCTCATCACTAACTCAATGTTAATGGTCTCGATTCATTTTCAAGACTCAAGGAGCTAACTCCATAATTTATAAAAATTGGTTGAACACTTATTTATCCAATAAGATCATAATCTCAAAATTGAATCTTTTTCACACACAAAACTTTTAAAACCAATTGATCTACAATATTTATTTAAAACTAAATAAAAAACAAATATTTTCCAATCTACACATACACACACATGATAATTCAAATCTTTTTGGAAGAAAATCGTTTTATCTTTCAAGTTCAATCACTCAACCATTAGAACACAAAAATTTGAGTTAATAAAGTACTATAAATTTCTTCTTTAAGTTCAGTCTAAAAATAATTAAAAACAGTAACATTTTTAACTTCAAACATATTAATTTCATAATCTAATTATTTGCTTGAACTCATTAACATAATTGAAATTTGAACTTTTTCACAATTCTAAATTTTCTTGTAATGTTTCAACTTCAATTGAAACTCATTTATTTGAAAACAACTCATTACACAACTCAAACACATCTCAAAATCAATTTTTTTTAACATTACAACACATAGTTTTAGGCCTCCATTATGTTTTGGAGTTTGGTTTAATTTTTTGTTATTCAAGTTACTAACACGTATAATTCCACATTTAAAACAAATTAACAAAAAAAATAAAAAGAAATAACACAAGAAAATAACAACAACAACACAAGTATGAAGAAGGATTAATAACACAAGAAAATAAATCACTTATTTATGGACAAGAAATTTTGCAACAAAAACACTCAAAAAACTTATTATTTCTACCCAACACAAACACCAAAAAGAAGAACACAAGACCCCATTTTTTTTAGAGTCTATCAAAAATCACGGAGATCAATTGATTTGTTAAGAAGAAAGTTGAAACTTTACCTATTTCCAATGGTAATTCAGCCTAGCATAAGAAAAATGAGAAGGAAAGTGGAACTCACATATCCAAGAACACCACAAGACTAACTTCTAACTTTCTCCTCTCGGTCACTTCTCCAAAACACCTCTCAATCTCTCTAAAAATCACTTGGTAACTCACTAACTTTAGAGCACCAACACTTTATAAATAAAGGAAAAGGAAAAATGAAAGTATATGAAGTGTGGGAAATAGAGGGATGGTCGTGGGCTTCATAAGAAATAGGGAGGAGAGTTTTTATTTTATTTCTTTGCTTACCAAAAAAATTATTATTATAATTAAAATATCTAGATATTTTTACTAAAACTATCATTACATCATCTAATCACTCTTATACACATCACATCACTCACTTATAGTACTATTATAATAATAATATCTACTCTTATTGTAATTCCAACTATATATAAATTTATTAGTAATGCACAATCTCGTAAATTTTCTGCCGATAATAAAATTACTTAATTAAATTACTCCTCGAAGAATAATTTTAATCGGATCCCCGAAATATAATTTTCGTACTCAATTTCCTAAAATAAGAATTTGACTGATCGACTAAGCAGTGCGTTCCATACAAAATACATTCAAATTACGTAAATTAGGATTTAAAACTACGGCTCTTGTGGATTTCAAATTATTAAGATCGAAATAACCACAACCAATCTTAAACTTTCTAGGTCTGACAATAAGACTAGGATAATGAGTAGTGTTTCTCTAAGAGAATTGAAGGTTGTGTCCTAACACAACCCAAATAAGTAGTTACATATGTTTTTCCTTGGAACCATACGAGGAAGACAACCATATTCATGAAATACATCTTGCAACATAAGTTTTACCCTTAATGCAAAGCAGTACTATCTATATGGTGTCTATATTGGTGTTTACAAGACCTCTTTAACCAAAGAAATCCCCACAAGAGAGCGTAAAGATGAAAGAAGATTTTAAGAGATCTAGACTTTGAGATATTTCCAAAATATTGGGTAATATATGTATTTATAATTGGTTAAAATTGACATGATATTGTTCTTGGTTTGGTGGTTGTGTTCTTTGTGTTTCACCATAAGGACTCGACTTCGATCCGCGCCTGGCTTTCTTTTTGAATAAATTCCGCCTTGAAAAGGCGCATTGAGTGGTTTCAAACCTAAGTCATACGCGAATAGAGGCGCTGATCAGCCACCAGACCAGTGCAACAATTCAATCAATAATGGAACGATATATGTATATATGTTTTCGCGAAACAGAATGGCAGAACCAAGGATTGTACCTCTTTCTCAAGTGACATTATTTTTCTATAAATAGTGTCACTTTTGACAGAATGAAAACAAGAAAATTTTAGAGATTTCCATCCACTTTTCTCACCCGTTCTTATATTCTAAGTCATCTGATTCTTCTCTAATGCATGAGTAAAGAATAGGAAACATTATTTTGTAATATACTATTGAAAGATACGCTTAATGTGAATGTGCAATTCACTTTAAGGATTCCAAAGTATCCTGAAGGGGATTCGCCAGTTAACCCGTTTGCATCCAATATATATAGATTGGTGGGGCAAATCGAACCTAAAGCTTAGTGTGATACACACGCTTTGAAATTTACTTGTGCAACCTTCATCATCATCAAGTTCATCATCTTCTTGTTCATGATTTGCAGCATACCCCCAACGAAAGATCCAACATCTTTAGGTTCAATTATCAAATTTATTTATGACTGCAACTTTTAATGAAGATGGACTTTCTTGACCATGCTGAAAGGTACACATTTACTTTATATGAATATATATGATATGTTTGAAGTTCTAAATTCATATGTGGTTCTCCAAAGTAATTATATTTGTTTATGTTAAATTTAACATGTGGTTAGATTGATATGCATGATTTAAAATATATATTCAAGTATGTGAATTTAATATGGTTTATGCATGAATTCTGCTTGTTTGGATTTTAAAAATTAATTAAAGTCTTGGAAAAAATCACATATGAAAATTCATGGTTGGGCATTGAAAGTTATTTAGTGTTAATACATTTATATATTACATTCATGTTTGAAATGCATATATAATAAATTTTCCTTTTCGGATGCATGTATAATAATATGGAGATAAGATGTGGAAAATTAATAATATGGAATTAGAGATAATATGTTTTGATGAAATTTTTATTTATCTATGGTTGATGTTTTAGACTAAGAACAAGAATTTATGATTGACCAGTGGAAGAAAATAAGAAAATTTATTTATAATTTGGTTTCTTAAATCTTGACAAGTATGAATATGTATGATTTAAGATGCATATTTAACACATTAAGTTATTTAAAGTAGTGAAAATAAATTGTCATAAATATCAAGTGTATGTCTCAATATAGTAATGCTTCATGTGAGAAGTTATTAAGTCTAGAATTGATTAACTCATATTATAGGTGCATGATAGTATGAAAGTATCTGTCAATTTCTTGCTTATTTTGATATTGAAAATGATTTGGATCTATTTTGAATTATTGTAAGTTGGTAAATGTTCATGGAAGAAACTAATAGAAAATCTTAATGATTTTATTCATTATTTATTTTCTATTGTGATACTTATTTGGATTTACCATAGAACCTTAGCACTACTTACCACCTCAGAAAGAACGTCAAACCGAAGGGATAACTCAAACTTTAGAGGTTATGTCGAGAGCTTTCGTGATAAAGGATGGAAGAAGTTGGAATATGCACTTGCCTTGGTGGATACGATAGCTAACAAGGGAAAATCTTAGGACTTGAAACAATCTGACAAACAAATGAAAAGATTCAAACGTTCTGAGAAAGAACAAAAATGGATCAAGTCGACAAAAAAAATTTAACAGACAAATACCTTTAGATGTTTAGAGAAGATCAACACGTACATACTCTATAAGATCAAGAGACTTTGTTTAAGATTCGTAGGTCCTTTTCAGTTGTCCAATGATTAGGTCACATTGTCTGTCATTTGACTTGTTATATGTTAAATGTAAGTACGTACTCTAGATACTTCTATATATATATACATACATAGTGATATACAAACATAAAAAATATTTCCATATGTTGTTAATTATTATTAAAATAGGAGCAAATGGTGTATTATTCATTTGAATTTTTATCTATGTTTTGTGTTGATTGTTGAATTATGGTTTGTGCTTCATATCGAAGAATTTACTATACAACTACGTAAAATGTCTCTACTCCAAATAAAAACATGATATGAAAAAGTGATTTCATTTTATATTAAAATAGACTTAACTGGTTTATTCTAATCTGCCTAAGTCCTTAGACTGCAATCCTTATAATAGATGAAATTTATTTGGTCTAAATCCTCGCATTGCACCCAGTTGCACTTGAGGTGAGTAAACTAAAGAAGTTTATATCATAATATCAAAATTAGTCTTACCTTTTGTAAACTAAAATTTATCTCTCATTTTGAGGACAAAATTTAGTTAAGTTGGAGGATGTAATAACCCTTCTCCTTGTCTAAAAGATTATTAGATTTATTTTTTTTATGTGAAGATATTTATTTTGGCCTTTTAAAATTATTTTATCTATCTCTATGCATTTTTATTCTAAAACAATTATTTAGTAGGGAAAAACGGAGATATTAGTATTGTTGGAGTAGGTGTTAATGAAACAAAAGAGAGATCCCTTAAATAAATAGTACAACACAAACACACACAATTATACTCACTTTTATGTTACTCTTCCACCACAATACTACATTTCCCACTACTCGCCTCCTTGGCTATTTGATGCATTTTACTATGTTATAGAGTGCTGAAAATGTTGAGATGCTATCAAATTATTTATTGAATTACAATTTCGCTTAGCGAATTTATCTTGGAAAATTTCTATTCGTCCTTGTAACAACTTTGCTAAGCGAGCCATAACTTTACTGAGCAAATTGGTTTTGACAGAAACAAACAGGGACATATTTGTTTGTTTTATCCATGGCTTTATGTGTTAAGTGATGTAACACTAGTATGCCAATTGGGGTTTTGGCCAAAACCACCCTTACAAAGAGGTCGAAGTTAGCTTGGCATCCATGTTGAGCTAATGGAGATGGTCGTCTATTTAAGTATAGAGTAGAAAAGAGAGAAATCAAAAAAGTTAATTGTTAAGAAAATATTGACTCTGACTGAATATTAAATGTTTGTGTGTGCTTTGCTTTTAAAAAATACTTTCAAACTTCCCAACCCCTCTTTATACAACACTGAGATTTTTATCTCACCCCTTATTTTTATGTATTATAGGAGATAAAAAGGATTGAGTAATTAGTCTAAAGAATGGAAGTTTGGAAGTTACCCATAATTTTTAATTTGATAAAATTGTAGTATCATGATACTTTGTGCGATGTGTCAAAGACTAAGTTTTATTTATCTTTTTGTATTAACAACTATGTTTTGGGTTGTAAGTACATTATGAGTAGACTTCCCGCAGTGTACCGATTATTGATATGGAAGTGTCTAAACTTTATTTTCTAGATAAATATTGTTTGGGAATTACACAAACTTAGTTTTCAATATTTGAATTATGATATATATGTAGAAAACTATATTTTGTAGAAAATTTTAATTCATATAAAAAAGAAAACTATTGTGATATATTATATATATATATATATATATATATATATATTAATATACTACAAGAAATACAAAAAACGGTTAAAAAGGATATTTGCGACGGTTGTAACTGCAGCAATTAGTAAAGAAATTGCGACAATTCAAACTGTCGTTAAACATGGTTGTTGTCTTTGTTCCTACTGAGTATTGCGACAGTAAGCAACCACCCCTAAATACTCTTTGCAACGGTTTGAACCGTCGCAAACTGATATAATTTTGTATTATTTTTCAGTGACATTTTTTGTTGTATTTTTCATTAATTTTAATTTGATGGCATTAAATAACAATTAATCTTAAATTATAATAAAAAATATTCATAAATATTATGCATATAATTAAAATACACATAACTAATTAAAAATGACTAAATCTCATTCATATAATGTGTTAAAAAGTAATAACATGACATCCATACATAGAATTTTAAAATTACATCAAAAACCAAAACATTAGTAAATAAATTGAACATATAAAATAACTACATGAAACTTTAAAATTCATGAAAACAACTAAGTATTCCCACGTGAAAATATTGCTTCATAATCATGACGTTGATGGCTAGACTCTGGAACGTCTACCATTTCTATGCGATTCTAAGTTTTCTTCCTTAAAAAAAAAACATATATTTATATATATTAAACTCAAATTCAACCAATTTTTTCACACATACTCAATACTTTATTGTTAACATCAAACTGATTAAACATAAACAAGATCAAACATTCAAAATGAAAAGATGCAAATATCAAACTAATTCTTTGATTTGATAGTAGTAATAAACAACTCAATCACAAGATAAAAAAGAAATATAATTAACCTCATGTTTTAGTGTTTTTAATTGCACCTTATTATATAAATCAAACAATATCATTCATCCATCACCACTCATGAAGTATATCGTATCATATCATAGATATTACAAAATACAAATGTTCATTCTTCTCGTTCTACACTACTATTCTTATGCAGAATTATGCACACTATGGTCACTATCAATTTTGTTCATGGTCTTATTTGATATATTAATGGCTTCAATGTTTGTTGTTACGGCAAAAAACCAGATGGTGGGATTTATACAGTCTTGACCTTCAGTGTGATTGATTCCTTTAGTTCTACTCATTCGTTGTCAGACGATTAATACCAGTCGATCTGCTCTTTTGTCACATATTAAATATTTACAACTCATGTTGCTTAGACAATTAGCACCAATTGAAATTGGCGAATACCATCACAACTTGGATGGTGTATACTAGTTTCATCATTGAATTATGGTAAATGTAGCTATTGTGGCACCTTACTATACAAGATTATTATGTATATTATGGAGTTGCCTTATATACGTGTAAGATAATTCAATATGATGAATTGTTATTATTATAAAGACCTAGAAGAATGTTGCTTCCAAACACTTCTTTTTCTTTTGACCGGATTCCATATACTACTTACTTCCAAATTCGTGTTCTAATTTAATACAAGTGAGGTCAAAAATTGTGAAATATAATTTTTTTTTTAACCTTCTATACCACAACTATGCATATTGTAATCACTACCAACTTTGTTTATGCTCTCATCACCTTATTTGTTATTGTAATGACTTCAATGTTTGTTGTTACGGCAGAAAACCAAAATTAGTTCTCCATTGATTCCAGTGCCACAAATTGGAGATTTGATAATCATCATCTTTCATACAAACTAGAACTCTTCAAAGAGGGATAATACTTTGGTAAGTAATTAAGCTTTCATTTAGCCGTTTACAATCTAAGATATCTCCATATTTAGGCTGATGGATAAAAATCACTCGTAAATGTACTTGGGGCTGATGGATTAAAATCTGCATTTCACATACATAGTGGTGTTGCAAAATACTTTAAAGGTTAAATATCTACATAGAACTAGTGCACTGACAATTTTTAAGTAAAAGTATCATTTGTGTATGATACACAAATTGAATTTCACTTGTGTATCCTAAAAGTCACCCTCCCAAATACAACAACACGTTTTTATTGCTTTTTTCTTATGAGGTAAGATATATATACGTGTAGTCAAAGAGAAGAAAACAATTGATATTTAAAAGAGAAGAAAACAAATTGTTGAAAACATAGAATCTTAATGTTAAGATTTTCAGGAAATATATCAACTAATGCTAATTGTTATATACAACAAAATGCTATTGTAATTTCAACCAAAAAAGTAGTAATTATTGTGATCGTTATTTTCTTATTTTTGTTTTTAGTGTGGATTTTATGTTTTGTAATTGAAAAATATAAACTCAAGTGTTTTAAAGAATGTTTTAGTACAAAAATATTGTAAAATTTGAGATTTCAGATGTATTAAAAGAAAAATAAAATAGTTGAGAATCTTAAAAATTTAAACTTGATTAGAATGAAGAAGTAAGTAATTTATATGACGTTGCAAAATACTTATACATTAAATAATTTATAATGATTTGAAACAATACCTAAGACTAGGATTTTGACTATGATCCGGTGATGACTTCATTCTACATTAAATTGCTAAGGAGTATTTCAAATATACTCTTGAGTTATTCAATCCTAATATATGGAAAAACATCAACCCAACAACATAGTGAATTATAAAAACTCAGTGATATAGAAATTATACAATAATTTTAAAGATGTTTTTCCAACCATGTCGGTGTGACGGTGTGTTAAGCATTGAAATATCCTCTCATCAATAATTCTTAAAAACAGAATCATAATAATAAAATAAGATTTTCATTATTCAAATAGTAATTTGTACTATATTCTTAACTATACCTATTTATAAATTTATATATAAAATACAGTTGAAATCTTTAAGTCCATGAACTAGTCCGCTCAAGTAAGGTAGGTCATGACCGCAAGAGGCGATTTTGAGGGTTCTAGGTTCGCGATTTTTGGATTCACAAAGAGGGTTCACGATTTGCAGATGGAACGAATGAAGAAACGGGTTCAAAGAGAGCATTCACAAGTCAGGGTTCCGTTTTGAAGATGAAGAAACGGGTTTGCAAGAGTTTCATGCAGCAAGGGATATGATTTGTTCAATGAAAAAAACAAGAATTTTCATATTTTTGTTATAACAAAGTATAACTTAACGATTTAAAGCTTTTTGTATACTATCCCTATGACAGCGTTCGTGTAATACCTATGACAACGTTTTTTCAAAAAAGATTCATGTTGGCATACATCCTATGACATCGCTTTAAATATCATTGTTATTAATAAATGATCATAACTATGACAACGTTTTCATAAAAAACGTTGTCAAATGCGTTGTTATTATATAAGTGCTCGTACCTATGACAACACTTTTAGATAAAACGGTTTAAATAACATTCACATACGACAACATTTTTTTAAAAAAGTAATGTTTAAAGCTCCGTGTGTTTTTAAAATAAAATACAATAGCGCTTTTACTTAACAAGCACGGTTAAATGTGCGCTATAAAATCCATATTTTGGAGTAGTGGACGTCCTACTTGTTATTCCTTAGTAGTCCACTTTTATTGACGAATAGTTCCCCTTTTAAGAAGGCATACAATGAACTCACCAATCAACATAATTGTAATATTCCTTTATTGAAGGCATTCTTTAACATGATTCATGAAAATAATTTTATTTATTAACTTATTCTCATAACTTAAAGTACATACATACATACATACATACATACATAAAACAGAATAGCACTTATTCTCAGACTGGAAATTTTGCTAAACATGATGCATAGTTCTTTTTACAAGTTTAAGCATTATTGCCCCTCATTCTAACTCTCAAAACCTCATTTTATCATCATCTAAACAAAGAAAAAACCACATGAAATTACATGAAAACATATTCAAGGCATAACATTCAAATTCAAATCACAAACATACAATCACATCTTTAAATCATCAACGATCAACACAAATCAAAATATCATACCAATCTAAACAAGCAATTTTCATAACAAAATCATTTAAGGTTTTCAACAGAACATTAAACAATAATATTACCAAACATTCACATACAAATAGGGGAATATCAAAAAATAATGTCACCAAACATTCACATGCAGAAAGGGGAAGATTAGTTGGGGTTCTACATTACCTGAAAGAGAAGATTAGAGACCAAACTTTCTTTTTACTTCCTCAATCCATGAGTGGAAACCCTAACTCTTTCATTCTTCTACATTCTTTCACTTGGCTTGCATGCATATTTTCTAACTCTAATTTGTGTCTTGTGTCTTTGAAGAGGGGTGATAATAGGGTTTTGGTTTCACGAAAAGAGATTGAGGTGTTTTAATGGTGTTTTGGTGATAGAAGTAGGGTGATGATGGACTTGTCTTGGAAGAGAGTATGATGATGACAAGAGTGGTTATAGAAAGAAGTGTAGTGTATGGATAAATGGAGAGAGGAATGAAACATGTGAGGTGAAGAGTTTAGTAGTTTCCCTGTATGGGTTAAAAAACTAAAGTAGAATTTGTTCAGTTATTTTGGCGTACTTTTAAAATTTCAAAAAACCGTATATAAAAAAGAAATGGTTTTAAAGCTTGCTTGAAAATAAGTTTAAAAACCCTTTAAACATAGAGTCAAACATTAATAAATGTCTTTCATCAAAATAACACTAATAAATGCCAAATAATGTGTTTATCTTGATAGCTATGATATCTCATGTTATGATTTTAAAAAACTTTTTCATATCCGTTGGCAACCTCCACTTTGTGGTTGGGAGTGGATCAATACTAATGGAGCGCCAAGGCGGGGTGTGGTGGCCTAATTAGAGACGATAGTAGAGATTTGGTGTGGAGGATTCTCAATGTTTTTAGGGAGCTGTAGACTGCTTTTATTTTTTGCTTATAGAATTGGAATAACTACCACTAGGGTAGTGTTTATATATGATATCTCATGTTAAGCAACGAATACATTGGTCAAACTATGAGGGGAAAATCAGCAACTCTTGATAAAATAAATTGAAAGGATTTCACCAAAAAAATAACCAACTCTTGATAAAATAAATTGAAAGGAATAGTCTCTATGAAAAAAAATACTTCAAAGGTACAGTTTTTTTTACAAATACTTCAAAGGTATTATCAATATTCATCTGCCATAAAAAAATTAGTAAAGTGTTAATGTAATTTATATTGGGGTTAATTTTGTTTTTTTAGTTTTTGTTGCATCATTTTTCGTAATAAATTGTCATGACTTTTTTTATATAAAGAATTTGGGGTAAAGAAAGGGCAAAATTACACCTATATAGTCCTTTAAGTTTAACTCAATTTCTACTTAGGTCATTTAAGTTTATTTTTTCTCTGATTTGATCTTTTATGTTACATTTTGTTTATACTGTTAGTCATTTATTTCAATTTCGACAACAATTAGTTCAATTGAAAGTTTATAATCATTTGGAACTCTACCAAATACTCAACAATATGTCCCTCATACTAATTTTTTAAAACACATTCATCACACTACAAAAAAAATTGTTGGTACCTACGACATATTTTGTCTTTACCTACGACAATTTCGTAAGTAGCGTATAATTACTCATAAATTACCCACGAACACAGGTTCATAGTTATTTCGCTCGTAGGTAAATACTTATCCACAAACAAGCAGTGGGATATGCTTACTTAAGTAATGTCTGTGGATAGTACGACTTACCGAGTCTCTGTGGGTAAAGTTACTCATAGATTTTTTGTGGGTAAAGACGTAGATACTTATCCACGTAAAAGTCGCAAGTAATATTACTCACGGACAATCCTTGAAAAATTGTTTTGTTTTCTATTTGATATTTATAGTTTTATCCATGACAAGTACGAGGATAAATTAATCACGGAAGGAGCATGGATAATAACATTCAAATTATGTATCCTTTACTAATGGAATTTTCGTGGGTAATGAAAAAAAGTTGCTATCTGTGCAGCTATCCCATTAGAGTGGTGAAACAAGACATTGGTGCAATCTCTAGATGAACGAGAATCTGGGACTAGACTTGTGAAACCTGGTCTATAAAGCAAGGATCTATCTTCGGCACCATAGACACACCCTTTATTCTTTCCCCCAACAGATTGGACCCACATGTTTAGGCGAGCTTCTGCATTAACCACTTGGCTACAACTACTAGATGTTTCCCCATCTTTGTAGGCCTGTTGCAACTTACTTTGAAATGTTTCTTTCTCAAATAGAAAATAATGTAACATTATCAAATTACTTTTACAAGAAATACAAATGAAAGAATGGATGATTTAATATTCCTTACATATGTTCTTTTTGCTCTTTCATCAACCCAAGAGTTGTCCTTCTTCTTAGTGTGAGTTTTTAAAAAGACCTCATCCAATGTGGGGTCTCTACTTAACTCTTCAGCCTTATAAAAAATAAAAAGCAACAGAATAGTGAGTGGGATGAGAACCACATTTCAGTAGCAAAGGAAAACATCAAAATATTTCAGCAAAATAGCTCTATGCATTCTCAAACAGCAGCAAAACAAAACACCAACACAACGAAACAATAAAATAGTAAATAGTAGGCATGTCCTTGAGTCAAACATTAAATGGTTATACAGTGAAGACTTTAACATAGAAAGCGTACCATCTGAATGGTATGTTCAGTGATGGATATAGATCCATCAGTATGGACAGCACCTCCTTTAGAAGAAGCATGATTTTTCTTAGCTTGATTTGATATCTCCTTATTCGATAGATCCATCCATATCTTCTCAAGATCATACCAAACACTTTCGCCCATCCAAGTTGGACACTTGTTCTTCTTTCTCACTTGCTTCAATATCTCAGAAAGATGCATTGATCCTTTTGTATTAACGATATTCTTAATCTAAAAATTGGGCTCAGGCAACCAAGCAACCTTCTCCTTCAACATTACATTACAAATAAGTAATAATATATTAATTAATATCCACACAATAGTTGAACTTATTAGCAGGATATATAACATAATCTTACACCAAATTTGTTAAACCAGCGTTCCAAAGTTAATTCTGGGATACAGATCAATATATGGTGATGTAATGATTGAGGTGAGGGCCCTCGAGGCCACCCTACATGGTAACCACCTACAAACAAGTTATAAACAATATAAATATACTAGTTTATGTACATCACAATTTATTAAAAAGCTAGAGATATAAAGTACATATCTATACATTTAATTTTAATAAAATGACTTGAAACGAACCCTAAACCTCATGTAGTAATGAGAAGTTAATCGGAGTTAGTTACGTATCCTCGACCATCCGGCCATATCATTGTTCTCCCATCAGGCGCAACCCATGACTAGAATTGGAGCATCGTGACCCTTGAGTCTTATTACTAGTAGCAACAGGTATAGAAGATGGTGGATTAGCGAAAACTGAAGTATGTTGTGAGGCAACATATGTTAATGGTTGTGATGGGGAATGATCAGCAGTCGGGGAAATGTTGTATTTTGGGACAAAACCTGGTGTGGGCATCATCACTATAGTTGGTTCAGATTGATGCACCTTATTAGGTGGGGGTTGAAGCACTACAACGTGTTAGATATGAGGCTTAACATGTTGCTGGGGGGACGCCGCACATGCTGTGAGGTTGGTGTAGTGGCATTGGCATCTAGTTGCAATTGATCAATTGTTGCTTGTACTTGTTGAGCTGCCTGAGTTACCTTATGCGGTAAAATCATGCAATTTTTCTTCAAGGGAAGCTTAAGTCTAATCTTTTCTTTTGGAGGCATCTATAAAAAATAAGATGAATAAAAACAATTAGCACACACAATAGTGAACACAATTCAAGATATCTTGTCTTTTGACGGCATCTACAAAAAATAAAATGAAGAAAAACAACTAGCACACATAGTAAACACAATTCAAGATGTATTCAAGATTAACAACTCTACAATATTAAAGAATCTTAATCAAAAACTAATATAAATAAATAAAAAGATAGAATATGAAGATTTATACAAACAATCAACTGCTATTTATACTTACTAAAAATTCAAACGTCAATTGAAGAATCATCCCCATCTTCATCATCCATATCACTTTCATTATATATTGACATATTTGGAACAAACGTTACATTGACTTCTTCGTTGCTATGTGTTTCATCATGCAAGCCAAACATTTCTTCAATTTCAGTTAATTGTTCAACATGTGCCATATCTTCATCTTGATATGGCATGTCATCATCGACACCGTCCACCTCTACATGACCATAGGCTTTGTTTTGATAACTGCAGATCAGTGACACTTGTTAGTTTGTATTTCAGGATAGGTACATAATACACTTGTCTAGCTTTTTGTGCAATTATAAAGGGATCATATTCCCGACTCATCTTGATATCTACAATATCATACCGTGGATGAACTTTGGTTTCTTTGTTCCGTCTAGAATCAATCCATTGGCAATAAAACAAGGCTACCTTGTGAGGCAATTTGTAATACTCCAACTCAAAGATATGTTGGATGACTCCGTAGAAATTATCTTTGCCTCCTCTAGTAACCCCTTTCGCATAAACTCCATTGTTTATAGTTTTCTTACCCTAAGACCGTTCTTTTGTGTGAAACTTGTACCCCATTAATGTAATACTTGTGCCAAGTTTGGATCATTGAGTCAAGACCCCATGCTAATGATAACAAGCTTGGGTCAGCCACACCATTTGCCTTGTCATTGCCCTATACAGATAAGATATTCAAAATAATTAGGTGAGAAGTTCTAATCTATTCACAACAAACTTCAATAAAGCACTTACATACGCACGAAACCATTTTGGGAATTCTCCATGTATACGAGTTTGAGATATAGGATCTTTTTAGTAAAGGAATTAGAGTGCAAAAAGGCGCTGAAAATAATGAGAGAATTTTTATTACATGTATTTAGTAATTATGTGGGGTGTGTGCTTACAGACTTGTTACTCAATATATGGATTGACCTCGTTGAAATTGATGAGGATGTGTACATAAGCATATCTTCTTTCGGCATCACTCAACCAATGTGTTTGGGCCTTCCCACTAGCAAGTCCCAATTGATTGCTAATTGACATCATTTAATTTTGCAACTTCATTACGTTGGCTTCTAGGAAACAAATAGATTGTTTTGAAATAGTGGGAACAAAAATATGTTGTCTCTGGATGTAAGTATGACATACATAATGAGCCTTCCACTCTAGCCTTATTTTTCACTGTGCGATTAAAATCACCCACCATTTTGGAAAAATGAGAGCAATAACTTAATAAATGTGGGAATATCTGGAAAAAAAAAATGAAATCCTTAATGGTGAATACAAAATACCTTTCAAATGGATACATCCATCGATATTGAACTAGACCACCAAGTTTTGCCTCAAACGAGAGGAGAATTGGAATATGCTCCATTGAATCAAAGAATCCTTGTGAGAAGATTCTTTTAAGTTTTCATATCATCAATGAAATATTTTCACCCAATTTGACCAATTTATCATGTCTTAAGGTATTCCTGCACAAGCCCTTAAAGAATTAAGTTAATTATGTTAGTAGTTTCCACACATGGTCAGACAATGAACTAATGCAAATGGAAGCAAACACTCTATAAATACAAGACAATCGTGGGTTTTCATCCAATTCATTTGTCCTCTATTAACATCTGCACATCTTGCCAAGTTAGAAGCATACCCGTCTGAAATCTTAAGCTCCTTTATCCATTTACAAACTTTCTTTGCCTTATTAGACGTAAGGCAATAATTTGCCTTAGGTTTTGTCATTTTTCCATTGTTATGTGGAACCAACTCCAAGTCGCTACGTTGGCAAATGATGTTGCTTTTTCATTGTCCTTTGTCTTGTTTTTAACATTCATGACAGTGTTAAACACATTATCAAAGAAATGTTTTTCTATGTGCATGACACCTAAATTATGCCTTAATAAATTATCTTTCTAGTACAGAAGATCCCAAAATATGCTTCGTTTAGTCTAATTATGGTTAACTCCATATCCAAACAATTTAGAAACTGCATTATCTATCACTCATGGAATATTGTGAACCAAACCCATATTTCTTCATCGGTCAATATAGGAGGAGGTTCATCCTTCACAACCCTATTTTTAGTGAACCATTTTTTACTTCTTCTAAAGGCATGATTATGAGGTAAGAAACGACGGTGACAATCGAACCATGAATTTCTGCCACCGTATTTTAAGGTAAAAGCTTTATTTCCACTCATACACACCGAACATGCCAATTTACGTTGGGTACTCCATCCTGATAGAATGCCATAAGCAGGAAAATTGGTAATTTTCCACATTAAGGTTGCCCTCATTACAAAGTTTTGTTTTATGGAAATATGATAAGTCAAAGCCCCTTCACTCCACAATTGTTGAAGCTCGTCTATTAATGGTTGTAATTACACATCAATGTTTGCATTTGGGCTAGATGGTCCAAGTATGAGACAAGTTAAAAACATGAATGGTTTACTCGTGCACATTGCGGGCGGGAGATTATATGGGGTCACAACAACAGGCCAACAAGAATATGGGGATGAAATGCCTAAATGTATGGCGTGAAGCCATCAGACCATAAACCAAGCCTTACATTTCTTGGTTCATGGGCAAAGTTTGGATACCTTGCATCAAAATGCTTCCTGTAACACCCCGATTTTTAACAGCGCGGGTGTATTTTTTTTTTTAATAAACTAAAATCAAATCCATAAATAAAGAAATACTTTTGGATAAAATATTTAAGTCGTAACACCACGACAAAGGTCAACAATAATTACAAACAGCGGAAATGGTTTTGAACAAAAATCCAAAGTATCCAAGTAAAATATACACCGGCTAAAATAGTTTGTTTCGAATACATAAGTTTCCTTTTTACAACAACAACTTTGAAATATGAAAGGGAAAATAAATAAAATTCTTAATCAAAACCCTAAGCTGATCATTAAGCTAATAGAGGGAGACTGGGTACTGCAAATCCACGAGCGGCATCAAGCCCCAATGCTTTCGGTTACAAAACCAACCCATCGCTATGCCACGCCTTTGATCGACCCTGTTTCTCATCTGAAGGCAAAGCCCAGATTTTCACAAAATTGTAAAGGGTCACCAACCGAAATTAACAAATACCACATAGCATTTAAATTCTTAATGCAAAAAATAACCTTTAAACTTAGCATGCATCTAGAAAGGGTTTGCATATGCTAAACATGCATATACGAAGTTGAAAAATGAAGTTTCGGACAAAACTGCATTGTAGTATTCGAATACAGCATGACTATTCGAATACAGATGTAAAAACAGCAAAAACAGCACAAACAGCACAACTGTATTCGAATAAAGCCTCCTTGTATTCGAATACAGATGCGAAAACAGCCAAAAATAGCACAAGCAGCACAATCAGCACAAACAACACAATTGTATTCGAATACAGCTTCCTTGTATGCGAATACAGCTTCCTTGTATTCGAATACAGATGTGAAAACAGTGAAAATCCAGCACTTGTTGTATTCGATTACAACCTCCTTGTATTCGAATACAAATGCGAAGTCAGTGGCAAAACTTTGACATCTGTATTCGACTACAACCTCCTCGTAGTCGAATACAAGTGCGAATACGCAAGTCAGAGGCAAAAACAACGTATTTGTATTCGACTACAACCTTGTTGTATTCGAATACAGCTGGAAAAATAACAGATTTTCAGTTTTGAAAACACTTCAAAATCATTCTAACACCTTCAACACCAAATCAATCAATCACCAACATCAAATACAACACAGTCACACACAACAATAAAGTATGTATACACCACCATCATAATATATCAAACATGACTCGCGTGCCTAGCACCCTAATGCAATGCATAAATGCCAGTGCACATGACATCATCCTGTGGCCCATCCGGTCACCATTATCACCATGGCCCATCCGGTCACCATGTACTATGAGATGCATCATCCCGTGGCCCATCCAGTCACCACTATCACCATGGCCCATCCGGTCACCACTATCACCATGGCTCATCTGGTCACCATGTACTATGAAATGAATGAGCATAATCATCCCGTGGCTCATTCAGTTACCACTATCACCATGGCCCATCCGGTCACCATGTACTATGAAATATATGAGCATAATCTGACTCTTAACACGACAACCATTAAGTAAATGCACATATTAAAAGATTTCCCATTTTTAATGCTCATTTAACACTAATGATTTCTCAAAATCAACACAGAGCATACTCAAACATATTAAACTCATAGTCCCACAATTCACACCAAATCACATAAATTCATTTTTCCACAAAAATCCACACATAAATTGCATTTATTCAAAACCCCACATTCTCAAACATAAAGCACATCTCAAATTTCATAATATTAATCAAGAATACATCAAACACACCAAACAAAAATCACCACCACCCACACCTCAAAACCCATTAAATTCAATTTCACCATTTTCACCCATAAAACGCATTAAATTCATTTCCCACAACACTACACCTCAAACCCACCAAATTTATTTTCCCCAAATTCACAATTAAGGTCCTAAATGCAAACTAAATGTTTGGAAGGAGCCCTTACCTCAACGATAGCTTTAACAGCCGATTACGGCGCCGCGATTAATTTCGGTAAAAACCTTTCTCGCGACGTCGCTTCGAAAACTAGCTCACTAGCACTGCAACGTGGCAAGGAGCAATTTTCCCTTCTGCCACTTCTCGAATGGGAGCTTAGATCTAGGTGAGAAGTAAGGGTTTGTGTTTGGTGGTTTTGAAACCCACAAACACGATTTCGAAAAGAACAGAGAAAGGAAGAAGACGCGAGGCTAGGAGGGAAAATGTTGCTTTCTCTCTCTTTTTCCTTTCTTAGCCTTCCTTTATACATATATATGTATTACTTTCCAAATCCATATACATATATATACTAACTCACTCACCAAATATATATAAACTTATTAACTATATATATATATATATATATATATATATTACTAACTTTCCAAATAATATATATATATATATATATATAAACCAACCCAACAAATATCTAAATATTCTTACCCACATCACTTTTCTCACATCTCAAACTATTTTGATAAAAATATCTATTCTCGTTGCAACTCAATTGACAGATAAAAATTTTAACAACCAGAGATATTTTTAACAAAACTGTCCGGTATTTAATTTCCCGTAACGTAGATAAATTATTCTTCGACGAATAATTTTAACCGGATCTAAAAATATATATAATGAACATATAACAAACTCTAATAAAATATGCTTTTGGTATTTAATTCGCAAAATGAATTAAAATTAGGCTAAATGCCGCAACAATTCAACATCAAATATACTAAAATTGCATAAATTAGAGTTTGAAATTAAGGGTCTTACACTTCCAAGCTTCCCCATCATACAAATGACATAAAATGCCTGAACTCGGTCGATTATGATGATGCCATCTCATTTGGGAAGTAGTTTCCATTGATGCATACAATCTTTTTAACCTAGGAGTAATTTGCATATAGAACATCTTCTTAACTAGAATGTCTATGTGGTTACCTATCTCAGGCTTACGAGGAGCATATCGGGGTTCATGACAAAACCTACAGTCTAGATCTGCACTATTATCTTTGTAGTACAACATGCACCCTTTAACACAACAATCAATTTTCTCAAGCTTCAACCCTAGCATGGTCACCAAATTTTTGGCTTGGTAAATTTTCTTTGGAAGTGAATCCTTAAAAGGACACACATCTACAAGCATGTTGGCAAAGAAATCAAGACACTTTGTGGAAGATTCCAATTTGATTTGCAAGCTAAAAGTTTCACGCATATTGAAAGTTTTTTATTAGAATCCCCCTCATATGAGGGATTGTTTGCAACAGTTAACAAATGGTAAAAGTCTTGAGCATCATCATTTGGGGGTTTTAATTAATCTCTTCCTCATCGCCCTGATCACCCATATTTTGGAAGTCATACGTAGGACCAAACGCATCATCGACCATATGTTGCATTAATGTAAATAAATCATCGTTATCCATATATCCACTACTACTTGGAACGTTTTCTGGGTCAATATGTGGGGCTTCTTCGCCATGCTCAATCCAATACCAATAATTTGGCCCAAACCTATACAAGTGAACTTTGACTTCACTTACAGACAATACATCACTACACATGCAATTGTGAAGGTTGGTTTCAACCCCCTTATTGAGCATACAGTTTATCATATATCCAACTACGATTTGGGTGGTAGCCATCCAAATTTTGAAGGGCAGACAAACAATGGAGGAGCGATGGAATTAAGAAAGGGAAAGTAATTTTACAGATCAAATAGGATATCTATACATACCTCAAACAAGTTATTACTCAAAGTTCAAATTAAAAATAATGTTCTCCAAATACAAACCAATTGTCAAAACCAATTCTATTACCACTCATTTTTTTAACATCAATTATTTCAATATACGTAAATAGCTCTAAACTATTGTATTACATTATATAAGAAATAATAATGAACCTGATGCAGATGTAAACATACTTCCTATTATCTATCACATTATATATTATTAGCCAATGTGTAGCATATTTCACTTCATATACTAATCATGTTGCTGCAACACAAATCAACTTTAAAAAAAAAAAAAAATTCTAAAAGACCCAAATCAAGGTTTGGCCAAAATAAATGAAGCAGTAACACACAAAAAAACTCAAAGCAAACCAAAAATAGAAAAGTAAAAGAAAAAAAGTAGCCCATTTTTTGTTGGTGTTAAATCTCAATAACCCTTCTATCACTCTCTAGGTAGTTATAGTACTCAATATCATGGTTTTTTTTTCTCTTTTATTTTATTTTTTAAAATCATTAATCTACACTTTCTTATTTACTTGACCACATTCCAATGTGCAAGATTATCATGTATGTGTTTAAAATAAATGTTTTATTCGTATGGTTAGTTGACTTATTAGAATATGCATAAATATGCACATAAACTTTATATGACAAATGAAGTTCTTCAATCTGACATGATCTTGCATCTGTTTAAATGTAATGTTACACGATCTAGTACATAAACTATTTTTCTCTTTTATGTAGGCCTTTATTTATGATTGTTCCAAAAATTCCACAGTTTATTGAATGTTAATGTTTCCCTTTTGTATTTCTTGAAGCAGATAAAGATGCAAATATAGATTGGCAAGAGCTGGCTTATGAAGGTAATTAATAAACCATTTCTTCTTTCCTTTAATCAACAAATAATCATGAAAATAGAACAAATTAAAGAGAGAAAATGAGAGAACGAGAGAGAGATAGCGAACGACAAAACGAGAGATACAGAGAGAGAGCGAATGTTGAAGTGGAGGCCGGAGAGTTCTAAGTCCCTGTGGCCAGAGCGGCGACAATCTGACTTGGAGTAAGGTTGTAAGATGGGTTGGAAGAAGAAGGGTTTCTAGTTTAGGGTTGTATAGAGATAAGTGAGAATGAGTTAGTTTTTTTAGTCAACACAAAAACCTTCTAAAAAAAAAAGAAAGTAATAAATAAAACTTTACTTTCACTTTACCCACGGACAACCCGTGGAACACTTAATACTATTCTCTTCATTTACCTGTGGATAATTTGTGGTAAAAAAAATACGAAGAAATTTCGACAACTTAAGTGTGAGTTGTATTTTTTTAACATTACCCACGGAATAACTGTGGAATTTAATTAAAAAAATCAATTTATTCAAAAAAATTTACTCACGGTTTTTCTGTAGATACAAAATAATTTACTCACGAACTGAGATCTGTGGGTAATTTTTCGTAGGTATATAAATGTTTTCTTGTAGTTTCAAATCTTATGAATGGTATTTATTTTTTGATTTTCTCTACAACAATTTAAATCCACATATAACTTTAAAAACATGGTAATAAATGTCTATCCACATAATAAATGTATTTAACTTTCTTCACATACAAAGTAGCTTGAACAGTCAACTTGTTGTGATGTTTTGATTAAATATTAACATTTTAAGACAGTAACTAGAGAAAATTTTCAAACTTAAAGCACTACATGTGTAATTTAATATATTCTAAAGGCTAATAGTTCAAACGAATGTAACTTAAAGGCTCGAATCAAGATAAAGTAAACTTAAAAGACCTAAGAAAAAATTGAATTAAACTTAATGGACTAAATGTATATTTCTGCCTAAAGAAATATACCTTTGAACAGTGTTTGTTTACAAAAGATTCAATTTTATACATGAACCAAAAGTATTCAATTTATATTTTTTGGGACTATAATACTTGAGGACTTCTAAGGTACATTTGAAAATTATATCATACTTGAGGACTTCTTACGGTGAAGAAGAACGATACCAAATAAGGAATTTTATAAACGGAGAAGTCGGGTATTTTTGAGAGAAATTAGGATGGTTAAAAATCTGAGGAAGTATGTTTATTTGACTACCTAAATGAATAAAACAACATACTGAAATTTGGACGAGAACGGAGAAATTTTCTGGAAAAGTTATCGATCACCGGTGCCAAAGGATAGGTTGTTGTTGTATTTCTTTACGGCTGCCCAACTCCCTTCCTTTTGTTTTTTTTATTTTTATTAACAATTAGGGTTCACACATGGGTCAAACCCATTGGTCTCTTTATTGACTTTTTTGTTTTATTACAATTATTATTTCATAACTAATATATGATAAATTAGAGTAATTAAAATAATTAACCTTTTAAAAAATACATATTAAGAAACTCTCATATTCAAAATAGTCACTATAATTATACATATTTTTCAAAATATTCATATTAAAATACTACAATAATTAGAGAATAGTCAAAATCACAAAATAAATAAATATAACATTGCTACTTTATATTAATTACTAAATCATAATAAATATATATAAAATCACAATGTCACAACAAGTATATAAAAATAAAAGAAATCAAACACAATATTGTTACTATCCCAAGATAATTATTTATAAAATAAATAAGTAAAATAAGATATATTTAGAAATAATTAAATATAATTAAGTGCACATACACTTAATATTAGTCAAACACACAAGAAAATATCATATTAATTACCAACTCACATATACACATAAAATCTCCTAAATCTTATTCTTTAAAATATTTACACTAATATACTATTATTTTTAGAAAAATATATAAAATAATAAAATATAACATTTATTATTCATATAACATATTTGGTCAAATATGTACAAGATTAGCACATCATAGAAAACACACCTATAAAGAAAATTAATCATAAAACTAATCAACATATATTCTAAAATAATTTTAACACAAAATTAATTATCTAAAATCCTATTTAATTAATAAAATAGTTTATTATAAAATTTAGAGTGTTACAATTCTCCCCTCGTTTAAGAAATTTCATCCTCGAAATTTTTGGTGAATAATAAATAAACTAATATCTAACTAACTACCCTCAAGATTCAAACTTAGTCACAAATGATATAATAAACATATTTACGTCATTTACTACTCACTTAGACATAACTTGTCAAGAATCCTAGCATGATAAGGTAATATGACACAACAAATCAATTAACACATATCAAATACACTATCAAGTTCAACTAACAACTTAAACAATATTCTACTAGTTTTGGTCTCTTTAAAGAATGTCTAAATCCTAACAACAATTATTCTACAGACAAAAACGCATATAACAACTCAATGACATGCAGCCACTTAAGCGTATAATCATAGTGAAATAGGACAAATATTTTCACATATGGTTTCAAACACACTCAAAGTATAACTTAATTTTAAAGTCTTATAAACAAAATTCATTTATAGAACTCATACAATAGTTCTAGTCCTTATGAAATGAGAGAATATAGAACAAATAAGATACTAACACAATGTCGTTATTCATTTTAAGCAAATTACTTAGAAGATCAATTATACCTAATTGAATGTTTAATTTAAGTACACATCACCAACCTAATATTCGCGTTACATAATCAGTTATTAACATTCAACATTGATGCCACATAAGACTCATAATCACTCAAAGTTGTACAAGAGGTGAACATGGTTTCTAACTATTTCCAAAATAAAATTAATAAGTATCTATAACAATAATGACAATGGGTTATCGTTGCCTCTTTTATCGACGATGAGTCATCGGGGTAGCTAGTCCCTCCTACTCATGTAGTCAACTACTTAAGGTAACTATAACTACAGTCATTCAAATTCAAACATGGGTAATTAAAATATTTTTAACGTGGTTCAGGAGTGCGAAGGCGGCGCCACAACTCCTACTCCTTACTTCAAGTTAAAAACTTACTTAATTACACATTCACAATAATTTATTTGTAATTTACAACTAGTTACAAAACCAAAAGAAATGACACTTACATCAACATATAATCAATAATCCGATTGTAGAAATATAGAACTATTTCACTTTTAGATGCTCTCGACTACTCTAACGCTATACACTAATTCCCAACAACTAGAACACTTAAAACACAAACAATTTAATATTTACATAATCACATACACATTCACATAGTTAATCCAAAAATTAGCACCATCATTTTACGTTCATCTCATAACTCAAATGATGATTCAAACACATGTAACATACTCTCATAGAAGGCTAACTGCTCCAAATTGATCACGCTCAAATTTTCTTTTGAATTAATCATCACTTAAAAGTTACAACAAACTAAAACATAGATTTCCAAGTAGCAAATAAGATAAATAATTATATACTAGAAGACACAAAACACTACCAAGCCAAATTGAATCAAGTAGTACATAAACCACTTTAAAGGTTACACATTTAGCACCCAAAAAAAAATCCTTGGGAATTCAAACCATTTCCTTAAATCACTTTTCAATAAATCACGTCTAAATAAAAAAAAAACTAAAACAAATCATATTTCTAAATACAATTAAAAATAAAATAAATCACATGTATTTTTAAAATCTATAAGATTTCTAAAATCACTCGTACTTTAATCGTCAAAAACACATTTCTAAATAATTAATCACTATAAAAATTATTATTTTCAACTTATATTTTGAAAGAAGATTTAAATTATATATATAGATAGATAAAAAGTTTTCCAATAAATTAACACTTCCAAAATAGTTCTAATTTATTTTCCCAAAATTTACAAAAAAAAAAAAAAAAATTATATATTTATATACATTAAAGTAGTGTACATGACACAATGCATAAGACATACTTGGTTATGATAATGAATTACACTAATTGACAAATCTACAAAATAACAGTCTCCTTTCACACCAACTACTCAACATGTCTATAGATAGATCATTAGTTTCACTACTAGAAATTTCGCCTATAGTGACCGATTTAGAGACTCTCAGTCACATTAGCTACCGAAATAGAGACCGAAATTTTGAACTTAGAAAATAAATATTTTTTTGTCACTAAACGGTCGCTAACGAAATTTAGAGACTGAAATAGCAACTGAATTTTAGCAGACCAATAATTCAGTCGCTAACTATCACTAATAGTCGCCGTAGAGAGTTCACAAATATATTTTAGCGACTGATTTAAAGACCAATTTATTAGCGACCGATTTAGAGACCAATTATTTTTTGTTTTTTAAAAAATAAACAAATCATTTATTTAATTTACTAATAAAATCATTTATCTAGACTGCCCCCTTTCCCCCTTCTTCTCGACTAACACCTTGTGAATAGAAACCCTTCGTCTCCAACTCTTCGAATAATAACCATCAGTCTCATCCACTGTCCACCTTTTCGCCCTTTGCCTCCACACTGTCTCGTCCTCTCTTCTCATTTGCTCTTCGTTTGCATCATTTGAGAACAGCGCACATGACAATGTCAACTTCTTCATCCGCCTTTTGGTTGTATCCAAATATTTGTAGGTCTCTCTTTATCCCTCTCTCAACATTTGATAGTTGTTGATGAATTTTCTGCAAAATACAGATTTTGGGATTTAAATTGATTAGGGTTCTTAGATTTTAATTTCTTTTACGATATTTTCTTTTATTTTCTATAAATCTGCGAAGCGAAAAA
>JBBPBQ010000004.1:17739108-17775819 GCA_037974755.1 Cicer yamashitae | reverse complement strand
AACCATCAGTCTCATCCACTGTCCACCTTTTCGCCCTTTGCCTCCACACTGTCTCGTCCTCTCTTCTCATTTGCTCTTCGTTTGCATCATTTGAGAACAGCGCACATGACAATGTCAACTTCTTCATCCGCCTTTTGGTTGTATCCAAATATTTGTAGGTCTCTCTTTATCCCTCTCTCAACATTTGATAGTTGTTGATGAATTTTCTGCAAAATACAGATTTTGGGATTTAAATTGATTAGGGTTCTTAGATTTTAATTTCTTTTACGATATTTTCTTTTATTTTCTATAAATCTGCGAAGCGAAAAAACAAGTTTAGGAAGTTATTATGGCTACAAGGGTTCGTAAACTATTATGGCTAATACTGAACGCTTATTTCATAAGAGAAATACATGAAGGGATGTTTTCGTTTCAGATTCTTGTTTTAGATTATTATTTGAAAGATCTAGAACTTTGATATATCTTATGTGAGTTTTCCCTTTTAAGTGGTCTTAAGTTATTAATTTTACAGTTTACCAAGTCTGATGCTGAAAGAGAACTAGAAGGTGTAGCGAACACTTGAAGCCAACCAATATATTTAGTAAGGCAAAAAAATTAATCCGTCAAAAGCTTGTCCATTCCATATGTTAGTGTAGTATTATTTATCTCTCTTCCATTTGTTAGTGTAGTAAAATTTAATTTGACAGCAGTGCAAAAAATCAATATCTTCAAATTGTTTTGCAATTCTAACATGTTGTGAGTATGATTTATTTGGATGGATTTTGCAGTCCACAAATTCAGTGGTTATATGTCTGTTTCTCTAATGATTTTGTTTTGTGATATTGCTCTTTCAACGTGTTGGTCTCATTGTCATGTGGGAGAATCAAGGAGGCTGCATTATGGATATTTTCATCAAGGATTGGTTTAATATCTTGATAATTATCATCTTTGATATTTTTGCGGAATTTATATATATAACAAAGCGTATGGTACTTGGCTTTAGCAATACTTACGTCCATGCCAAGTTTATTTCCATTAGCATATATATACTTTGCCAAATTGTTTTTTTTTATGCTTATTTGATATTTATGTATATTTATTTTGTCTATCATTCATATTGCAAACTCTCATTTATACTAAACATTCAAATCTAAACACTACTGCCATCTACAAGGTAGCATGAATGTAGAAATCCTAGAAATTTTACCAATATCGCATTTAGCTTTCAATTTCTAGCATCTTTGTGTTGGTGCTTTCTATGTAGAAAAACATGCGTAAAAAGTATCTCCAATTATGCACTTTAGAGGCTTATTGTGTCTCATCAATATGGATACCTCGTAATATTTTTTACTTCTCAATTAACTATCCCTTCTTGTTATGATTTTGTTCACATACAATCATTTTAGTTGGATAACAATAAAGATCTTAGCAATTTATGTGTGAATGCCTATGAATGAACGCATAATTGTTCTTTTTCCAAGTTTATGTTTTCTTTTGTGTTTTCCCTATTTTCATTGTTTATGTTTTCTTTTGTGTTTTCCCTATTTTCATTATAGGTCTAAGTTTTACATTCAGATATTTGATGGGCACAATGGATCTGCTACTACTATTTATTCTAAGGAGAACTTCTAAATAATGTTAAGTACAATTCTCCAATTCTTAACAGAGATGAGTGGTTAGTAGCATTTTTGGAACTTTTGTTGTAGGCTTTGTAAAATCAAATATAGATTTTTAACAGAAAGCTTATTTCTTTTTTTACTTTATTTACTCACTTAGTTCAACAAGTAACTAACATAATCTTGTCAATAATTAAAATATACTCAAATCTTAACAAGTAATTTCATGGTTTATTTACTCACTTAGGTAGGAACTTAGAATCCATAAAACAATCAAGGTAAGCAAATAATAAACATTTAATTAGTAATCACAAAAATACGTATAATAATACAAAAGCACATAACACTTAACACAATAATATAACGGGGAACAAAAAAAACATGTTAGTGAAAGGAATTATTACTCAAGAAAACACAACCGACACAACTAACATTTGACTAACACTAAACCGACACTTGACCCACTCGGCCTGATTGGACAGACCTGCTCTGATACCACTAATGTGACACCCTAAACCCCAAAATAACATTTATAATAATTTATACTAAATTATTTGAAGAAAACTCGCAGCGGATGAAGAAAATCTTTTCAAGAAAATAAAAAACTTTTATATCTATTTTAGGATATCACGTTTCTCTAAATACATATGTAACAATTCAACTTTGTTCCTCAATTAAAATTCAATGAACTTGATTTAACTAGAATTTCTTGATTTAATTCCCAAGACTTACTCGTACTAAGGTTTTCATATAAAAAGTCATTTGTAATTACATAAGTAAAATACACATTACAACTCTTAATTTCCGGTATCACCTATCAGAGCGGGGTTCCTCCCAAACTTGAACTTCAAGACTCATTAACCTGTAATGCGATTTCCCAAACGCAGGGCCAAGCCAGTCAAACACAAACAACGAAGGAGGTGAGTTTTGAAATCATGTTAATAGTATAATATAAGTAAGGAGAACACGCAATTAATTCTAAATAAACCGTGTCATTACACAAACATTATTCAAAGAAAAACATAACATTATAAAGTCAAAACCACTAAAGGAAAGTCAATACATTTCACTATAACATCAAATCATCTAAGAAGAATTATTATCTCACACGACACATATTAATCACAACAAAACAATCACAAGAAAATGCAATGCTATGCATGAGCTTATACTCTACTTCACAATGTGGTACCATTCTAACTCTGAAGTACTTGGTTAGGAGGCCATGATACTATGCCACCATCCCGGTGGACGGACAATTCAAATTGGCCCTGTCCTCATAGATCCCCTCAACTCAACCCGAGACACATATACGCGACAGTCGAGGTAAACGTGTGTTGCATAGTAGCTCCCGACATTTGGAGTGCTACCTCCAAGTCACCTGGGAATTCCCCACCCGAATACCTCCAAGGTCTAACAATCTTGCCTTAAGGCTCAACAGCAGACCGCCACGATCAGGCTCAATTCAGTTGTACTTCCCCGGAATCACTAGGCTTGTCAGGCCCTACCTATATGATGACAAAATAATCTCCACTTCACAAATTCACAATATTTATTTTCTCCCCTCGTTGGCCTATGATACTCCATTAAGACCATCATCTCAAACACAAATTGGAATCACAATTATTTTATCAACTATGGGGTTGCATCAATATTCTCATCACAAATTTAAAACGTCACTATCATCAATCATACATCATCGCATAAACTTATCACAATTTATAACATCATCGCATAAACTTATCACAATTTATAACGTCACTATCATCAATCATACATTATCGCATAAACTTATCATACATCATCATCATCACATAAAATTATCACAATGCACCCATCTTTTATTATCATATCACATAAACTCATCTAATCCAACATATGCACCAAATTCATTCGACATCCAATATCACGATAATATCAAATATAACACATTTAACGAAAATAAATCAAATATCACAATAATATCAAATAACACACATTCAACGAAATTAAATCAATCAACACCTTATGAATATTTCTATTCCGCATTTTAATCTCACAATTTCCATATTTGCACATTAATTAATTTATCACTCAAAGGGCTACTGCCGTACGTAGCAAGCCCCGGATGAATTGTTGGGAAGTACGGTTTTCCTGTTCATCTTACAATATATTATACTCATGAATTCAAACACTCTCTCACCCCTTACCTTATTTCGACGATTTTACACAAGAATAAGATTCCACGAGCAAACAGTCTTTGTTCTTTGACTCTTTGTCCTTCAATCGATCTAACTCGACAGTTTATGGGTAAACGTCAAAAATAAATTATGAGAAACTACTCTAAAAACTAAATTCGAAATTCGGTCAAGAAAAATTACCATAAATCAAAAAAACCCAATCAGTGGATAATATAGCCACTTTTCGCACGGTCGTTTTGGCGTTGGTTTCACTCAAATCGGAGTTACGGTGAAGAAGAACAATACAAAATAAGGAATTTTATAAACGGAGAAGTCGGATATTTTTGAGAGAAATTAGGATGGTTAAAAATCTGAGGAAGTATGTTTATTTGACTACCTAAATGAATAAAACAACATACTGAAATTTGGACGAGAACGGAGAAATTTTCTGGAAAAGTTATCGATCACCGGTGCCAAATGATAGGTTGTTGTTGTATTTCTTTACGGCTGCCCAACTCCCTTCCTTTTGTTTTTTTTATTTTTATTAACAATTAGGGTTCACACATGGGTCAAACCCATTGGTCTCTTTATTGACTTTTTTGTTTTATTACAATTATTATTTCATAACTAATATATGATAAATTAGAGTAATTAAAATAATTAACCTTTTAAAAAATACATATTACTAACAATTGAAACTCTCATATTCAAAATAGTCACTATAATTATACTTATTTTTCAAAATATTCATATTAAAATACTACAATAATTAGAGAATAGTCAAAATCACAAAATAAATAAATATAACATTGCTACTTTATATTAATTACTAAATCATAATAAATATATATAAAATAACAATGTCACAACAAGTATATAAAAATAAAAGAAATCAAACACAATATTGTTACTATCCCAAGATAATTATTGATAAAATAAATAATTAAAATAAGATATATTTATAAATAATTAAATATAATTAAGTGCACATACACTTAATATTAGTCAAACACACAAGAAAATATCATATTAATTACCAACTCACATATACACATAAAATCTCCTAAATCTTATTCTTTAAAATATTTACACTAATATACTATTATTTTTAGAAAAATATATAAAATAATAAAATATAACATTTATTATTCATATAACATATTTGGTCAAATATGTACAAGATTAGCACATCATAGAAAACACACCTATAAAGAAAATTAATCATAAAACTAATCAACATATATTCTAAAATAATTTTAACACAAAATTAATTATCTAAAATCCTATTTAATTAATAAAATAGTTTATTATAAAATTTAGAGTGTTATAGTTTAGCCTCGTAGGTTCGACTGGGAAGTTCATTATCATCTGGCAACATATCTTTTAAGATTGTTAATAATTCTGTGAAGCTTTTATCAGACCATCCATTACTCGCTTTTAAGTTGTACAACTTTAATATCGCCGACAGTCTTGTGAATTTAGTACGACCATTATATAACGGTTTCTCTGCATCACTCAACAAACTCTCAAGCATTTTAGGACAATCCCGAAGATCTTCTTCAACTGCTTTTGCAATATCCTCAACTCGGTCCCGCTCATATGTATCTGTGTCGAAATCAGTTGAAGGATATGTCGAACCATTCTCAAAATTAATGTTCCCTTTTTTTTTCTCACCATGTCTTATCCAACATGTATAGCTTTGATCAATTCCATGTCATACTAAATGTCCTTCCAATTGATCTGCTCTAACGCGTTTTCCAAAACAACATTTTAAACAAGGACAAATGATTCGATTTGGATCTTTTGCATTCTTCACTGCAAATTCAACAAACTCCTTCACTCCATTTTCATACTCTTTTGACAATCGATTGGCAGACATCCATTTTCGGTCCATTTTATATGACCTATATAAATGCAGTGTTACACAAATAATAAGCTACTGATAACATTATACCAATCTATAGTACACATATCTAATATTGGAAAATGGAAACCAAGGTCCAAGTCTGATTTCAAAACAGGCAGATCGAACAAATTTCAAAAAATAACAGATTTTATATTATTTATTAGGTAACAATTTATCAGTTTTAGTGACAACAACAACAACAAATTAATAAATACAGTACTTGAGACAATGTATCCAATTTATTTTAAAGGAGCAGTAGATGGGCGCACAATAAATGAGAGGAGGGTTCGCAGAGTAGAGGAGATGAGGGTTCGAAGGGTTAGGACAACGTATTAAATTTGTTTTAAATTTGTTTTTATTTATTTAAAGTGAATGATTTTTATGAAATACGCACTACTTTACAGCGCTTGTATAAAAAACGCTCTAATAGGTCCTTTAATTATGTGAAAGCGCAAGCCTTTTACAGCGCTTTTACAAAAAGCGCTTTAAAAGCTCTGTAACATAATGTGGGAGCGCTATAGTTTACAGCGCTTGTATACAAAGCGCTCGAAAAGCGCTGTAAACATCATGTGAGAGCGCTTTAATTTACAGCGCTTTTATCAAAAGCGTTGTAAACATTATGTGACCCTATATGACCCTACAACAACCCTTTTGGCATAGCGCTTGTCAATAAAAGTGTTGTTGTATCCTCCGTTAATTTTAAAATATTATACAACAGCGCTTGTATTTAATAAGCGCTATAAAAGGCGTGCTATAAAATATCATTTTTGGCGTAGTGTTCGTCTTTCATGGCTTCAATCCAATGATCATCTATGATTGCTTAATTTATCAATTTGGGTCAATTTGAAAGACCATTGTCGTATTAGAATCATTATCCTTGAAAGGTAATATGGTTCTAGTTCCATCAGTGGTTCTTCCAATGATTTCATTTTAAGGGTGATGATCAATCAATCTCCAACTTCTTGGTTGAGTTTGTGAGGTAGAAGCTTGATCATTCTCATCTTTTTGATAATTTATTTGTTGTTGTTGTTGTTTTCAAACTTCATCTTCCTCGTCATCATTCTTACTTTAATCAAGTGCATCATCAAATTCATCAAAAATAACATGTATACTTTCTTCCAAAACTTAAGGTTTCAAATTGTATTCTTTATATCCTTTAGAGTATGTAGAATATCCTAACAAAAATCCTTTATCTGACTGAGTCAAATTTTTCCAGGTTATCTTAATTGTTTAAAGTATAGCAATAACAACCAAAGATATGAAAATAAAATATATCTGTCTTTTTGTCTTTCCAAAGTTCAAATGGAGTTTTGTTTAAAATTTTCCTAAGTGAAACACAATTTAAAATGTAGAAATAAGTGTTATAGCTTCAGCCCAAAAATATTTTTCAACATTTGATTCATTTAAAATTGTTCTTGCCATTTCTTGAAGAGTTCTATTTCTCCTTTCAGCTACTCCATTTTGTTGTGGAGTCCATGGACAAGAAGAATTATGAGAAATGTCAATGTCCTCAAAAAAGGTTTTGAAAAAAGAGTTTTCAAATTCTCCTCCATGATCATTCTTTATTAAGACAATGTTTGTACCTTTCTAATTTTGAATCTTCTTACAAATTTTTTTAAAAGCTTCAAAAGAATCACTTTTTATTTTACAAATAAAAACCATGTGAACCTTGAATACTTATCTACTATGACAAAGCCATATTTCTTTCCTCCAAGACTTGCAATTTTGACAAGTACAGACAAATCAACGTGAAGTAGTTCAAGAAGTTTTTTAGTTAAAATTGTGTTTGTTATTCTAATCAACTCTTCACTTGTTTACCTCTTACACAAACTTCACAAATTTCGTCTTGGTCAAAATTGATCATTGGAAGACCTCTAACTAAGTCATGTTTTGATAACCTTGAAAAGGTTTTCATACTTACATGACCAGTCCTTTTATGCCAAATCCATTTATCTTTTTCAACAGTTATAAAACAAGATTCAACTGGTAGTTCATCTAAGTATAAAACATATAGGTTCTTTTTTCTTGACCTAGAGAAAAGAGTTTTTCCAAATAAATGTTGTTTTACTTCACATGAATTAGATTTAAAAATAACTTCAAAACCATTGTCACATAATTGATTGATACTAAGTAAATTAAGTTTCAAATGTTCCACATATTGAACATCTTCAACTTTTGCAGAATTATTTTTACCTATGATACCTTTACACTACAAGAAATAAGTGTTTTAGCGTTGGAAGAAAGATGACTCTAAAAAGGGAAAACTGGACACTAAGACCTGTTTAGTGTCGAATGAGCGTCAACTACAAAGTTGAAGCTAAAAGCCTCGAAGTTAAGCACTAGCATCCTAGAGAACACTACTTCGCGTGAGAATTACCTGACGCTAATTTAGAAGCTACATCTTGTTTCAGTACTTCGACGCTAACTAGCATTACTTAGATGTCGACGATAAATTTAGCATCACATAAATGTAGGCGCTATCTTCCTAATTATTACGTCATCTTTAGCGTCGACCTTGTTAGCATTAATTAGTTTTAGCGTCGACCTTGTTAGCATTAATTTTAGCGTCCACCGCACGCAAACACTAGTTTAATATTTTTGTTGGGCATAGCGTCCATTTAGTCGATGCTGATGAACAAAAAATATTACTAGCCACTGCTGTTTTACCAACATCGCACTATAGCACAATAAGAAAGGTTATACTAATTTTACATTGGTAAAAAATATGGTAAAAAATAATAATAATTTGTTTCTCTCTTTAACTCATCATTCAATAATAACATGAGTAAATGTGGCATCATTATTTACTTTACTGTCACATCTTTGCCTCATGATATCTTCAAAAAAATAAATAGATAATTGATTGAATGTGGACATTATATTAAAATACATATATTATATATTATTCAATATTAAAAAATTAGAATTTTTATACCAAAAAAATTAGAATTGGCATTTATAAAAAAATTGAATTTGCAATTATAATTGATAAGATTTGTTTAACATTTTATTTACACCGACTTTTTAAAATTATTTTTCATATTAACGAAGATTTGCATATTAAAAATGTCTCCTTTTAGGGCATGTGGAGCTCCCATCTTCAGTGCTTAAACACATCATATATATTTATTAAATTTTAATATTAGTGCTTCATATATTATTTAATTTTTGAAATATTAAATTAAATAAATTATAAAAATACAAAATTTATTTGTACCATTTTTAGTAATTTTTTAATAATTCAAAAATTAAATAAATACAATTTAATAAGTAAATTTCATTTGAGACACAAGTACTATTTAATAATTCAATATTAAATTCCCTAAAAAAATTCAATATTACATAAACTATTAACACCCAACGAAGTTGATACCCAAACTACACCATTTATCACTTGCAGTACCTTAATCTATTAGATTAAAAAATAATAATAACAAAAAAGTTGAAAAATATACCAAAATCCAAAAAAACAACTATACAGATAAACGGTGACTACCTCGTTAAAATCATTCCAAAAAAATCGTATAAGATAAAGCCTTAGAGAAGAAAAAAAAAGTGCAGTACAAACAACACCATAATCTAACCAAACAATTAATAAAAAAACATAAAAGGTAACAAAACTTATAATTTGGAAAACCTAATATATTTCTAAAATATTGGTGAATATATATATGTATAAACGTTTTTATTTGACATGATAGAGTTGTTGGCTTAGTAGTTGTGTACCTTATGTTTAATGGTAAGGTCTGGAGTTCAATTCCTATGTGTGCCTTATTTTTCTATAAATTGTGTCATTTTGGACATAATGGAATACAAATATTTGGCTATTGCTATCCACTTTGTTTTGGAATTTGCTACATATAATCTTCATCAACAACTTCATTATTAAAGTCTTTTAGCAATTGACACCAACAAATCCAACAATCTTTAGGTTCGATTTTATTTTCAATCAATGGCTACATCACTCAAAGAAATGACTTCTAATTTTGTGAAGTTGGAGATATTCGAAGGAGGAAACTTTATCCGTTGGCAAAAAAAGATGAAATTCCTTCTTACAACTTTGAAGGTGGTGTATGTTCTAAACACCACAAGACCACTAGAGAAGGATGTGGAAACATTAGCAGAAACAAGAGAAAGACAGAAGTGGGACAATGATGATTATATATGCATGGGTCATATTATCAATGGTATGTCTGACTCTTTGTTCGATATCATTCCAATTAGCTTTTCAGCAAAGGAACTATGGGAGAAATTAAAGTCAAGATACATGCAAGAAGACGCTGCAAGTAAGAAGTTTATTGTTTCTCAATTTAATAATTATAAAATGGTTGATAATAAATCAGTAATGGAACAAATGCTTGAGATTGAATGCATTCTTAATAACTACAAACAACATCAGATGCACATGGATGAAACCATTATGGTCCGTTTGATGCGCAGGATAGAAAGAGACATGATAGGATATAAAGCTTGATAATAATAGAATAGTATATGATAGGATAATGACAGGATAAATATTATCATATCATGTGTTTGATACACACATGATAACCAACATGATAATATTTTATTTTATCATGTATTTAATACACATCTCATCATGATATGATATAATATATATTATATTTAAATAACAAAATTACCATTGTGAACAATTACATATTAGTTTTTTTAAAATTAACTTATTATATTTTAAATATTATAAATTAACAAAATAAATTAAATAAGTAATGAAATTATTTTATATTAAAACTATCAATTGACACTACTAAATAAACAATTTAAATTTTAAAAACAAAACCATGTGTAACCAAATAATTATATTTTATTTGTTAGAATGTAAATAAAGATATGATATATATTTATTTTAAAATTTCAAATAACTTTCATATTTTTATAATTGTGAATACTAATTTATTAAATTATATAAAAGAGACAAAACTACCCTTGTGTAAAATCATAAAAAAAATTTAAATTAATTATTAATATTTTATTAGATTTCATTAGATTTGCATTTTTATATTTTAGATTATATTTTATAAATTGTTTTTATATTTATATTTATATTTATATTTTATTATATTTTAATTTATATTCTAAATTAAATTTTATAAGGATAATTGAGTAAACTACTATTCTTATCCTATCCTACTGATTTCTAACTCAACCCATATTCAGGATAGAGATTTCAACTAGAGAGACAGGATATGATAGAATTCTGGATTAACTTATCATATCATGTTGGTTCATCAAACATTGGATTCAGACATGATATGATAACTTATTCATATCATGTCTCTTATCTTGTCCATCAAATGGACCCTTATTGTATCCTCCATAATAGACAAACTTCCACCTTCGTGGAAAGATTTCCAAAAATCCATAAAACATAAGAAAGAGGACACAAACAAGAGGATAGTAAAAATCAATTTTCTCATGAAAGGTCCATGTAATGGAGGAAGGAAATTCAAGCAAAAATTTTAAGAAAAGAAATCGATATTTTGATAAATCTCATGAAAAACACAATGGTAATGATGACCAAAGAAAGAAAAGAAAAGGAAGTTGTTATCATTGTGGAAAACCAGGACACTTTAAAAATGAGTGCAGGTTCTTGAAAAGGAAGAACAAAGAGAAGAATTCAAGTGCAACAAAAGATAATCTTGTTGCTTTTATTTTTGAACTCAACATGATTGAAGATGTTGAATCTTGGTGGATAGACTCTGGTGCTACCTGCCATGTGTGAAAAAACAAAGAACTATTTAAGACCATTGATGAAGAAGATGGAAGTGTTTTGTACATGGGAAATGCCTCAACTGTCCAAGTCAAAGGAAAAGAACCAGTGGAGATTGAATTCACTTTTGGAAAAACACTTACTCTTAAAGATGTATTTTATGTTCCTGATGTTAGGAAGAACTTGATTTATGTTCCTTTACTTAATAAGTTTGGTTTCAAATGTGTATTTGAGGGAGATAAATTTATTCTCTCTAAAGGGGGTATGTTAGTAGGGAAGGGGTACCTTTGTGAGAATATGTTCAAATGTAATGTTGTTAGTAACTATAATAATAATATGATTTCTGCTTATATTGTTGAGTCTTGTGATTTATGGCATATGCGACTAGGACATGTTAACTTTAGAAAATTGAATGATATGGTTAAATCAAATTTAATTCCGACTTTTGATAAAAATTCAAATTCATATTCTACTTGCATGCTAACTAAAATCACAAGACAACCTTTTAAAAGAGTTGAAAGAAGTTCTATGGTGTTAGATTTAGTTCACTCTGATGTATGTGATTTACATGGTTGGCCTATAATTGGTGGTAAAAAGTATTTTGTCACTTTTATTGATGATTGCACTAGATTCTGTTATGTTTATTTAATGCACTCTAAGAATGAAGTTTTAGACAAAATTAAAATATTTAAAGCACAAGTAGAACTTCAACATTAAACTTTTATTAAGTGTTTTAGAAGTGATATGGGAGGAGAGTTCTATCATCCTAAGTATTTTGAGTCTACTGGTATTGTGCATCAAACAACTACACCATATTCCCCACAACAAAATGGAATTGCAGAAAGGAAAAACAAGGTATTAGAAGAAATGGTGAATGTCATGTTATCCTATTCTGGTTTATCTAAAGGTTATTGGGGGTTAAGCCATGCTAACTGCATGTTATTTGTTAAATAGAGTTCCTAATAAAAGAAACAAGATAACCCCATATGAACTCTAGAAGAAAATAAAACTCAATCTTAACTATATAAAAGTTTGGGGTTGTAGAGCAATTCTTAAGATTCCTGAACCAAAAAGAAAGAAATTGGGAGAAAGAGGAATTGAAAGTGTATTTCTGGGCTATGCTGAAAATAGCAAGGCATATAGATTCACGGTTATTGAATCTAATGACTCATATCCTATTAACACAGTGATTGAGTCAAGAGATGCAATTTTTCAAGAAAATAGATTTAACTCAATTCCACATCCCAAGGAAATTGTTTGTTCTAGTGTACAAAGTCTAGAAAATAATGTATCTGATAATGATACTTTGACATGTTCAAAACCTAGAAGAAGTAAAAGAGGCAGAAAAGAGAAAAGTTATAGACTAGACTTCTTTATGTTCCTTATAGAAGGTACAAATGATTCCATTAACAATTATGAACCAATTTGCTTTAATTTAGAGAGTGACCCAAACACATATGAAAAGGCAATAAAGTCTCAAGACTCTGCCTTTTGGAAAGAAGCCATCCAAGAGGAAATGGACTCAATTATGGGGAATAAAACTTGGAAATTAGTAGACCTCCCACCTAGATTGTAAGACCTTTAATTTTAAATCCTAATTTATGCAATTTTAGTGTGTTTTGTGTTGAATTGCTGAGGCTTTTAGCCAATTTTATTGGTATTTCGTGAATTAAATGCCAAAAATATATTTTTGGAGATCCAATTAAAATTCTTTGTCGATGACTTGTGCTAGACCTGATATATCATATATTGTTGGTAGATTAAGTTGGTATACAAGAAATCCAAGTAAAGAACATTGGCATGTTGTTAATAGAGTATTAAAATATTTGAAAGGAACAATTAACTATAGATTAGTCCATAATGGAAGGATATACAGATGCCAGTTGGGTAACTTATGTTGAGGATCATGCTTCCACAAGTCGATGGATCTTCAACCTTAATGGAGGTGCAGTTTCTTGGAGATCAAAGAAACAAACTTGCATTGCCGACTCCACCATGGCTGCAGAGTTCACTGCCCTAACTGCAGGTAGTAAAGAGGTTGAATGGCTAAGAAATTTGTTATTTGAGATGTGTAACACCCCGGATTTTTAATCCAAAGTGTTACTTAAAAATATATTGATTTGAAAGATTTACGACAATTTTTTTTTTTATCTAACTACCTAACATTTATTCATGCAAATAATTAGTAACAACCACGTTTATTAATTTTATTAAGAAAATGTTTATTCAAGGCTATAACAAGAAAAACAATAATTCCTAACGGAAGGGAACCCACTTCCGCATTTCTAGAATCCTAGTGCATTTTAAAAGTTGATTAAAAACAAACTTAGAAGTATCGCGACAATTCTATCATTACAAAATTATGTTGAAAACCCATTTTTATCCCCTGTTCGTCGCACAATAATACTCATCAACTACTCTTGAATCTCCTCGAACTCATTAGTACCTAAAATGTTGTTGTAAGGGTCAGTTTTATCCATCATCCACATCAAACCAAAGTTAAACATATAGAAGAATAACACAAAATATATAAAAGTAAAACTTCCAATTTAAAAGAAAAATACACAAACCAATAAATTGCATAACAAAAATATATACATGATGCATGCTCCTAAAACTATATGATCCGGATATACCTGCCACTAAGGCAACTTCCACACAGAAAAATCACCCATACCAATGGGGAAAACCTGCCACTAAGGCAACTTCCACACAGATCACCCATACCAATGGGGAAAAACCTGCCACTAAGGCAACTTCCACGAAGATGCATATGCCATGACATGATATGATGATATATTATCAAAGTGATATATTTCAACACAGCCCACTAAGAATTATGTCATAAGCATTCAAATCACTTTTCAAAATCATCATTTTATTCACATATCACTAAGATCACATATCCATGAACAAATAATCATGAAAATCATAACTTCCACCACATACACACAAAAATCAAGACTTGGTATCATACCCATCATAAAGATTAACACGTTAACATATATAACAACAAGATTCAACTTCAACTCATACATCATCATAAAACTTTGTCACATATAACATACAAATTCAACCCTTCTTTCATATTCATTATAAAAATTAAAACTTTATTACATATAACATAAAATTCATACTTTACTTCATATTCGCCATAAAAATCAAAACTTCATCACATATAACATCAAAATTCATACTTTACTTCCAAAAATCGTATATTATATAATAAACTTAACACAAAGGATTGGGGGTTTTATTATTTTAATTCATTAGTCTACATATTATTCCTTTCAAAAAGCAAGCAATCACAATTATTAATTTCATGCCATCCAACCAACGGTCTAACTATAATTTGTGTGGGGAAAAGCCCTTACCTTGGCCGCTTTTCTTCCTAGTACAGATCTCTAAGCCCCACGAAGTTGTTCACAAGGAAAAGAAGTTCCAAGCTTTTGATGCACGAAGAAAAAGAGGTGATGGTGATGGTGGCTAGGATTTTGGTATTCTTTACAAAATCTTGTTTGTAAAGGGTTTGTAAAATAGGGTTTGTGATTGTGGCTAGGGTTTCAGTATTCTTTTCTATTTAAAGTGAATATTATTGGGTAGATAGTGTTGGGCCTGAATAAGGAATAGAAGGGAGAAAATATTATTATAATTCTTATTATTATTATTATTATTGTTATTATTATTATTATTATTATTATTATTATTATTATTATTATTATTATTATTATTATTATTATTATTATTATTATTATTATTATTATTATTATTATTATTATTATTATTATTATTATTATTATTATTATTAGTTAACCTTCATCAATTATTAGTTAACCTTCATAAAAAACAAGGCATAAACTCCCAGCCCAACTTCCTACTCATTCAAATGGGCCGTGTGATACCAAGCCACAACCCTTAGCCTAAATTCTTCTTGCCTTAGAAATAAAAATACATCTACTAAATAATTCTTACTAAAAACTTTACTACAATAAGGCAAACAAGGCGAATAATTACCACACCTAATTTAATATTGGAAAATATATTTATAGATCCAAATTATTTTAATTAATAATTTTAGAGGATGTTACAAGATGCCAATTTGGCCAAAGCCAATGGCACCAGTATCCATACATTGGGATAGTCAATCCACACTATCCAAAGCATATAGCCAAGTATATAGTGGAAAATCTAGACATATTGGTTTAAGACATATTTATGTAAAGGATTTAATTTTCAATGGAGTAAGATCCATAGTGCTTGTAAGAACTGAAAAGAATCATGCAGATCCTTTGACGAAAGGTTTGACAAAAGACATGGTGTTGAAGATATCATTGGGGATGGGACTCAAGCCCATATCTAGTTAATCATCAATGGTGGAAAATCAACTCACACTTGAGTAACATCAAGTCTTGAGTTCAATGATGAAAGTACACTATTAGAGTGATTGCATGTACTTGAATACAGATATATCTCAAAGGTTAAAAGTATTTGGTCCATAAGTATAAAGTTGGAAGGTTGAGTTTTACTCTTAATAGACATACAACATGAATTTGCTGAAATACATATTGTGGGTGTATTTCTAATATAGTCTACCTATGTGAGGAGGAAGTGAGGCCGCTTCAAAGAATTAAAGGGCTTGACTCTTAAATTCTCATCAAAAGGATACATGACATAAGGCCTTATCAAATGTGTCATCTTTATAATTCTTTCGCTAGTACCGAGATTTCATGTGTAAGTTGTGCACACTTGTTCTAATGAATAACAGGTTCAAAGCTTGTCTATCAATCTATTCGGCATGAGTGAGACCCATAACTTACTAAGTAGTGGTTCAAATCTTAAAATACCATTACCTGAAACCATGATATTTACAAAATTATGGGACTAAGTATATTTTGAAACTGGTGGGGGATTGTGAGATATTTCTAAAATATTGGTGAATATATGTATGTATAAACGTTTTTAATTGACATGATAGAGTTGTTGGCTCAGTGGTTGTGTACCTCGTCCATTTTATATTCTAAGTCATCCTATTCTTCTCTAATGCATGAGTGAAGTATAGGAAATATTCTTTTGTAACATACTATTGAAAGATACTTTTGATGTGCTAGTGTAAATCACATCAAGGTTTTCCAAAGTATCCTGAAGGGGATTCGTTGTTCATCCCATTTGCATCCGATTGGTGGGGGCGAATCGAACCTAAAGACTAATGTAACATCACACTTTGGAATTTGCTATCCATAATCTTCATCAACAACTTCATTATTAAAATTTTGCCGCAATTGACACCAACAGATCCAACATAAGAAACATAAAAGATAACATAACTTATAATTAGGAAAAGAAAAATATGCTCAAGCTTGTTCGTAGTTTTATGGTGAGAATTTGTTTAAGGTGATGAAAAGAAAAATATGTTCAAGCTTGTTCGTAGTTTTGTCATCATAGTTTCATTGTGCATCAAATTTTTGAAATTAACAAGTTATATCAAGTTTTCCGTATATAATGTAAAGTTTTCAAATTAATTTAAAGTACACAAATCAATTAAAAAATAACTGGATTTTAACCGATTTTGAGAAGAAAAAAATCGATTTTAAAATTGGAATTGTCGAAACTGATTGCATAATCATAAACCGGTTATTTAACCATAACCAATTTTACAACCGATTTTAAACCAAAAAATGAATTTAGTTATAAATCTAAATCCATATAATGGTTTTAAAATGGATATGGTTTGATTTTTTAAAAAAATCCAACCATGCACAGGTGCAGTGGTAATACAAAACATTTTTTATGGAAAAAAAAGTAATTATATGTTAAATAGCAGTGTATTTCTTGCATCTCGTATTGTAACAATCAGTATTACTATTTTACACGGTCAATTAGTTTTAATCATCAGATTATTAAAATTGTCTCGAATTTGAAGTCGGGATCTCGCAGTTAATTGTGAATTTCTAGTGGTAATTATACCATCTTATTTGTAGACAAAAAAAAAAAGTCATACATATAGACATATGTAATGTGATCATAGTATAAAACTTTTTACACCGATAGTGTATGATAGTAATACTCTTTAAGAATGGATATTTTTTCATATTAAAATAAGTTAGTAATTAAGAGAGAATGCATTTTGTAAATATTGGTACAAGTGGGGCAAGTAAATAATGCATAAAAAGAGTTCAAAGCTCTTAGGAAATTAGGTATAAGATTAGCTGTTGTCAAAAATTTGGAAACTCAATTAAGACATCTCATGTGGGCATAAAATTCTTGTAATCGCTTTGATAATAAGTCCATCCATATAGTTAATATTCTTAATAGCAATATTTTGTGTTTGATACTCTTTTAATTCATATTTGTTGGTTCTATTGTAGGGGCAGGACATTATGAATGCGCTCTTAAGCGCGTCTCCGTTAAATCCGTTAATACAAGCAATGATCTAAATGGTCTGCCTCTCTGATAAGTGTGTCAAGTAAAATAATCATCTGTCTTTGATAAGTGTATCAAGCAAAATAATTGTCTACCTCTAATAAGTGTGTCAAACAAAATAATCCTCTGTCTTTGATCATTGTCACAAGCACTATATCATCTAACTCTAATGAAAGTCAACGCTCTAAAAAGTCAAAGATCTAAAAGTCAATGCTCTAGAGAAGATAAATTTGTTTATCCTCTAGTCAACATCTTGAATCTGTCAAACTGTCATAAAATTTGTGTAACATCCTCTGAGATCTACTCTCTTAAAATTGAAGATACGCAGAATCAATCATGAAGATATATATGAATACATCTTAAAGACTGGTCTACCTTAAATCGTGATTGAAGATCTCCAACGTTAATATTCTCAATGGACACCTGTTCTCTCTATTTTCAATGTGTTAAGAAGAAATTTTGAAAATGCCAAGAACACACCAGAAGAAAAGTATGAATGAAAAATCCTCTCAATAGAGAATAATTAGAATTGATGTAAGTCAGTCAAAGTGTTTTACACACTTGTACTGATACAAGACTTGATTGTAACATCCTCTCAATGAGATTTAGAATCTAGAAACTAACTTTGTGTCAATTCAGACACAAACTAGAACTAATGTAAATCAGCCCGATAGTGGCAACAACTCTCCCATCTCAAAGAGGTACCTGAAAAGGTACAACAACACTCATGAACCTCAACAGCAGGTTGCCATAAAGTTGAAGAAGGATTTCGACGATGACAGTCTAGAGAGACTTGAGAAAAATACTCAAAGCCTGAAGAGGCAGAGTAAAGAATACTTGTATGCTATTAATTGAAATAGTGGATTAAGTCTTCGACTGTACTGAGGAAAAATCTCTCTATAAGGGGAGGACTAGATGTAGCAACAGTCTCTTGTGAATTAGTATAAAAATATATATGTTTCCTTTATCTTTTTTTATTTCTCTAATCTTAGTTTTTTATGGTTCAATTTGATTATGACTAAACCTGTTCTATAGGAGTAAGTTGAATGTTTTTATAAAGAATTGTTTTATGTAAAACAATTAAAGTATCTTTCAGAAATGACAAAACACAATTCAAATGTCTCCTTTCTTGTGATTCTCAGCACCTTCCATCAATAGGTTGTGAATGTATTCCTATATTTATCAATACTAATCTACACTAAATACAGATGGAGGTAGGTTCTGAATGTCATACTTGAGGTAGCACAAGGTTATGTCTTTATGATGTTTGGTAGTACTTAATTTTATCTTTATTCTAATATATATAGTGAATATAGTACTAAGTTACAAAAACACCTATTTGGTAGTGGGGATCAATTTTAATAATGGTGAGACTTAGGTATTTAGCTGATGCTATATATCTCCAATTGTACTAATAGATTTTTCAGCAGAGCATTTCAAGGTATATGACGGAACAACTTCAATAATTATTGGATTTAAGATGCCCTGGACAGGCCAGAATATGATGAAATCAATAAGGGACAACCAGCCTTGATGATGCATCCAACCATCATTTTTCATGTTTACTTTGAAGGATATATTTTGGGTATAGACAAAATGGATAAGGTTTGTTTAGTGTTGCAAATGTCAAGTTTTCAATGTATTCAGGAGAAATTCAATATACAAAAGGATTATATTGGGTAATTAAAAGTGTTTTGGCTAAAAAAACATATTGTCAATCTCAATAGTAAGTTAAAAAATGCCAAATTATTTCGATAAAAGTTTGAATTTTGTTAAATTGTTAAATTTTCCCTCAAGATTTTATAATTTCTATTGAGAAGAATATAGTTTGCCTCTGTTGTTCGACTTAGTTAAAAGTATTAGACTACTCATAATAAGTATTAGACTACTCATAATTTTTTTTGATTTTGTAGGAGACCCAAATTAGTGGCTTTTTTGTTTTCTTGGTAATGTTCGCATTCCACTCATTAATTGGCTGAAATACAGAGCAATTTTTCTTTGCATTCTTTTCTTTTAATTTTTCCTTTCTATCGATCATCGATCAAACAACGTTTATGATTTTTCTTTGCATAAATCTATCTTGCGTAAAGATGCAAACATATATGGAGATAAAAAGAATTTTTTTTATTACAAAGAAGTATGACAGTTAATTTTAATCATAACATTTGTTTGTGGCTATATATGTAACAAAAAAAAATTATGTATAGTATGTATGTACTCAGAGATGAGAAGTTGTTATGTGATAATCGAAAGGGAAAGGGTCTTGATAGGTTTCAGTGTCTTGATCTCATCTTATTTGACTTGTTACCTATTGATTACAAGATTATATTCAAATTTAAAAGTTTTTCAAAATTTCTTGAATTTCTTTTATTGGGTTAGTTGTGTTTTAATGATTAATTTTGTAATATTCATTGCAAAAATTGGATCTAGCTTTTATTGTTTTATCAAATTGTTTGTGGATTTGTCCAAGTTAAGTTAATTTGATATTTTTGTTCCGTTAAACATCAATTTTAGAAAATAAAAAAATGAACAAATTTGATTATTCAAAAATATTTAAAATGTTAATCTCTTTTTGATTTTGCATTGTGTCGTCTTAAGTGAACTTACTTGCTAATTAACTGCATGATGCTCAAATACAAGATGTCATTGTGGCAACTTTTATTTATTTTAAATGAAATCAAATATCATTGATCTGTCGACTTTTCTATCTGAGAAAAAATTATGTGAATAATTATTTTTTATGATGATATTTTTTATGTCAAATTCAACTTCAATGTTTTTGCAAGGTAAGGTGGATGATGATTTCTTTAAGTTGAATTATTACAATAAAAATAAATAATAAATATATTGTTTATAAAGAGGTACTTAATTTAATCTTCTTATTTAATTAATTTAATTTTTACAAGTGGTAAATCTTTTGAGGGAGAACTTTACTGTTTATTGTGGTCGTACTTGACTTGAAGGATTAGTCTTTGAAGTTGTACTTAAAGAATACCCGATTAAGACCATAAAAGAAATTTATTTTGAAAATTAAAAATCAAAAACAAAATTTGTTTCGAAAAAAAAAATTGTTTTACAGACCAATATAAGTCATTTAAATTTTAAAACAAAAACTATAATTTAGTTTTATTGATTTTTAAAATTTGATCAATCTAAATAATTCAATTCAAATTTAATAAATAAATATCTTTTTTTTTACATACGATACATAAATATAAATATATATATATATATATATATATATATATATATATATATATATATAATAAGAATGAGTTTTCTATGTGATTATGAGAATGACTATTCTCAATATATCCATGGATCTCTAAATAAATGGTTAAGATTAAAAACTCTACTTAATGAAATCTAAACTAGTCTTTACTATCATGAATAGATTGTTTCAAATCTAAGCATAATTGCGACGGTAATGATAAATACTTGTGGGTCGTAAGTCCCTATATTTTAGGTTTAACTCTCCATCCTCACAAAATTACGACCGTAACTATAATTAATGTAGGATAATAATTCCATGTGCTTTGCGTTAAACCTCCAATGAGACATCTGATTGTCCGATAGGTGGAACTTAGTTAACTAATCTCAGTTACGTTATACTTATGCGGATAAATTTAAAACAATCAGATAGTATAAATCACACCATATATATAAATATAATGAAAAGATGTATATGGCCTCACCACGTAGGTCATGTGAAGCAAAAAAAGAAATACATCCGAAAAACCCTAATCACATCGGTGACTCAGCTACCGAAAAGATAGATATCAACATTAACTATGCATAACCAATACAACCTTGTCCATCAAAGTAGCCATTTCACCTCTATGAGGCCACATCCCTAAGAATCAAAGGGATGGTAAAAAGACACATCAGATTTCTCTAATGTGGTTGGATGATGCTTAGTCATGTGCATCGATCCTTACTCACGACCTCTCCTCCGGTAAACGGCTAACACATGCAGTGGTATGCACAACCAATCGTGTCAACCCACCTCCTGCCCAAGTTCTTCGGAGTAATAATGTGACACCCTAAACTCCAAATTAATATTTTTGAATTTTGACATTAAGTAATGAAATTCTTCAAGAAAAAAAAACATTTTTACTAGGTAAAGAATATCACGTAATCACTTAACACATCACATTAATCTTAAACACATCCATCAAATTTAACAACTCAAAGTCGTAATATTAGACAACAAAATTTATTTGAAATATACGTCAATTAGTTTAGTAATAAATGCATATATAGTCCAAACCCGATGACATTATCAGAGCGGGAATTTTCAAAATAAAAAGACGTTCAAAAATGACGTCAACAAAAGGTATATAATAAAAGTCTTTAAGATAAGAAGGCTTCCGACACTCTGAGGGTACTAGTCATCACTTGCCACTTGCAGCTCGTCTGCGTCCATCGCAAACGCCAAACACAAATAACAAATGGTGAGTTTCGAAATCATGTAACAGTATAAGATAAGCAAAGAGGACACACAAGTAGTCAAATTGGCACAAGCATGAGAAATATTCAAGAACATAATATCAAAGGTTAATCCAAATCAATCGCAATAAAACAGTCACAAGGATGAATGTTATGCATGTCCTATACTCTATACTTCTTCATCATTTGGTACCATTCTACTCTGAAGTACTAGATTAGGAGGCTTGATACTATGCTACTACAGGAGTGGATAGACAATTCATGAATGGCCAAGTCCTCATAGATCCCCTCAACTCAACCCGAGACACATATACGCGACAATCGGGGTACTCATGTGTTGCACGGTAGCTCCCGACCTTAGAGAATAACCCACTAATCCACTTAGGAATTCCCCACCAGAGATACCCCCGAGGTCTATCAGTCTTACCTTACAGCTCGACCGTAGCCCTCCATAATCAGGCTCATTCCATTGTACTTCCCCGAAATCACTAGTTTTGTCAGACCCTACCTATATGATGACAAAATAATCTTAACTCCAAAAATTCCAACATATAGCTCATAATTATTCGATTATCACAACTCAACAACACTCAGTTTGAATTCACAATATTCATTAAAATTTACATCTACGTAAATATCAGTAATTCCACAATAATCATCAGAATTTACATCATTATATATGCATATCAGCCAATCTCAATAAAATCTCAATATTTGTTCTACACCACTCACAATGCACGGTCTAGTCCTATCAATCACAGAATAGGAAATCAAACAAGTGGTGCATTCAAGTAAAATCATAACTTCAGTCAAGTAAACAAGAGCACTCAAATACATATCATTCATACAATAACAATTAGTATAAGATTTCATAAAATCAAATATCGTACAATCTTGATATAAATTAATTCACGACAATTCTATAGGTTTCTAAATTATATTTGAGTCCTCACTGTTACTATCCATATGCTATTAATTAATTATTATTACTCAATAGGGTTCGACCATACGTAGTAAGCCCCGGATAAGTCTCTTGGAATTACGGCATTCACATTCATCCCACGTTATATTATACTCATAAAATCGAACCTCCTCTCACCCCTACCTTGGTTGAAGATTTTTCCCAATGAAGATGATCCGCTTATTTAATGTGGCACGTCTTCACCAACCACCGTCTCTATTAATCCGTTGAAGTAATAAAATAACACAACAACCAAATACAAATTAATTACATGCTAAAATAAATAAATAAATTGCCTACTGTCTGTAGTGTCATCCACAAATATATTTAGTACTATACATATTTATGATTATATTAATATAGGCAAATGTTTTATTATTATTATTATTATTATTATTATTATTATTATTATTATTATTATTATTATTATTATTATTATTATTATTATTATTTTTAAAGGCTTAATTGCAGTTTTATTATATCATTTAATTACAAAAACATAAAAAATAAAAATAAAAAAATAAAACATTTCTATTTTAATCCCTAATCCCTAATTCCATTCCATTTCATCTCATTCTCCTTCTTCTCCTTCTCCTTCTTCTTCTTTTTCTTCTTCAATATGCAGTTTAAGCATCGCAGTGTTGTGATTGCTACAATCACAAGCTGTACAAATTCATCAAAGGTATTTCATAAAATGTCCTTATTATGATGTGTTCTACACTTACTGTTGAAATCAATATCTACTTCAAAAGGTATTACATAGTTACTGCTATTAGATAATTAATTATGTGATTTGTGGTTCTAAGAAGAAGGAGGAGGAGGAGGAGTGGAATGGAATAGAATAGAATGGAATGGAATTAGGGATTAGGGAAGGAGTGGAATGGAATGGAATTAGGGATTAGAATAAGAATGTGTCTTTTTTTTTATTTTTTTTAATGTTTTTGTAATTAAATGATGTAATAAAATAGGAAATGTGTTTTTAAAAATAGAAAATGTGTTTTATAAATTAGAAATAATAATAAAATTTAATTAATCTATATGGAATCTTTCACATCATCTTTTTTTTTTGACACATCATTAAAAAAATGACACTTCATCAAGTTTTGGACTAAGATTCTGTTTGGAGATCAAAACTGGGGACAAATAAAATGGGGGACTATTTTTGTGATTCAGCTAAAATAGGGAGGACCAAAACTGCAATTAAGCCTTTTTGAAAAGAAAAACAGAGTTATATATCGTTAAACATATACCGCGTAGGTATAATTTTTGATATTAAAATAGATGATAGTATATCAATGCAATTAATAATGTTTATTTACTGTCAGGTGAATGCTATATAAAATTTTGAATTATAATTAAAATAAACCAAAGCCTTTAGACATAAAACAAATTTCAAACTCTTTGATATAACATAAAATAATAATTATAAAGCATATAAATAGAATATACATAATCACACTACGCGAAAAAACGCATTTTACAGCGCTTTTTTTAAGCCATTTACAGCGCTTTTTCAAAAAAAAAAGTGTTGTAGTTACTAGCGCTGTAAAAAGATACAACAGCGCTTTTTTTAAATAAAAAGAAAAGCGCTGTAAAAAAGGTGGATATATTGCGCGCTTGTTATACGCATTTTACAGCGCTTTCTAAACAAGCGTTGTAAATCCCTGTAACAATAGATGCATTATTATGCCCCTATTACAGCGCTTGTTTGAAAAAGCGCTGTAATAGGTGCATTTAATTATTTTATTATTATGCACCTATTACAGCACTTTTCCAGAAAAGCGTTGTAATAGGTGCATTCATATAGATAATTTGTTATGCACCTTTTACAGCGCTTTTCCACAAAAGCGCTGTAATAGGTGCACTTATATAGATGCATTGTTATGTACCTATTACAGCGCTTTTCCAAAAAGCGTTGTAGTAGGTGCATTCAATAGATGCATTATTATGCACCTATTACAGCGCTTCTTCAAAAAAGCGCTGTATTAGGTGCATTCTAATGCACGTTTTACAGCGCTTTTTTGAGAAAGCGCTGTAAAAGGTGTTTTTTTTTTTGTTTTATTAAATATGCTGTAAATTTTTAAAAGCGCTTTTTTTAAAAGCGCTGTCTTTTAATCCATAATCAGTTCACAATTTTTATTCCAAAATCATTTTCATCTAGAATCAGTTCACAATCAGTCAGTAGTACACAACAATAACAAAACAACACTACAAAACACACAAGAATCAGTACACAACAACAACAGATTCACTATATTTTAAAATGCACAAATATTCACAACAATCAGTTCATATTTACATATTCACAACAGCCCAGAACTACATATTCACAACTACCTATTAATATAACTATCAGATTCACTATATTTTCATACAACTACATATTCATATTCACAACTACATATTCACAAACAGCACAGAACTACCATATCCCTTGCATCATGCCATTTCCCAGCAAATCAAATAATATTCATTTCAAGCACATACTGACACCAGTCTTCCTTTATCTCTGTTAGATCTTCTTGAGAATACGTTGGACTGGAATTGTCAAAGTACTGATATAAAAATTGAACATAAATAAGTTAGAATCAAATATAAACATAGTTTATATATGAAAATCAAATAATTAAAATACCGTACCGTTTCTGGGATTATAATTTGATTCTTATCAACAATCTCCTTCATGAATCGCAATACATAGTACCCACAGTCGATGTTGTTAGTTTGACGAGGGCACTATAAAATAAAACATATAAGTCAATAATTATTTAATTGTGCATTGATTGTAAGTGAAATTTAAAAGCATATATTTCAAACCTTTATTGGAATCCATGTGATGTTATTTGACTTTAGCTTCGACACTGTCGCACCTCTTTGAGCTCGAAAAACTTGTAAAGCACTATCGAATAAATAAATGTGATTATTATAGCATTAACAAACACATTATATATATATATATATATATATATATATGTAAAAAATAAATGAATATTACTTACGTGTCGAACAAAGTCTTTATCTCGGGGCGATTGTTGTAATGGTCGTGCAAGGGATCTAGGTAGTATATAACTTCAGAGGTCACATTGATTGCAATTAGCACCCAATGTGCCCTACAACAACAAAAATTTAGTTTACTCAACTAATAAATTAAGATCTCATAAATTAAAAAAGATATAAATAAAGAATATATAATTACGTACCCTGAATTATATGGTGCAAGGAATAACTTATCCTTCTCTTTATTTCCTAATAGTATATCTAAAACGTATTTCTTTACATTCACTGGATCGTGTTGAAGCATCGATATCTTATGCGGAGACAAGAATGAAAATTTATTTGACAATCTGCGCGTGCACACGAACTTCTCATACAAAAACCTTCAATGAAAATTTCAAATTAGATTAATTACCAATAAATTAAATTAATTACAAATAAATGCGATGAAAAGTAATTTTTACCTCATGTATATGCTGATGACAGTAACACTCCACTCCTTATGGTCGAGAAGTTCGTATATGTGCTCTTTTTTAAAAAATTCTTCATACGCATCTCCGAATAGAGCCTTATCCATGCTTATTATTCGTGAATCGTCGCTGCCCATTTTTTTTTTGCCTGTTGTCAAGACACGACCCATATCAAGCAAGTCGTGGCTGACTTATTTTAGGAGCAGGAGCAGCAATTGATTTTACACGATCCAGTTTTTTAGAAGCAACAACTTTGGCCGCATTATTACCCTCCAGCTTTTGCAGTTTGCCAGCTTTATTACCCTCCAATTTTTGAAGTTTGCCGGCTTTATTTTTGCCACGAACATCCAGTCGTGGTGCGGCAGCTGGCTTACTGGCTTGCTGTGCGGGTGGTTTATTAGATTGAATCTGAAAAAATGAGGTTAATCAGTTTGTTAGTTTATTGAATCTGAAAAAAATGACAAACCTTACAGAATAAATGTTACAAACCTTTTCGGGCGATGTGACTGTTTCATTTCTGGGAATCTTCTTATCATTCCCTTTATTAGACTTTGTTTGAATCTAAATAAATGTGAAATTAAAGTTAACATCGGAAAAAATTTAGTAATTAAATATAATCAATTAAACATACATTTCAATTAATTAAACATACCTTGTCAAGGGTAACAAGATGTTTGGGCCATGCCACGTAGCTGCCAATTGCTTCGCCCAAATAATTCAGATCTGCATCGTTGTCCGGTACAGGCAACGGTGCTGTTGGTTCCAAAGCAATAATTGGCGATACTTTGACATGGCCCGCAGGGATTGGTGTGTTGTGCAATACTTCGCCCGGAGTATTGCACAATGTTCCCTTTCCGACCTTCCGATGAGTAGGGGAGGATAAGTACAACACGCATGGAGTGACCCCCTAAAATCAATGGTTAATACATAAGTATGTGAAACAATTAGCTTGAATGAATTTCTTATTTTATTAAGTTATTAATTACCTCAGGAAGACTGTTGAGACCAACGTTGCAACTTGCGTTTTCACTCTCCATGTGAATTTCACGTTGGGGCTGGTCCGCAAGTTGCTTGTCTTTATTTGTCTTCACCAAGAGGGTCACTTGCTCCGTTAATACTTTGATCTTCTCTAATACTTCCTCGTTAGATGGATTTTGGCACTTCTCTTGTGAAAAATAACTTCTAGGAGTTACGCCAAATCCGTTCCCCCTTACGCGGCCGGAATATTCGGGAACATTAAACACTTTACCTAATATGTCCCTGCAACTTGCCTTGTTGTCCTCTTGATTTTCCGATTCAAGATTCGCCTAAAATACACATAGGATTAAAAAGATAAGTTCAATAACATTTTTAAAATACAATATTAAAAAATATTAAAGTGATAAATATACTTACACAAAGTTCTATTACTTTTTGTACATTTTCGTTATCAACCACTCCGTCTTTATTTACACGAGTTTCCTTCCACAATATATGAGGACTCAACGGTTGATCGGATTGGGTGTCTTGTATCTATTATCGTTAAGATCATAAACAAAATATTAGTTAGATAGTATAGTTTATAATGTACCACATTAAATAAAAGTGATGTTTAATTACTTACAAGTTTTTGCTCTAGACGAGCATATCCCATACGAGATTTCTTGTATGGGTGGGGAATAATTTTTGTCCTCTCGCGATTTGCCTTACTAATATTCTATATAAAAAAATAACAATCTAGTAAAAATTTAAAATACGCTATGAATATGAATAATAAAACTCAAATGCTAATAAATTAATCACTTACAACAAATGCGGGGTCGGAACGTTTTGATACGAATGCGCTCCATTCCTCATTTGATATATAATGTTTATATATTTTTGGAGCTTCCGCATTCGTATTTCCTTCACGATCTTTTAAATAGCAATTAGAGAGGTGAGATCTAAAGCCCCGGTGTATTTTCCCAGCAACTCTTAGCACATAACTCTTTCTCACCTCATCAAGAACAAAAGCTGACTGCAAACCAAATAAATATATAGTTTGAGTAAAATACTTCAAAGCAGTATGTAAAAATTTATAAGTAATAGGGTGGAGTAAAACAATTACCTGTATATCAGCCCACAATACATCTTTGGCATTCTTCAATGCCTTATCTCTCCAATCATCTATTGTGATTGAGATATTTTGACGAACAACAGCTCCAATATAACTAACAAACATGGAACTGTTGGGGTCAATTGGTTGACCACTCTCATTCCATCCCACCTAATAAACTCATATAGTAAGTACCTCAAATTATAAACAGCAAACAAGGTAAACAGCAAACAAAGTATAGTATAAACAGCAAAAAAAGAAAACAACAAACAATGCATACCTCAAATTTTTGCCCAGTACTTCTTGCTTTTATAACATTTTGCATTATTGTTGCACCACGTTTGACTTCATTTTCGTAAGTCTTGGTGTTGCCAACTTCTTCATTTTGACAATCTAACTCCTTGTTGGTATCCATTTATCTACAACAAGTTCAACATCAACATGCAGTTCAGTTCAGTATAACTTCAACAAAGTTCAACATACAGTAGTCTAAGTACGTAGCAGTATAAGTTAACATGCATTTTAGTGAAACAAAAAACTAATAAATACAATACCTGAAATAGCTCTTTTTAATGCTTAGGGTTACGAGTTCACAGACGAACGGCGCAGAAGACGATGAAAACGAGGACGAACGAAGACAAACGATCGTAGGGTTACGGGGTTCGCAGATGAAAACGGGGTTACTTGATGTTTATGATGTTTACGTACGATCGTAGGTGTAGGATGTTTACGTAATGAGAGTAAGTAATGATGAAGAAACAAGGGAAACTGAAACTCTCGTAGGGTTCGTAGGGTTCGCAATGACAAGGAGAACGCACAGGAAGCTGAAACACTCGTATGAAATTTACGTAATGAAGATGAAACTGAAGAGGTTTACTGTTATATATAAAACCCTATTACAGCGCTTTTTTGAAAAAGCGCTGTAATATGTCTCATTTCTTATTTTTTAAAAGCCTACTACAGCGCTTTTTTATAAGCCTTTTAAAGCGCTTGTGAAAAAGCGCTATAAAATACCTCCTTATTTTTATTTTTTTAAAAGCCTTTTACACCGCTTTTACAAAAAGCGCTTTAAAATGCCTCTTTGTTTTATTATATGCAAACGCTGTGTGACCCTTTTACAGCGCTTATTCAGAAACCGCTGTAAAAGACCTCCTTATTTTATTTTTTTAAAAGCGTTTTAGAGCGCTTTTTTAGAAGAGCGCTGTAATAGGGTTTTATATATAAAATGCATCTTTGTTCTATCATGTCCAAAGGCTGTGTGAACCTTTTACAGCGCTTATGAGGAAAGCGCTTTAAAAGACCTCCTTATTTTATATTCTTACACAGCCTTTTTAAAAGACCTCCTTATTTTATTTTCTTCCAAATTATTTTCTTCCAAATTAGTTAAATTATTTTTTCATAAGCCCTGTAATAATTTATTTTCTTCCAAATTAGTTAAATTATTTTTTCTTCCAAATTGTGTTTAGCTGATCAGGTCAAGTTCAAGCTAAATTACATGTATAAGTTGAACTTAAATTGTGTTTAAGTTCAAGCTAATAAGTTAAACTGTTTGAACTTGAACTGATTAGGTCAAGTTCAGTATACAACTACATACAGTATAAGCAAAAAATTACAAATTAACAGTTCAAGCTAAATACCAAAATGCTCAATTATGGCATATCAAACAATTAAATTACACATGAACTCAGTTCAGATTACATGGCTTAAAAACAATTAAACACATTAAGATGCCCTTCTTCTTTTCTTGGTGGAATTCACATTTGTTTGTCCATTAATGATACGAAACGATGGATTAATCCAAATTCCCTCATCATGACCATCTCTAAGATATAAACCATCATCAGTTGAACCAATTTCATGTGGTTGTGATGTTGCAAAGAAAAGATCATTACCAACATCTTCATCATTATTGTTATCATCACTTATTTTATTGGTCGATAGGACAACGGACCATTTATCATCAGCAGGATCAGTGACATAAAACACTTGTTGAGCTTGCGACGCTAAAATAAAAGGCTCATCTTTGTATCCCACCCTATTAAAATCGACAAGCAAGAACCCTGACTCATCAATCCGAACGCCATTATTATTATCGACCCACTTGCAACCAAATATGGGAACACGAAACATTATGTAGTCTAGCTCCCATATGCGCTCAATAACCCCAAAATATGATAGATTTGCATATACTGGGTTCTTGTCTTTTGCACTTGAGATTTGCATCGCTTTAGCTACGAGAGTGACTCCGCTATTTTGCATAGTTGTTTGATCATCTTGTTCTTTGGTATAAAATGTGTAGCCGTTAATTACATAACCGGTGTAAGAAAAGACATGTAAACTCGGACCATTTGCTAGCCACCTCAATCTCTGTGAAATTGATCCGGGGTCTACATCAAACTTTGACTTTATGTGATTTTTTAACCATGTTATGAAACTTCGATTGTGCTCTCGAGTTATCCAATTTTGATTCCTATTCATGTTCAAACTAGATAATTGATCCATGTGTATTGTAACATACGGTTGAACCTCATCATCATTGTGCAGAACATACAATTGTGCCTGCTCCCATTCTGTCCTTGATATAGTCATTAGTCTCTTTCCAATTATCCCTACTCCTGATAATCTTCCCAAATGACGAGACATGGGAAGCCCTATGGATTCAACATTTGACAGATATTCAGTACAAAATTCAGTAGCTTCTTCGACAATGTACCGTTCAGCAATACAATCTTCTGGTCGACTTCTACTTTTTACGTACCCTTTTAATATTTTCATATATCGTTCTATCGGGTACATCAATCTCATATAAGCTGGCCCACAAAGTTGTGTCTCCTTAACAAGATGAACAGTAAGGTGAACCATTATATCAAAAAACGAGGGTGGGAAGTACATTTCAAGCTCACACAAAGTAACAACAATTTCCCTCTACAATCTCGGTAATTTCTGAGGATCGATCACTTTACTACAAATTTCCCTGAAGAAGAAACATAATTTAGTTATGGCTCGGCGAACTTTTTCAGGTAAAATTGAACGTATACCTATTGGTAGCAAATGCTCCATTAGAATATGAGCATCATGGGTCTTCAAACCTTTTAACTTGAGGTTTTCCATACAAACTAAATTTTTAATGTTTGAAGAGTATCCTTCTGGAACTTTAACTTCGTGTAGAAATTTACACAAAACAATTTTTTTCCTTTCTAGATAGAGTATGAGCGGATGGAGGTAGATATGTGCGATTTCCTTTCTTTACGGGACCCAATTCATTTCTTATTCCCATATCGACCAAGTCCAATCTTGCATTGATGCCATCCTTAGACTTTCCTGGTACATTGAGTAACGTACCAATAACACTGTCAAATACATTTTTCTCAATATGCATCACATCGAGAAAATGTCTTACATACAATGACTTCCAATATGGCAATTCAAAGAAAATTGACTTTTTCTTCCACCTAGTTTTGACCAGCTCTCCCGCAAAAGGTTTGCCAAATTAATTGGTCAAACCTTGTACTTTCTCAAGTATTTGATATCTAGTCGATGCTACAGGAGCTCTATCTTCCTCTGATTTTGCATTGAATGCATTTCTCCACCCACGATACTGATGACTATAAGGTAAAAATCTACGATGTCCAAGAAATACATTCTTCTTACAATGTTTCAACTGCATCCAATTTGTACTCTTTTCACATATAGGACATGCACACTGACCTTTAATGCTATATCCTGATAAATTACCATATGCTGGAAAATCATTAATTGTGTCGAACAACATAGCCTTCAAATTGAAACATTCTTTCTTATACCCGTCATAGACTTCTACACCTGACTCCCACATAATTTTTAAATCTTCAATTAAAGGAGCCAAGTATATGTCGATATCATTCCCCGGTTGTTTGGGTCCAGAAATTAACAGAGACAACATCATAAACTTACGCTTCATACATAACCATGGAGGTAGGTTATAAATCAACAAAATCACAGGCCACGTGCTGTGTGAGATGCTTTGAAGACCATGTGGATTCATTCCATCAGTAGAAAGTGCAAGGCGTAGATTTCTTGACTCTATCCCGAATTCAAGATACTCGTGATCAATTTTTGCCCATTGCGGAGAATCTGCATGGTGTCGAAACTTTCCATCTCTAATTCTTTCATCTGCATGCCATGTCAAGTGTTTTAAATCTTCTTCACTGCGATATATGCGCCTAAATCTTGGTATTATAGGAAAATACCACACGACTTTTGCTGAAGTAGATTCTTTCTTCTTATATCGAGAGACATTACATTTTGGACACGCCATTAGTAATTCATATTCATTTCGAAATAAAATGCAATCATTAGGACACGCATGAATCCTTTCATAACTCATACCAATAGAGCACAAAATTCGTTTAGCCTCGTAGGTTCGACTGGGAAGTTCATTATCATCCGGCAACATATCTTTTAAGAGTGTTAGTAATTCTGTGAAGCTTTTATCAGACCATCCATTACTCGCTTTTAAGTTGTACAACTTTAATATCACCGAAAGTCTTGTGAATTTAGTACAACCATTATATAATGGTTTCTCTGCATCACTCAACAAGCTCTCAAACATTTTAGGACAATCACGAAGATCTTCTTCAACTGCTTTTGCAATCTCCTCAACTCGGTCCAACTCATATCTATCTGTGTCGAAATCAGTTGAAACATATGTATCTGTGCGGGTGTTTCCATTGATTTTCTCACCATGTCTTATCCAACATGTATAGCTTTGATCAATTCCATACCATACTAAATGTCCTTCCAATTCATCTGCTCTAATGCGTTTTCCAAAACAACATTTTAAACAAGGACAAACGACTCTATTTGGATCTTTTGCATTCATCACTGCAAACTCAATAAACTCCTTCACTCCATTTTCATACTCTTTTGTCAATCGATTGGCAGACATCCATTTCCGGTCCATTTATATGACCTATATATATAAATGTAGTTACACAATAAGCATGATTTCAAGTCTGATATATATGACCTATATATTTATAATACACATATCTTATAATATTGGTCCAAGATTAATTGATTTCAAAACAAAACATATATATCATGAGAACATATCTAATATCATGTAACAATTTATCAGTTTGAATTAGTGACAACAACAAATAAATAAAATAAAGTACCTGAGACAACGTTGATCAATTTATTTTAAAGGAGGAAGAAGGTAAATCAATTTGTAGATGGGCGCACAGGAGGGTTCGCAGGGGAGAGGAGATGAGGGTTCGTAGGGTTTGGACAACGTATTAAATTTGTTTTAAATTTGTTTTTATTTACTTAAAGTGAATGTTTTTTTATTTAAAATGAATGATTTCACAGCGCTTGTTCAAAAAGCGCTCTAATAGGTCCTATAAAAATGTGAAAGGGCAAGCCTATTATAGCGCTTGTATCAAAAGCGCTATAATAGGTCATTTGATTATGTGAAAGCGCAAGGCTTTTACAGCGCTTCAACAAGAAGCGCCTTAAAAGCTATGTAACATAAGGTGGGAGCGCTACATTTTACAGCGCTTGTGTTTAAAGCGCTCAAAAAGCGCTGTAAAAGGCTATGTGAGAGCGCTTCAATTTACAGCGCTTTCTAAAAAAGCGCTGTAAAAGAGTTGTAAATATTATGTGCAAGCGTATGTGACCCTATATGACCCTACTACAACGCTTTTTTTTTTAGCGCTTGTAAAAAAAGCGCTGTTGTATCCTCCGTTATTTTTAAAAAATTATACAACAGCGCTTGTATTTAATAAGCGCTATAAAATGTCATTTTTGGCGTAGTGTCATATAATAGTTAAAAACATAAAGAAAAATTATGCACAATATTAATATAAATTAGTCAAGTTCTAGATTGCATATTGACCTTGAACATGAAAAGAAATTATATGCAATTAGTACTCATTTAGATTTAAGTCTCTCAAATTTGCATATTGATAAATATAGCAGAATAATAATTTAAATAACCAAGTGTTTTATACCAAAAGAAAAGAACTTGTTGGTTTACAGGGAAGGAATAAAAGAAAATAGGGAATTAAAGGCATATGATGAAATATGAGAGACAATATCATACCTTAATTTTTAGAATTTCTGTCAATTTCATAAAATGAAGACTTAACATAAAAATAATACAATAGAAAATTTGTATAGATACCAACATATACTCACCTTATAGAATAAACTAAACGGTGCCAATCGATTTATCCTAAACTGCTTCTAGTGCTCCCATAATGAGAATATTTTAATTTTCTACGTGCGACGCTCTTATTTTCTTTTTGAGGCTGAATATGTTTGAGTGGCGGCGTATCAGGCGAGGGTTTGGTGTTAGAGGCAAATAGTATGTACCAGCTACACTTGCCTAATACCTATATATGATATAGATTAGTTATCTAGTGAACATTCGGCTGATTATTTGCAACGACTGTAGGCAACTAGCGCATCAGTAAAAGTGTGGTTTTATTTTATTTTATTTTATTTTTTATTTTTGTTTATCAAAGAAAACAAAATAAAATATCTAAATTAATAATTTAGATAATTTACTAAGATAGATACATAAAGGCAACCATGTAACAAATTATCGCAGCACATTACACATATAATATAATCTATCACTAAAATATAATTAATAAAAAATTTGGAGTGTTTCAAATAGATTCATGGATGTGACAATGGGCATCCCATATACGATGAAATGGTAACTCTTGGGTGATACGAACAATGGCTTCAAAGGTGGCATATGTGATGCCAAGACTCCTATATACACAAGTCACTTTGTCCAGTGTAAACAGCAGTGCTCCCGCAATTGTCAAAATCCCAAAAGATGTGTATGTTCTCGTCGTGGTAGATGATCTTCATGTCACTCCAGAGCGCCGGCTATGGAACTCTCATGCAGTATGAAGGAAAGGAACCCGACATTTGTTTCACAAAAGAAAATATCACACAAACTATGAAGATAGGGGCTAAGGTATGCAATAGGAAATATATACCACATATAGGTATCTAAATAATCACACAATACTTAAGACAATCCCTCACATCACGTCCTAATTATTTCAATGCAACCCTGAGCTATGTGTTGATTATGGCCACTTAATGCTGTCAAAGGTACCCTTAAATACCAAACAGGTACCATGTCCTCTGAAGGAGAAAGGAACGAAGATACTAAAGACATAGAATGGATTTGGGATTTTTTATTTGAAAATCTGGAGTATCAGGGATGGGTAACTGAGAGTGGAGGATGAGTGAGGGCAGAAAGTGGTAGTTTGTATTTGATTTAGTTGTCTATGCATCCATCGTTTAATATTTGCTTTGTGTTTTATAGGTATAGAGGGCTAAATTGAAACAAAGCAATAAAGCAATAGTTTTCTCAATTTGGATAAAATTACATGAAATTATTTTATTTGTTTGGTTTCTTTTTTTGGGTCGAAAGCTATGAAGTTCTATTTCGTTATGTGTTCTGGATTTGTGTTTTTTGTTTGAAGAATATGATGAATGATATTGGATTTAATTAAATGGTTTTCAACTTATAATATTAAAAAGTTTTAAATATTTGATTCGTTCATGTAAGTTTGTGTCTTTCTGATTTTTATTCATATAAGTTTTTTTTTTTCAATATAAACCCTTTAAGTTCAATTTAGTTTTAAAATTATCTCTGCTATTAAAAAAAACTTATGTGACAAACAAATGAGTGACGTGACAGTTGCATGATTATTATTAATTAAATAATTAAATAGAATAAAATAAATAGTTAATAAAATGCAATTAAGTAACTGAATTGATTAATAAAGAAATGGAATTAAGTTAAAAGTGTTATGTTTTAGACCCTCAATCCAAAATCAGAAAATTTGGAGATTAGGGGGTTTTTTTTTTTAATGCCCCAGTTTCGAAAATTATATACGCATCTACCCCCATTTGAAAAAAATCTACCAATATGCCCCTTT
>JBBPBQ010000004.1:17682679-17736714 GCA_037974755.1 Cicer yamashitae | reverse complement strand
GATTTATATTAATTATATATTTAATAAAAATTCAAAATAAACTGAAATTATTTTTTTATTAATTATATTAATTATATTTATTATATATATATATATATTTATTATTTTTTGTATGAATTATATTAATTATATATATATTTTGTTATTTTTTTATGAATTATATTAATTATATATATAATAAAAATTCAAAATAAACTGAAATTATTTTTTTATTAATTATTTTAATTATATTTATTATTTTTTGTATGAATTATATATATATTTTGTTATTTTTTATGAATTATATTAATTATATATATAATAAAAATTAAAAAAAAAACTAAAATTTTTTTTTTTAAAAAAAAAATCCCCTTGGAAGTCGCCATTTGCAACCCGGGCTTCCTTAAGGAAGTCGCCATTGCAAATGGCGACTTGTGACTGATTCAAAAAAGGGGGCATATTGGTAGATTTTTTTCAAATGGGGGTAGATGCGTATATAATTATCGAAACTGGGGCATTCAAAAAAAAAACCCGAGATTAGGTTCTCACTCTTTGCTATCCTCTTTCTCTATTTCTCCTTGTTCCACACACAAACAAAAAAATTAAACATTAAACATAGTAAATGTAAACTATAACTACAAAGAATAAATATAAAAATAACAAATTTAAGAAAAATTACTCATATCTCGATACGCACATCTCCAAAATGCCCGTTTAAGGTTTTCATCGGTGTTAGAGATGAATATATCCATTATTTTTCCTACACCCACATTCAGACAATTGAAAACAAGTTGAGTTTAATGTAGACAAAGATGATGCCATGGTTGAATGAAGAAGAAGCAGATGAAGATTTGAGAATAACTAGTATTTTAGGTTGCCTAAAGAAGAAGAAGATGAAAACGGATTTCAGATTTTAAGTTTTGCAAATTTGAGAATTTTTTATTTAGTCCTCATAAATATACTTAGTTGTCAAATATTTGACATATCATTAACAATTGTCCTATCAAAGACTGCAACGTCACTCCTTCGTTTGCTGCATAAACTTTTTTTAATAGCAGAAATGATTTTAAAACTAAATCGAACTTACAGAATTTAAATTAAAAAAAAAACGTACAAGAACGAAAATTAGAAAAACACGAAAATAAAATATTTAAACCTATTAAAAAACGCACAGTATCTAGTCAACATGTGTTTATGTGTGCCATGTAAAGAAAAATTAACCACTTCGCATTTTTTATTCAAAAAAAATTATGAGGGATTTTTTTAAAACTTTTTTGAATTTATAAGGTATACATAAAAAATATATTACAGAGATTAAAATCACAATGATTCATATTTGTCAGGATAAAAAATAATATATTTAAATTATATTTTTTTCTATACATTTGTCTCATTCTATTTCTATTATAGTAATAATAATTTAAATTCTTATTTTAACTTAATTGTATAAAATATTGATTCTACTTAATAATATTTTAGCAAAAGTTTACTAAAAGAAGACATATATATTGATGTAAGTTTTGAACTGCTAAAATATTTTATTAAATAGTTGAAAAAATACATAGAATCTGGATTGCAAATGATCCAATCTGAGCCAGTCCGGAACACTATTGTTTATGTTGAAAAATTGACAATGAAATAGATATTAAATGCAATTTTGTTAAAAAATGTCTAGTTCATATAAAAAATACTATGATGAATCTGTATGACTGCAAAATGTAAACTATACAAATATTATGTCTACTCATAAATCTTTTAGGATTTATTATTTATATCGTAGGTCAAACAAATAATTCACTTAATAGTAAAATACATACAAAGATATTTTTTATTTTGAAAAATTTAAATCATTATCTGATAATAAGTTGAAACTATGTTTCAAACATCTTAAAACTTATCTAAAATAAGATAATTCTCACAATCTCGTTATATTTTAATAATTCGATCAAAATTCAGATTTATAATATTGAATTATTTAATAATATTTAATTATTTTCATAATATTTACATATATTGAAACATTCCTTTAAGTTAAAATTATTAAAATTTTAAGGTATGTTTGGGATAGTTGCGAATTTCTGGTTTTGGTTGTTGTTCCCGATTGAACGGACCGGTTTGGTCTGATTTTTTAAACAGTGATTAAAACAAAATCATATAAATAGGTTTCTTGTATCTTGTTTCTCTTTCTACGCTCACTTCTATCGTCTCTTCCTGTTCCATCTACCCTTTCACCCAAAACTCCAAAACCCCAAAACCATCCTGACTTTGCCATCACCCAAGACCACCGATCTTCCGGCAGCGTTTTCCGGCAACTCGGCACCGTCCTTCCTTCTTTCTCAATCGTTTAGTTCTGGTTCGTTTCTATTCATCCTTACCAAGTTTTTTCTCTTATTTATTCTTCTTTTATGTTGTTTCCATGGTTGTTTTGATTCTTATTTTGAACATTTTAGTTTTGTTTTGATTTTTTTTGGTGTGTTGTTTCATGGAATTATTGTTCTTCTATTATGTTTATTTTTTTCAAACATCGGCCTATTTTGTGAAGAAGAGAAGGGATTTTTTTCAAAAATTGTGACTTGCTTTTTTTCTCTTATTCGAGATTGCTTTTCATGTGGTTTTTGCACTGTAGCCTTGAAATCGTGACTTGCAAATGATTATAATGATTACAGGGTTTCATTTTTATAGTTCGCCCAGGCTCCAAATATCTTAGGACCGGCCCTGATCATGGTTAATGCAACTAAAGGCGTCTTTATTTCCTGGTTCGTAACACTCACTCTTTTATTTCATTTCTTAAGGCTTCATAGATTTGAAAGAATAAATTTGTGCTGAATACTGAATTTCAAAGCTTTAAAACATTTTGCTAGCTTGTTTGTAAAATAAATTAATTAATAAGTGATTTCTCGCTAGTTGTTTTGCAATTTTTGGATCTGCCTGATTTTCCTTTTATTTTTAAAGTCTCTTTTGTTTATTGACAATTTACTATGTAAACAGCAGTAAAATTTTCTTTCCACATAAAAATAGTTATTGACTTGATCTTTAGTGGCATCTAATTTGTTGTAGTAGGAGTACATCATTTTATACTTTTTCTTTTATAAGATCACCATGCTTTTGGAACTGTCCTAAGGAAGTTCCCTTTGGGCGCTTTTGATTTGCTGAAAAATAAGGGACTGGACAGCACAACTCCAGTTTGATTTAGAACTGGTCAGGGGACTGGATAAAAAAAGAGCTGAGAGTGGACAAAAGCTGAAATTTTTGTTCCTCACTAATCATTTTTTATATGGAATAATCTCATTAATATTCTAAAGTTTAGACCATCTGCAAAAGTGAACCTTTACCACAATCACAACACTATGATGCATGATTATTAAGAGTAATTGAGATGGAAGAAATAAGAAAAATAGTAAAAACAGGTTATGCATGCCTTAATCACTCTATGTAAAGCAAAAGTTAGCTTGTTTCACACACACACACACTTTCTGATCAATTAACTCTATACGAGCCAGTCTTTAGTTGAACAGTCACAAAATATATACATGTCAAATTGTCAATGTCTCAATACCACTGAGCTCTTGTTTAGTTTGAAAGGATTGCTGTAAGAAATGAACCCAAAAATTGCGGGAGATATTAGTTTAGGACTTCAAGAGATAGGAGGGGTGTGTGAAGATATCACAATATAAACGTGAGACTTGTTCTATCAAAACAACAACAACCAAAACTTTTTTCTCACCTTGTGAGCTCAACTACATGGATAAAATGAAGTCAAAATAACCTATCATGTATTAAGTCTAAAAACAGATTTGCTTACCTCTGAATCTATTATAATAGTTAGGTCAGCACTTGGACTTCCTTTATCTCTAACTATTGAACTATCCTCCTTACGGCAACATCTAAATGACTTCTCCACACATACCTAAACCATCAAAACAATACGCTACCATCTTTCCTACAATGGGAGCTATTCCAATTTTCATTCCACTAATTGTATTTTTTATCATATCTTGTCCTGACTAATTAGGCATCAATCATAACATATTTATTACTGTGACATTGAGTTTACACTCTTGTTGGCTGTTTACCTCCCAACATTCAATTTACGCGGCTGAACTAGACTAACATATAAAATAATTTAAGGACCGATATTCCTTTCGTTCTTTGTTGGAAAGAGCCAAGTAATGGTTTCTTCATATTTGGTTCAGAGTTTTTCAAGCTTTTCTGTTTACTGATAATTGAATACATGTAAATAGCAGTCACAATTTCTATACAGTCACTGATTTGATCTTTAGTGGCATCTAATTTGTAGCAGTAGTAAGAGTAGACATCATAATATACTGTTTTTTTTTGTTCTTTGAGTTTTGTATTCCTTTTGTTGTGTAGTGACATACCTATTCAATATATCATCAATATGAATGCTTCTCTGCCTGCATCTGACAAATTCATAATACATATTTTGGATAGTACTCACATGTTTGTTCAACCACATGTTGAGCTAATGATTCGAAGTCAAATTGCAAAGTTTAGAGAGGACAACACTTATGTCAAGCCTTCTTGATTCAATCTGGCAACAATACTTCGATACTACTTGTTAGTAGAAGCCCATTTCTTGTACGCAAATACCATCCAACAATATATGTTATATTAGCTGTTAATTATGTTTCCTTTCTCAAACCCCCTTTCCTCTCTATATGTATGAAAACACTCTTCCATTAATGTTGAGACTGATAAGCCATTTGAAAAGTTGTATAGACACAGAAAACAGCTATGTTGATTAAATTGATGAGGAATTGCTAAATAGCATCATATTTCACAGATTTTGCTAGCCATAAAATTTGGTGGACTCTGTATTCTGGAGTATGATGGATGACTCTTTAGTATATTGTATTTTACTATTGGTAGACCTTATAGTCATAAATCATGTCCGTTCATTGTGTGTTCATTTGAAGTGGAATAAAAGGATAAAAGTTATTTTCGTGGAATCATACACCTAACACATCTGTAGAACATTTATATTTGTTTACTTTCTTGCCTGATAGCTCCAATTTGTTTACTTTCTTGCCTGATAGCTCCAATTTGTTTATAGATTGTTAAAAATAAAGCTTTTCTACTATTTAACTTAGAGAAGTATGCAACTACCAACTTTATAGCATCTATGTTCAGCATGAGTGGATACACTTCATTGACTTTGGGAATGTCACCTAGTGATTTATGTGGTATTTTCTTCCACTTTAAATTCGTGTTGCTTGTCAAGTCTGTCTCAGGCAATTTTTGGCAGAGAAGGCTGAAACAGTAGAGAAGTTTTGGTAGTTAAGACGATTTGAATGAGAGGATAACTAATTAGAAATAAGTAGAAAAAGTTATCTCAGTAAACCTTGAAGGTTAACTTGTGTTTCTGCCTGTTGTTGAACTACTCAGTAAGACTATGGTTTGTAGTGGATGACAAGGTATAGTCATGAATTTTTTATTTAACCTCTTTTGGTCCACTTTTCTTACACGCTTCTTGCAAGTTTTAAAAGGATTAGAAAAGGGTTTGGTCCTCGATACACAACATAAAATTACTGTTAGTACTTAGCAATAGGCAGCAGTTTGCATTTTCTTTTATCGTGCCGTTGATGTATTGGTTGTAGAGCCTAGCTAGTATATTGGTTGTATAGCCTAGCTAGTATTGGTTGACAGGACTTTTTGTTAACCGTTGTATTATGGTAACATTGAAATTTGAGTAAATGACCCTTTGTAACGCAAGATGGGGGCTAATTGGTTATTTAAGAATGGTTGTTTTTGGACTGATTATTTATCTCCCCCCATGACACAACTTGTGCTTTTGGGCTATAAATTTTAATAAATCATCATCTTTGCTTTTGCAAATATATATAAGGAATCAAATATTATTATTATACGGATCAATAACGTATAATTCAGTACATATTTTTTAATTTTGATTATTTGATTGAAAGTTTATATCATATAGATTTTCTATATCATTTTTTACAAAACTTTGAAGTTGTTTGATATGTTATTGAGGTGTGTCAAAATTAATGTTTTTTTTATAATAGGACATTAATTTTGTACACCCGAATAATGTATCAAATGATTACAAATTCATGTAAAAATTTATACATACGATCTATATGATATAAATTTTCAATCAAATAGTCAAATTTAGAAAATATATAGCGAGTAAAATGTTATAGAACGGTGTAATAATATATGAGTGTAGTTTGATCCTCCTCTGTCTCCGATCGACTTGTCCTTTTCTATCTCTGATTGACTCGTTCTCCTCTAACTCTGATCTACTCGTCCTCATTCGTCTCCAATAGACTCGTCATCTTCTGTCTTTGATCTAATCGTTCTCCTCTAACTCTGATCCACTCTTCCTCCCTGACTTCGATTGACTCGTCCTACTCCGTCTTTGATTGACTTGTCCTCCTCCGTCTTCGATGGACTCGTCCTCCTCTATGTCTAATCGACCCTCTTAACTTTGATCGACTCGTTCTCCTCCATCTCTGATTAACTTGCCATCTTCTTTCTCTAATCAAACTGTACTCATCTAACTTCAATCTACTTGCCCTCCCTCGTCTCCGATCGACTCGTCATCCTCTATCTCAGATCTACTCGTCCTTCTCTGACTCCGATCTACCTGTCCTCCTTCATCTTCGATTGACTTGTCCTCCTCTATGTCAGATCGACTCGTTTTCCTCTAACTACGATCTACTCGTTCTCCCCGTTTTCGATTGACTTGTCCTCCTGATCGACTTATTCTATTATGACTCCAATCTACTCATCATTCTTTGTCTCTGATCGACTCATACTCATCTGACTCTGATCGACTCATACTCATCTGACTCTGATCTACTCGTCCTCCCCCTACTCTGATCGACTCATCCTCCTCCGTCTTCGATTAATCTCTTGTCCCCCGCTGTCTTTAATCGATCTCTCATTCTTTTTACATGTTTGGTTGATTGTTATTCTTCGATCTTCTCTCTCTCTTTGAAGGGGAGTTTACAATGTATCTCTAAGCTATAGTAAGCATCTATCTCTATCATTTATTCGATTTTGAGTTGCAAATTAGGAAGTTTCATTCCGTTCAGAACTCGCTTCTTTTCTTGACACTAAATTGCACAAAAAAAAAAGTTAAAAATGTATCAAATTAGAATTAGAAATAGAAATAGCTCAAAACTAAATAGTTTCACTAAAAAAAATGATCTATTGTGACACTCAAAATTTGTGATGCCTTACTATTTGTCACTACAATTACTTTTAGCTACAGTTAACGTGTCACCTATTCTCAATTTTAATAAGAATGCATCATGTTAACTTCAACAACAAAACCCCAAATATTCCCGCTGAGTCTCATAAATCCAATTTCCCTTACTTCCTATGAAACCTTTTCTCGTTTCTTACCATTTCCATCTCAGAAATTGTTTTTACCATTTCTTCTCATTTCCCTCTCATAAATCTTTTTTCCTTTTCTACCTATTTCCCTCTAAGAAATCGTTTTCCCGTTTCTTCCCATTCCTTCACAAAAATCGTTTTCCTTCTCACTCGTAACAATTGGACTTTACATTGAATTCAATTTTCCTCTTCTTCTCTTAAATCGTTTTCCTTCGATTTTGATTCATAAACACTTGTTCTCTCTCATAACAATTAAACGGATTTGATTTTTCTCTTCTTTTCTCTTGTAACAATTTGATTTTCCCGTAACGATTTGATTTAGCTCTTCTCTCAAATTGTAAAATCATTCTTCTTCTTCTCTCGATTTGATTTTATCGTATCAAAACCAACTATTCAATTTCATTCATCGTTGCTCACAAAATCGTAAACGTTAAGTTTCGCTCACGATTCAACAAAAATCGTTCTTCCATCACGAGTAAGTGAAAATCGTTATTCAATCAGCATTCAACAATTTGCATCGGGGTGGATATCAATGCTTCTTTTAACCTGCAAAATGACTCAAGACAAAATTCATCAAAGACAAAAGCTGCATCCTTTAGGAGCAGACTGGTTAGAGGCTTAGAAATATTAGAAAAATCTTTAATGAATCGGCAGTAAAATCCTGCATGCCCCAAGAAACTTCTACTTCTTTTACGGATGGAGGTGACATTTTCTCTATTACCTCAATTTTTGCTTTGTCTACCTCAATACCTCGCTCGGACACCAAATGTCCAAGAACAATTCCTTCTCTAATCATAAAGTGGTATTTTTCCCAATTTAACACAAGATTAACTTGTTCACACCTTTCAAGTACCTTTTCGAGATTGGCCAAAGAATTATTAAAGCTAGATCCATACACAGAAAAGTCATCCATGAATACTTCCATTATATCCTCAACAAAATCAGAAAAAATTAACATCATGCAACATTGAAAGGTAGCAGGGGCATTGCACAAACCACTCAATTGTGCAGTTTTGCTTGGTGGAAAATATCTAGCAAGGAATGCTTGCTTTAACTCATCCATGTGGTAATGGATTTAGAAGGCAATGAATGTAGCCAAGCTCTAGCTCTATCACTTAATGAAAAAGGGAAAAGTCTTAGTCTAATAGCGTCACTAGTCACTCCATTCATTTTCAAAGTCTCACAATACTCTAAAAAAATAGACAAATGGAGGTTGGGATCATCCGTTGGAGTACCGGAGAATTGGTTTTGTTGTACCATAGATAGCAACAAAGGTTTTAATTCAAAATTGTTAGTCTCTACCGTCGGGCGCGCAATACTCGATTGTGGTACCGTAGTATTGGGAGAGGCATATTCTTTCAAGGTTCTATTTTCAGCCATTTTTAAATCTTTTTCTTGATCAGAAATATTTTTCTCTCTTCTTCTCCTATGGAAAAATCTTTCTATCTCGGGTATTGGTTTGACAAGATTCCCAAGACTTCAGATTCTTCGCATTCAAAGAGAGAAAAATAAGTAATATATATATGAATAAATGAAAAATTATAGTCTAATCGGTATAGAAAAAGAGAATTAATATAAAAAACAAAGACCTCGGCAACAGCGCCAAAAACTTGATAAGACCGCATGTGCACGGTATTATCGCGTAGTAAAAATTATCGTTCCCACAAGGACTTTGTTATGAGTACTACTCTTTACTATGATGATTATCTAAAACAGTAAATGTTGATAATGATTTTTGGTTTAAAATTCACAATAAAAATAAAGCCTTGGGATTGTAGTTTTTCACAATGATGGATACATTAAAATTAACCTTCTTTGAGTTATGGGTGTTAAACTCTTAAAAATCAGATAAATAATTGTAACTAATGTTTGTCTTTCAAAGAACAAAAGTGTATTTTGAACTAATAACCAACCTATTTTCATGATTGATGTATTAGCAAAATCATTTAAGAGAAGATATCTTTCATGATTCTAAAGGAACCAAAATCTATTTTCATGATTTGATTCTCTTGTCCAATCATAGGGGTCATATATCAAATCTACCTTTCGGTATATTATTTCATATCTAAGTATGAATATGATTCTTACTAAGATTGAATTAAAAGATCAACACCCATGACTAAAAGAAATAGAAATTGTTAGAGATCCAACATTGGAAATCCTACAATCCCAAGACAAAGAAGATCTACTCACATCTGATCATAGTAGAATCAAATAAAAACATTGGAAATATAAAATAACAGAATAAAATAACAAAACAAAAATAGAAAGCTGAACATTATTGAAACTAGAAAATTTCTAAGAGAAATACAAGAACAAAAGAAAGAGTAATAAGAGATTGTGAGTAGGAATGTGTCTAAAACTGAGTATTTTGGTCCTTTTTATAGTCCTAGGTGCCTTCATGAGCTTTAATTACAAGAAACCATCAGAATTTCATAAGAGGAAAACGGTTCAGCAGAAAATGAGCAGTTTATGGCCATAATGGCCATTACTGCCAGACAGTAATAGGTGCAGCAGCATAAGATGAACAGATTATGGCCATAATGGTCATTACTGCCAGGGAATAATCCTTGCTAACTTGAAATGGAAAATTCTTATTTTATTTATTTTTTTTCGTTCATCCATTATGGCTGTAATGACTATTATGGCCCGACAGTAATGTTTGTTGGAACTTGAGTTTCTTTCATTTTCTTGATCATGATGCACCATGACTGCACCACTTGACTTCAAGACTCTTTTGCACCAAAAATCTTCACTTATTCCTTGCAATCAAAACAAAACAAAAAGGTAGTAAAATATAACTAAAATCGAATTAAAAATATCAAATTAACCTATCAAATAAAGCTATAAAAATAGATAAATTCTAGCTAATCAACATTCAGAGACAGACTCTGCAGATCCTGAAGCAACGATAGCAAGAACATCCAATAGAGGGATCTCAACTTGTGGAATAATCACGGGAAACTTCAATGGTGTCATGGAGGCAACCACTGGTAGTTTGAGATGAACAACGTTAGAGGGAGAGGTAGCTTCACTTGGTGAACCTTCTGATATAGCAGTCAGTCTCTTTCTAGCATGGTCTTCATGAGCTTTCTAAAAGTGCAAGACCCAAAGGTAGAGGATCTCTACAATATATCTGAAAGCACTTGAACTCTAAGAAATCAGATGCATTCCATGCTCCATGTTGTCCTTAATCCTGTTTGTAAAAAAAGAGAGAACATTATTCCACAGGGCTGAGACTTCATTAGGATCCAAACTATAAGTATTCATACTCCTAATCTTATTAACTTTAGTAGTGAAAGAGGTAATGAGTGAATCTAGGTTGGGAAAGCCAAAGGGAACATGTGGGATAAAAAAGGCAAGATCTAAAGGTATGGAAGTGTTGGGTTTAGGTTGAGTTTAGCTTGAGCGTGTAGTAGGTGAATCATCTAGTGAATTTTTAGAGACAAAGTAAGTCATATACAACCTGAGTTGCTATCTCAGGGGCTATGTGGATAGGATCCGCAAGCAGTGGTGAGTGAGGGTCCGAGGCAGGTACGGAAGAAAGGGATATCATTTGAGTATTTATTCGAGTAGGTGTTTGAGGAAGATTGTTATGTGAAGTTGATAGTGTAGAGGTTGTGTTTGGTGAGGATGGGAAATCAATGTTAAGATGGTAGGAGTTTCTTCTATATCTAAGGGTTGCAAGGTTATCTTGTAAGAGGTGTGTGTATCATAATTAGAGCTTCAGGAAACAATGGTATTTGATTGCGTTTGGTTAGAGGGTGTAGAGGGAGGTTCAACAAATGTTAGCAGAAATATGATTAGGCTCAGTAGAGAGAATTATGTTATGTATCATCCTCAAATTGAGGTTTCCTTCATCCTCATTGGCGTTTTCATGTTATTATTCCTCCTCAACCACAATATTCACCCTAGCTTTCCTTTTTCTCTTCTTCTTATACTCTTGAGATGCTCTTGGCATAGGAATGCAAACAAGGGGAATCTCTTGATTTTTTTTGGTGCATCCTTATATAAGGTTGGATCACCTCTTTGTTTTCCTCATCGAAGGGAATATCTTGGGACCCATTGGATTAACTAGTAAGCCTCCAAATATATTTGCCTAGTTTGATGTTGTCCTTGGTAGCAATGATCCTCATCTTTATTACGTTGTTGATGTTGAACATTGGTGTAGTTGAAAATAACATGTGCTCATCCTTAATGTCTTCTCTTATTTCCACTATTGCATTAATGAGAGGCGTCCTGATTAGCACAGTTGTGATAAGTCTTGAGTAAGGAGTTGTCTTGATCTTTCCTAGTCTACAGTTGATGACAAAAGACCTCATGTGCTCAAGTACCAAGTTTCGAAGCCCTAAAACAACACTTGATACTTCTGCATTCTTGTTAGCATATGCACAACTCAAGAATTCCTTGACTAGAACGTCTAGGGTTGTGATTTGATTGAGATTGAAGTAGTCTGTCTAGCCAATAATTTCAAAATCATATGTATTCTCAGCAAGATTAGAGAATTCTATTTATGACTCGTGGAGTGTAAAGACCCATAATTTATTTATAGCAAGATTTGTGCGTACTGTCTATTTGTGCCTTTTGTTGTTTACTTTTCGTTTGTTAATCATTTACATTATTTGTTTGTTTATAACATTTTTGTAATTTTGATTGGCATGCAAATTAATCTACGAAGAATTGTTTGGATGTTTTCATTTGTTATAAATGACTATATACCCGTCGTTTAAATTTTAACGAACTCCGAATGCAACCAAAATGTAAATAGGAACTTTAAATATCGACTGTAATGAGAATTTGAACTCATTATATTTTTCTAACTTAAGGAAAAAAAATCGTCAAATAAATATTTATTCGCGAAATTTTGAAAAGTTTTAATTAGTAGATTTATTATATAATTTTTCTGTTTTCGGGAAATTTATCCGTGTGCATTATGCAACTCGTTTAAGAACGAACTAGGAGACTGAGTGAGATGAGGTGACTTAGTGAAAATATTTAGATATTTTCATACTACGTAGTAAGACTTTATAAGAATCCAAATTATATTTTTATGAGTGAAATATTTTTAATTACCACATATGTACAAATAATCAAAATTTTAGAAAAACTTTTTCAACTTTTGAAACCGACAAACAATTTTACTACTTTCAAATTTTAAATACAACTTAGAATTCGACGACGAAACATTTTATTTAAGTTCTTGAATTATTTGAGGTTTGATTTATGTTAGAGAAATATTTTTTTGAGCTAAGAATATGAAATTTTATTATTTTAATAATCAAATTATTTTTTTCTAATAATAAATATTTTACGAGTTGTAACTTATGATTAGATTTATTTGCGAGCTGAGTTGTGTTAGAGTATATATTTTGTGGAGAAAGTTTGTAATTTTACATAAAGTGAATTTTAACTTTTACTAGAAGTAGATATTTTAGAGAAGAAGTAGTAAGAGATGTGGTCACAAATTTTCCACATCTCCCTAAAATCTAATGCGTGGCTCACATCACATTACCTTGTTAATAAATAGAGCTTAAGTCTTGGAGATATTTTACTATGAAGCAATGAGGCTGAAGTTTAGCGATAGTTATATCTTAGGAGATGCTTACTAGGAACATTTGAGGAGTAGTTCTTTAGGACTTTCAATTGTTGGGACTCTTTTAGTTGGTACTTCAATGAAGGTTGGGAATGAATAAACATTTGGTGAGTGAACCAATATTTGGAAAACGTGCCAAGAAAACTTGTTGGAGCAACACATGGAAATGAAGCTTATGTCAATTCAGAATTCATGAAAAGAATTAAATCACCCGTGATTTGGAAATTGTTACTATAAGTGTATGCCAATAACTCAAAGGCATTACTGCAATGGGTGTCGTGGGGGTACGTTTATCATGTTCGTCAATCAAAAGAGTTAAGTGTTTGTTTGGTCAGGAAGAATCGACCATATAATGGAAAATTAGGTGGGAACTAATAAGGCTTTGATTTATTGAAATCGTTATATTGAAGAAAGACGAAGTATAGTAGAAGATTAACTGAGCAAAAAAACAACTTCAGATGTTGACCACATGGACAGTTGAACAACGGTAGAGGTGAAACGTGGTTTGAGATATATTTTGGATGTAGAATTTTCCAACGAATCGTAAAAATTAGGAGGGATTAAGATTTTGTTTTGGCTATCAAATGAATTAAGAATGACCACGATGATAAGCTTATTCGAAGGAAAAAGAGTTTAATAGTAAAAGGAAAGAAAAAAGAAAATAAGGTGAGGTCGGATGATATTTTTTTATATGACGGACAACGATGTGTGCTAATTGTGGCCGTCAAAGAAAAGAGACATATTTGGAATAAGGAATGCAAGAGTAAGCTAAGTAATGATTTAGAAATAATTAAGATGTATCAAGGTTCGAGGCAATAGTTTAATGTTTGTATAAATGAATAAGTCATGGATTGTCTACAATGTGTTTGACTTGTCATAACGAAAAGATAATAATCAAGCGACTAACAAATGATGCGACGAAATTGCGAAGTGCCAGACTAAAAGTTGGCAATAGATGCAGGAAAATTGTTTTTGGATTTGTCCTTAATTGCGAGTTAAGTAGGAAGTTCACTAATGAAGCGTGAATTTGAGGCATTAGGCATGAGATAAAAAGATCTTCATCGGTGAACGAAATTCAAGTTGGATTTTTGTTGGAGAGATGAGTCTTGAAATGGAGCATTAGACTGGAAGGAAGTTTGTGTGTCGTAGGTGGTATAATTTTGGCATGTTGCCGGAAAGATTTAGGAAGCTTAGATCACCAACCAGGTGATGGGATGGAATTATTAAAGTTATAATTAGAATATGATTCTGATGTGAACATTGTGGTTTGGCGTAGTTATGTGACTAAAGCAAAACGAGGGTTTGTGGGCAATGGGAAAATTAAGGAGTTATCGACATTAATGATTGTTTCGTGTTCAGTGTGCTGGCGTCATACTTAGTGCTTCGGTTTAGTACCTAGTAGATGTTTCGTACTTGGTGGGCGAATATGAGATTACGTCACGTGTTTTGGGAAAATGTGCTTCGTTAATAAGATCAAAGTGAAAGGAAATTGAGAGAAACTTAATAGACCTTGAGGAGATTGTTAGACCTCTGTGCCTCAGAATAACCGTGAGTGCAAGTTATAGGGAGCACTATTACGGTTAGGTTAATAAGGTCTATGCTACCATCATGGTTGTCGGCAACCTATTGACAAATTGAGGAACCGATCACCCCCAATTTCTTATTGATAGTAGACAGAATCATGTTGAATGGAAAGAGGAGTCTTACCGGCTTTGATAGTGTGTAAAGTTATTAGGCACCCTATGAAAAGGGATAGGCGACAACCTCTTCGTGTGGGGACGGTGAATCGAATTGTGTTGTAAGGGTTGAGTTTGAATGCAAACCTAGTTTGAGTTTTTACTCTTACTTTAAGTTTCAAGGACAAAAAATATTTTTGGAGGGTAGTAATGTAAGACCCATAATTTAGTTATAGCAAGAATTAAAGCTTGATGACTATTTTTGCCTTCTATTGTTTATTTTTCGTCTGTTTACAATTTACATTGTCTGTTTGTTTGTAAAATTTGTTGTAATTCTATATGGCTTGAAAATTAATCTATAAAGAATTGTTTCAATATTGTCATTTATGTTAAATGACTGTGAATGTCTTGGAATTGTTGAAATTTCAAAAAAAAGAATTCTTCTGAATTTTAAGAAAACGGGCAAAATATATTGGCTGTTTAAATTTTAGCGGACTCTAAATGCCAACAAAATTTAAACGAGAACTTTATATATCGACTGTAATGAGAATTTGATCTCATTATATTTTTCTAAGCGAAGGAACAAAAATTTCATCGAATGAAAATTTATTCGCAAAATTTTGAAATGTTTTAATTAGTAGATTTATTATATAATTTTTCTTATACAGAGAAGTTTATCTATGAGTGTTAGAAGACTCGTTTAACAACAAACTGGGAGACTGAATGAAATGAGGTGACTTAAAGTTAAAAAATATCTAGATATTTGTATAGGTTATTAATATTTTAATGAGGTGTTCGTGAAAATATTTAGATATTTTCTTACTATATAATATAACTTTATAAGACCTAAATTTATGTTTTATGAGTGAAATATTTTTAATTACCACGTATGAAAAAATAATCAAATCTGAGATAGAAAATTTTTCAACTTTTGAGACTGACAGACAATTATAATGCTTTCAAAATTTAAAAACAACTTAGTATTCGAAAAAACTTTTTATTTAAGTTCTTGGATTGTTTGAGGTTTGATTTATGTCACAGAAATATTTTTTTGAGCAAAGAATATCGAACTTGATTATTTTCATAATCGAATTATTTTTGCCATAATAATAAATATCAACAAATATTTTACAAGTTGTAACTTCCGATTAGATTTATCTGTGAGCTGAGTTGCATCAGGGTAGATATTTTTTGGAGCAAGTTTGTAATTTTACATAAAGTGAATTTTTAACTTTTACTAGAGGTATATACTTTAGAGGAGAAGTAGTAAGAGATGTGGTCACAAACTTGCCACATCTCCCTAAAATTTAATGTGTGACTCAGATCATATTGCGTTGCTAATAAATAGAGCTTAAGTCACAAAATTATACTCCTTCTCCCCTTCATGTTATAGCCAAAGCAATATACTCCCTCCTTCCTTTTATTTCAAAATTTTCTTCTTCTCTTTTCTTCCATTTTGGAGCTTCAAAGAGAATCTTACAATCACAAAACCTATAACTAGTTGAAGTTGATCTACTACTTAAAAAGAAACTAAAGAAGTACATATAACCATGTGAGAAATCTCTTTTTCCCTTTTTATCTCTGGAACCCGTAGCCATGTAAATAGTGGGTGGAATGTGTGTTTCTTTATGTTTTGAGCTTCAATCTTGTGTGTTTGTTGTTTATATTGTTATTATTGATGTTTTTACTTCAAATGATAAACTTTAGAGCCTTTTCTTTGAAAATCAAAAACCCTAAGCTAAGGGAGTAAAATGAAGTTGTGTTTTTTTTTTTTAATTTTTTTTTTTATGTATTTTGTATAAAGTGAATTTAGAAGTGTTGATAACTTAAAATTGATTTATAGAAGCCGAATGGTATGTGTAGTATTGTGAAAAATTGGTTTTTGAATGTTAATGTGTTCGAGGACCAAGGTGGTAGATTGTTCAAACTAGAAGTTCTGAAATGAAAAATTTAAAGTAAATTTGTAATTTCAAATTTATTTAGGTCTTTTGAATTGTGAAATAAATAAAAAATGAGTTGTTGTCTTTTATTATTTATGGTTTTTAAACTAGATATGGGTTTGGAAAGATTATGTTAAGTAAAATGGGCTTTATCCGAGTTGTATATATATGTAGAAAGAGAGTTCAAAATTTTGTTTAAATATTGGTTTTAAGTTGACTTTGTGATTAAGGTGTTAAAAGGTTTTATCCTTGGGGTTTTTGTGAAAAGAAGGTTTCCACCTTCATAGATAGAACTAAAAAGTTTTATTCTTTGATATTAAATTTCCAATTTTTATGAAGAGATTTAAGTTCGGGATACAAAGTTTTAAACTTTATGATTTTGAGATATGTTTCATATTTAAAACTTAAGGGTTCAAACCTTGTATAACAAAAAGGTTTGAACGAGAAGTATTCACTTTATGAATAAAGTTTTAATTCATGTTTGGATATTGAAGGTTTTGATTCTTATAGTAAAGATGTCAACTTTATACTAAGTTTGAGGTGGAAAATGTATTTAGGTATTTTGGAAAATAATAATTGATTATGATCTTGGGTTTTGATGTTATGGAAAATACTTTGAGATGAAAGTTTAAAAAAGCTAATTTTTTTTAGATTATGAAAAGTTGATGACTTTTTTAAAATCATGGATTTGTTAGAAAAACAAATGGCCTATGTTAGTAATTTATCAAAGAGATTATTTACTAGAGAATATTTTCTCAATGTGTTCAACCTCTTCCATCTAGAAAAGTCCATACTTCCTGACAAGCATATTTTCCTTAGCTTTTTGCCCTTGTTTACTTCCTTCATAATTGATGATCAAAGCATCAAAAATGCTTTTTGCTGTTTCTTTATTACTGCATTTGTTGAACTCTTTGAAGGTGATTGCATTCATCATAAACGTTATGGCTTTAGGATGCCTTTTGTATTGTTTCTTTTGATCAACATTGAGTTCTTTTCTAGGTATTTCAACACCAGCAACATCTTTTGGAGCTACATAGCAATCTCCGACTATGTCATAGAGTTCAAGATCATATGAAATGTAGAAACTTCTCAACATGTCCTTTCAATATTCAAATATCTCCCCATTGAACAGAGGAGGCCTATTAACATTTCCACCTATAGCCTCATCACTAAAGTAAGTCATAATACTAATAAAAATGAGATCTTTACTCAAACACGGTTAAGTGCTCAATCTTAAGATCGAGTTTTAACGCCAATTGAAGAGAGAAAAACACAAGAAAGATAGGGTTTGAATTGTGTTTTTGAGGTTTTAAAAACTTTTGATAAAATAGATGATAAAATAAAACTGTCATAAAATTAAAGTAAATAAATAGATAATAAGAGCAAACACAAGCAAAATTATGATGTTTCACCACCAAAACGATAGCTACATCTAGTCCCTTCACTCTAAAGGACTTACTCTACTAATCACCAAAAGTATCACATGTCCACTTAACATCTACTAGTCAATCTAACCGTATTCAAGTTTTCTCAGCCTTCAAGCTTAGCACAGTCGAGTTGTTGATGCTAGCAGCCACTTCCGGGCTAAGTAACAAAGAATATTTAAGGTTGTTTTTTGAAAAACTCACACAAGAGAATCTTGACAAGGTATGCTCTCATAATGTATTTGAAGTTTTTCAGCAATGAGAAATAATACAAAGTTTTTAACTGGTTGTTGAAGATGCAAACATGAGAAGAGGGTTGAATTGTGTTTGACTAAGTTGGATTCTTTTTTCTAATTTATTTAAAACTAGTTCGGGTTTGGTGACTTACTTACAATAAAAGTAGTAGCTATCGAGTTAAGTGATCAGAGGCAGAAGTAAAATAAGAATTGCAGAATTTAAGTAACACAAGAATTTATCCTGGTTCACAACTAACTTGGTACGTACGTCCAATCCCCTCACTCAAAAAGATTTAATCTACTAATTCAAAACTTGAATTACATAGCACCTTATGCTACAAGCCAGTCTTCTCAAAACAACCTGACACCTACAAAGTTTTTGGGGAACACAAACACCGTGACTCTACAAGCCAAGTCTTCTAAACACAACCTTAAAACCTATTGATTGCTTGACGGACACGAAAGCAATTGTCGGGCTAAGTTACAAGAGTTTGGAACAAATTGGTTTGCTTCTAACAAGTTGATTGTAACAATGACTCTCACACTAGAAAACATTTAGAAAATATTTCTTTTGAGCAAGTATTTCTCTAGACCTTAACCATATGAATTGTAATAACTTAGGAAATTTTGTGCTTGTCAGATTTTTTTATTTTCTTCTTCAGCCTTGAGTATCTACTTATAGAATAGGTTAAGGTTTCTCCTTTGTCCTTACAAAATCATAATCATATCTTTGCAAATAATAAATGTATCTTCTTGTCAGTGTTTCTTCTTGTAAACAATTCTTAATCATATCTTCATGTAAATAATTCATATCTTCTTATAGATTCTGATCAGCTCTTCTTGTAATCAATTCATATCTTTTTGTAGATAAATGTTGATCAAATCTTCTTGTAAATTATTCATATCTTCTTGTGATAAATCTTGATCAACTCTTCTAGTAAATAATTCATATCTTCTTGTAGATAAATCTTGATCAAATCTTATTGTAAATAATTCATATCTTCTTGTAGATTCTGATCAAATCTTCTTGTAAATAATTCATATCTTCTTGTGATAAATCTTGATCAAATCTTATTTTAGATTTTCATCAAAAACATGAATCTTCTTTCATACTCTAGCTTGATTTGAGTTGTAATGGTTTCTGGTTGCTCTTAGATCTACACAAGTTTTTGAACCGACTATGTCTTCTTTTCATACTTAAATTTTTCACATTCATCCATTGACTTTCCGTTAGAGGCATTGACTATCTTGTTGGAGTGAGATGTTGTGTTTCTTGAATAATGATAGTCATAGGCAAAATTGCATGACTTAGAATTAGTGGCATTGGGCAAATCACCTTGTTGAAACTTTAGAGTCAATGCAACATTAGAGGCTACATATTAAGGGTAGCATTTGGAGTGTGTTGCACCATTTTGATCAGCGGATTGTGAGCTTTGAATGTATGATTTGAGCACATCAGAGACATGATATAAACTCTTCAGAGGCATGCTAAGTTTGTGCACAGCAGAGACATGCAAGGGCTTCAAAGGCATCCTTCAAATTCAGTTTTCAAAGGCAGTCTTCAGACTCATTTTCAATGTCATTCTTTAGAGGCAGACATCAGACCTAGTCTTCAGACCCAAGCATTAGACCCAGACTTCAGACCCAAACATTACATGCAATCTTCGTAACCTTCAGAGGCATGTTACTTTTAGAGGCATATGTTCAGAGGCAGACGCGTATACTTTGTGTTCCCTTGATATCATCCTCTTGTCACTTCCTCTGGTAACTTCGTCTAGTGATTTTCCTCTGATCGCTTCCTCTAATTTTCTTCTTCCAATTTTTGCATACTTAATGAAGCCATTAATCCAAATTTATTGTTCTCATAAAAGACTTTTTTAACATCAAAACTATTAGTCGAAATCCAACTTGGTTCCAATAATCTCCCCATTTTTGATGATGACAAAACTGTATTTTTTATAACAATTTTTCTCTTATTACTTGACTCCACTAGACTTGAGGCTCTCCCTAAGTCCAAGTAATTTTTCATCATCTCCTCACATTATTGTTCTCAAATATCTTTCTCCCTCTTTTGTCACCATACAAAAATACTTAAAAGTGAAATATTTATTTTGTATTTTCCTTTGTTTTTAATAGATTGAACATAACCTAAAACATAGCCTAATATCAACAGAACATAAAACTAAACCTAGTATAAATCAAAACTACTTTAACCTTGGCGCATATTCATTCAAATATAAAATTAAGGTTTATATTTTTCCTAATAAAGGCAAATCTATCTTCACCTAGTGGTTTGGTGAATATTTCAGACCATTGGTGTTCAATGTCTATGAACTGGATATTTAGTACTCCTGTTTGAACAAAGTCCCTAATGAAGTGATGTTTGATTTCTATGTGTTTGGCTCTAGAATGTAGGATTGGGTTCTAGGTTAGGCAAATGGCAGAAATGTTGTCACAGAATATGGGAATGTTACTGTCAAGAATCTTGTAATCTTCCAGTTGATGTTTCATCCATAGCAATTTAGAATTGCAACCAACTGCTGAAATATATTGAGCCTCTACTGTTTACATTGTTATTGTGCTTTGTCTCTTACTTGACCATGAGGTTAAGTTTTCACCATGAAATGTGCAGTTTTCACTTGTGCTTTTTCTCTCAAGTTTGTCTCCAGCATAATCAGCATCACAATAGCCACTTAATTTGTACTTAGTAGATTTCTGGTAAAACAAGAAAAGGTTTGTAGTACCTTTTAAGTATCAAGGATCCTCTTAACAACAGTTAAATGAGATTCCCTTGGATCAACCTGAAATCTTGCACAAACACTAAACATAATATCAGGTCTGGAGGCAGTAAGGTAAAGTAGTGATGCAATCATTCCTCAATATATTTTCTGGTCATCCTTCATGCTTGATTCATCCTTTACAAGTGAACAGGTAGAGTGCATTGGTGTAGCCAAAGGTTTACAATAATTCCTTTTAAATTTCTATAGAAGCTCTTTTGTATATTTGGTTTGATGAATATATATGCCTTTTTGACTATGCTAAATTTCTATCCTTAAGAAGAACTTAAGTACTCCTATCACACTCATTTGAAATTCAAGCTGCATCAACTTAGCAAATTCTTGACAAAGAGTGTCATTAGTAGATCCTAAAACAATGTCATCAACATAAATTTGAATGATAAGAATGTCATCTCTTATTTATTTTCTAAACAGGGTGTTGTTTACTTGTCCTCTTTCAAAATTGTTTTTAAGCAAGAAGTTACTTAGCCTATCATACCATGCCCAAGGTGTTTGTTTTAGACCATATAGTGATTTCCTATGTTTAAATACATGGTCTGGAAATTCAGAACTTTCAAAACCTGGGCAAGAAGTTACTTAGCCTCTATTGTTGATTTGGCAATGGTGTTTTGTCTCTTACTTGACCAAGATATTAAGTTGTCACCTAGAAAGGTGCAGTTGCCACTAGTGCTCTTTCTCTCAGATTTATCTCCAGCATAATCAGAATAAGAATATCAACTCAATTTGTACTTGGGAGATTTCTCGTAGGACAAGGTTTGTAGTGCCTCTTAGGTATCTAAGGATTCTCTTAAAAGTAGTTAAATGTGATTCTCTAGGGTCATCTTGAAATCTTGCACATACACATACACTAAACATGATGTCAGGTTTGGAAGCGGTAAGGTAAAGTAGGGATCTCATTATTCCTCTATAGGTTTTCTAGTCAACTTTTTGGCCTGAATCATCTTTTCCAAGTAAATAGGTAAGGTGCATTGGTGTAGCCATAGGTTTGCAATCACTTATCTTAAACTTCCTATGAAGTTCTTTTGTATGTTTAGTTTGATGAACATATATACCTTTTTGACTTTGCCGAATTTATATCCCTAAGAAGAAATTAAGTTCTCCCAGCATACTCATTTGAAATTCAAGTTGCATCAATTTAGAAAATTCACGGCAAAGAGTGCCATTAGTAGATCCAAAAAATAATGTGATCAACAAAATTTTGAATAATAAGAATATCATCTCCTGTTCACTTTCTAAAGAGTGTATTATCTACTTGTCCTCTTTCAAAGTTATTTTTAAGCAAGAAATTACTAAGTTTATCATACCATGGCCCTAATTATTGAATTGATAAATTTTACCTATTTGTGTTTGTGGGGGAAACTTACTCTGATTTTCTTCAACGTTTAGTAAGTTGTTTCACTAGTAAACTCGATTAATTAATATATTTTATTAGTGATTTTAATTTTCCTTTGAACCCATTTAGTATATTTAGAGTTTAAAGTATGAGTTTAATTTTTTTGGCATTGTGTTTTAAAGCTCGATTTTGACTTTAATTAGTTTAAAATATTTAATATGTGAATTTGTTTAAAATGGTTGATCTAATAACTAATTGATTGAAACGTTGATTTCCGTATGATATGTATCTTTAATGCTTCAAGTATTGACTTTTACTAGGTACAAATTATTATTATTATTATTATTATTATTATTATTATTATTATTATTTTATTGAAACCCAATTTAGAAAAAAAAACAAAAAAAGATGTTTCTTTCTAAACCTTGAGTTAGATAGAAAATATATCTCTTTTATTTAAAACTTTAATTTTGACTAGAAAATTCTTATTTTTGATTTTAAGTTGACATGTGTGGAAAAAAAAAAAACTTGTGATTGTTGTCATTACTATTGTTATTGGTTTTAAGATAATATTGTAGATGTTATTGTCAATTAAAAAAAATCTTATTTCAAAAAATATTTATAAAATTTAAACATTCAGTATTTATATGGACACATAATTTGATTTTATCAAAAGTGAAAATCACTTGAAAATGTTGATGGTAAGTGTTATTTCTCTTGTTGTTGTAACTAGATGTAAATTACAAATTAATTTTTTGTGAATGTGTAATTAAGTGAGTTTTAACTTGAAGTAAGGAGTAGAAGTTGTGGCGCCGCCTTCGCACTCCTGAACCACGTTAAACATGCTTCTAATTATCCATGTTTGAATTTGAATGACTGCAGTTATAGTTACCTTAAATAGTTGACTACATGAGTAGGAGGGACTAGCTAACCCGATGACTCAACGTCGATAAAAAGGGCAACAATAACCCGTTGTTATTATTGTTAAAAATACTTGTTAATTCTATTTTTTGAAATAGTTAAAAACCATATTCATGTCTTACGTAATTTTGAGTCATTATAAGTCATATGTGTCATCAATGTCAAATGCTAACAACTGTTTTATGTGACGTGAATTGGTATGGAGGTGCATACATAAATTAAATATTTAATTAAATAGGTTTGATCTTCTAAGTAACTTGCTGGAAATAAATAAGTGCATTGTGTTAGAATCTTATTATTTGTTCTATATTATCTCATTTGGTAAGGACTTAGAACTATGGTATGAGTTCTATAAATATTTTAAATGTTTCTTTATATCCCTAACTTTTGTGAAATATGTAGGATAATTGTTGTTATGATTTAAACATTCTTTTAAGAGAGTGAAACTAGTGAAGTATTGTTTGAGAAGTTAGTTGAACTCGAATACCTATTTGAGATATGTGTTATTTGATTCAACTGAAAATAGTAAGCGTTGTTGACTAAATTTAAATGCTTAGTTTTATCTATAAACGATAATGATTAATCATAATATTTCTTTCATATTTGAGTTGTTAAATGTGATGTGTTTAATAAACTTGTTGTGTCATGTTAGCGTATCATGCTAAGCTAATTGATTTTTGAAATGCTTTGAATAGTGAATGTCTTAAATGTTTATAGACTATGTTTGAATCTTGAGGGTGGTAAGTTAGATATTAGTTCACTCACCACAAATTTTGAGGACGAAATTTCTTTAATGATGGGAGAATTGTATCACCCCAAATTTTATAATAAACTATTTTATTAATTAAATAGGATTTTAGATAATTAATTTGGTGCTAAAATTGTTTTAGAATATGTGTTGATTATTTTTTAATTAATTTTCTTTATATTTGTATTTTTTTATGATGTGTTAATTTGTACATATTTGACTAAATGAGTGATATAAATAATAAATATTATAAATATTAGACCATAAAAATATTTCCTAAGTTTAAAAACATAATTTGGAAATTCGAAGCTTTCAAAACATGAGGGTTGTTTAACATAGACTTCTTCACTTATATACCCATTTAGAAATGCACTTTTAACATCCATTTGAAATAATGTAATGTTATTTTAAGCAGCAAAAAAGAGTAGGATATGAATAGCTTATAACCTGGCCACTAGAGCAATTGTCTCAGTGCAATCAATGCCTTCTTGCTGACTATAGCTTTGTGCAACAAGTCTTGCTTTGTTTCTGACCACTTCTCCTTTTTCATTTAGCTTGTTTATGAAAACCCACTTGGTTCCAATAATGTTTTTTTTTTGTCTAGGTACTAGATCCCAAACATCATTTGTTTTTAATTCATTTAACTCTTCTTTCATTGCAAGGATCAATTCATCATCTGCCAGTGCGTCATCAACAGATGTGGGTTCAATTGATGATAGTAGACCAAACAAAGTTGTGTCTTTCAGTGATGATCTGGTCTTCAAATGATCATTTGCATTTCCAATTATTAGAATTTCAGGATGGGATGACTTGTACTTCTATCCTGATCTCCCTTCTGACATATGTTGACTACTTCTAACATGGTCAGATTCATCCTCTGTTGATTTGTCATCTTCTGATTTTCTTGTATCCACTGATTTTTGAAGTTCTTCTTGTAACACCTCAAATTTTATAATAAACTATGTTATTAATTAAATAGGATTTTATATAATTAATTTGGTGCTAAAATTGTTTTAGAATATATATTGATTATTTTTATGATTAATTTTCTTCATATATGTATTTTCTATGATCTGTTAATCTGTACATATTTGATTAAATGAGTTATATAAATAATAAATATTATATTTTATTATTTTATATATTTTTTAAAAAATAATAGTTTTTCAAAGAATAAGATTTTATGCTATTATATGTGTATATGTTAATTGGTAATTAAGTGTGCATATATTTATATTTTAATTAATTCCAAATATATTTTATTTTAATTATTTATTTTATAAATAATTATCTTGGGATGTTAGTAATATTGTGCTTGATTTCCTTGTTTTTATATACATGTTATGACATTGTGATTAGATATATATTTATTATGATATAATAACTAATATAAAGTGTAATTTATTTTATAGTTTCGACTATTCTCTAATGATGGTAATGTTTTAAGTTGAGCATTTTGAAAAATAAGTATTATTATAGTGATAATTTTGAATATAAGAGTTTTGGTTATTAATGTATTTTAAAAGATTAATTACTTTATTTAATAAAGCATTAGTTTTGAAATATTAGTTATTAAATTGTGTTAAAAAAAGAGTGTTAAAAATATAACTTTGGTAATTGTTGGTTTTATTAAAAAGAAAAGAGTAAAATGTGTTTCATGGGTCAAGCCCAAGTAAAACCTAATTAAAGAATAAAAAAAAAAAATAGAGGAAGAGAAAGGTATGCGGCGATCGAAAACTGTCTCAGAAAATTTTCTCCGTTTCCGTCCAAATTTTAGTATGTTGTTTTATACATTTAGTTAGTCAATTAAATACACTATCTCAGATTTTTAACTATCCCAATTTCTCTTTAAGATACCCGACTTCTCCGTTTGTACAATTCGTTATTTTGCACCGTTCTTCTTCACCGTAAGTCCGATTTGAGTAAAATCAACGCCAAAACGATCGTGTGAAAAGTGGCTATATTATCCACCGATTGGTTTTCTGCTTTATGGTAAGTTTCCTTGACCGAATTTCGAAATTAGTTTTTAGAGTGTCTTCTCATAATTTGTTTTTGACGTTTACCCATAAACTGTCGAGTTATATCAATTGAAGGACAAAGAGTCAAAGAACAAAGTTTGTTTGCTCGTGGAGTCATATTCGTGTGTGAAAGCTCTAAATAAGGTAAGGGGTGAGAGAGTGTTTGAATTCATGAGTATAATATATTGTGAGATGAACGGGAAAACCGTATTTCGCAACGATTCATCCGGGGCTCGCTACGTATGGCTGTAGCCCTTTGAGGGATAAATTAATTAATGTGCAAATATGAAAATTGAGAGATTAAAATATAGAATAGAAATATTTGTAAGGTGTTGATTGATTTAATTTCTTTAAATGTGTGGTATTTGATATCATTGTGATATTGAGTGTCGAATTAATTTTATATATATGTTTGATTAGATGAGTTTATGTGATGTGATAATAAAAGATTGATGCGTTGTGATAATTATGTGATGATGGTGATGTATGATTAATAATTGTGATTTTATAAATTTGTGATAAGTTTATGTGATGAGGTATGATTGATGATAGTGATGCTATAAATTTGTGATGAGTTTATGTATTGATGGTGATGTGTGATTTATGATAGTGATGTTATAAATTTGTGATGAAAATATTGATGTAACCCCGTGATTGATGAAATAATGGTGGTTCCAATTTGTGTTTGAGATGAAGGTCTTAATAGAGTATCATAGGCCAATGAGGGGAGAAAATATATATTGAGAATTTCTGAAGTGGAGATTATTTTGTCATCATATAGGTAGGGCTTGACAAGCCTAGTGATTCTAGGGAAGTACAACTGAATGAGCCTGATCGTGGCGGTCTGCTGTTGAGCCCTAAGTCTAGATTGTTAGACCTTGGAGGTATTCGAGTGGGGAATAAATAGGTGACTTGGAGGTAGCACTCCAAATGTCGAGAGCTACCATGCAACACACGTTTACCTCGACTATCGCGTATATGTGTCTCGGGTTGAGTTGAGGGGATCTATGAGGACAGGGCCAATTTGAATTGTCCATCCACCAGGATGGTGGCATAGTATCAAGCCTCCTAACCAAGTACTTCAGAGTTAGAATGGTACCACATTGTGAAGTAGAGTCTAAGCTCATGCATAACATTGCATTTTATTGTTATTGTTTTGTTGTGAATAATATGTATCGTGTGTGATAATAATTTTTCTTAGATGATTTGATGTTATAGTGAAATGTATTGATTTCCTTGAGTGGTTTTGACTTTATAATGTTTTGTTTTTTCTTGAAGAATATTTGTGTAATGATACGGTTTATTTATGATTAATTGTGTGTTCTCCTTACTTATATTATACTATTAACATGATTTCAAAACTCACCTCATTCGTTGTTTGTGTTTGACTGGCTTGGCCCTGCGTTTGCCAAATCGCAATTATTACAGGTTAATGAGTCTTGAAGTTCAGGTTTGGGAGAAGCTCCGCTCTAATAGGTGATACTGGGAATGAGAAATGTGATATTCTAAATTACTTATAAAAGTTTTATTTTCTTGAAAACAGATTTTCTTTATCCGCTGCGAATTAAAATTTTGCTCAAAAAATTCTTGTATGAATCATTATATATTATTTTGGAGTTTAGGGTGTCACACTTCTAGTTTGTCTGCATCTGCTTCCTCTGGTTCCAATACACCTACACTATCATCAACTTGCTTTAACTTCTTAAGGTCAAGTTTTTTGTCATCAAATTTAACATGTATTGTCTCTTCCACAATCTGAGTTTCCCTATTAAATACTCTAAAAGCTTTAGATCTTTCAGAGTATCAAATGAGGATGCACTTTTGTGATTTGGAATCAAACTTGCCAAGGTTGTCTTTAGTGTTTAACATATAACAAGCTTAACCAAATTGTTTAAAGTATGTGATGTTAGGCTTTTTACCCTTCCATAATTCATATGGTGTTTTATTTAATATTGACCTAATTAATATTTGGAATCAAACTTTGTAGCATTCTTCTTTATTTCATAAGAATTTTACCGAAGTCCACCTAGTGTAATCATCTACTATCACAAAGCCATACTTCTTTCCATTTAGTGAGGTTGTTTTCACTGGCCCAAAGAGATAGGTAAGAGCTCAAGGGGTTTTGAGGTAGAGACTAAGTTCTTAGGGGTAACAGAGTTCTTTGTTTGTTTTCCCTTTTGACAAGTTCAACACATAATTTCAGTTTTGTAGCTAAGCTTAGGTAGACCTTAACTAGTTGACGTTTATTCAATTTTGAGATTAATCTAAGGTTTGTATGACCTAACCTTTTGGGCCAAATTAATTTCTCTTCATTTACTGACATTAGACACTGAACATCTTGTTTCTCTAGAATATACAGATTTATCTTATATATGTTATTTTTCCTATGCCATGTAAAGAGTACAGATCCATCCTTTTGACTAATTGCCTTGCATGTTTTTCGATTAAATATAATATCATAATTATTATCACTTAACTAACTAATATTTAATAAATTATGCTTAAGACCTTTAACAAACAAAACATCTTTAATAGAAGGAGAGGTTCCATTACCAGCCAAGCCTTGGCTCATGATCTGGCCTTTCTGCTTTCCTCCAAAAGTTATTGTGGCTCCTTTGATCAACGTTAGGTCTTGGAACATAGACTTTTCGCCCGTCATATGTTGCGAGCATCTACTGTCTAGGAACCATGATTGGTGTTTTAACATGGCTGTTGAGGACATCTACAACATAAATGATTTTGTTCTTGGGTACCCAAATTTGGGTGGGTTTTGGTTTGTTAGTCTTGAAAGGTTTCTTGTCTTTCCTTGTATTGAACATGGACAAGATGATTTAGAGTGACCTTTCCTAGGGAAAATAGTACAGAAAATAGGGAATAAATGTAGGTTCAATTACTATTTCTTCAAATCTTATACCTCTTTTACTATTTCTACTAACTCCATAAATCATAGAAGCACACTTGTTTCTTTTCATACTGTTAGCTAGAAAGTCTTGGAATGCTTCTTCATATTTATCAGAATTACATGAGACATTTTCTAAAGGTTTTAAAACAACAGTATCTTTCAAGGTTTTATTTTTATATTTAACCTCAACACTTTCGTTTTCTAAGGCATTAATTTATTTAGTTAAGATTGCATTTACTTTCATAAGTGCTTTCAGTTTTAGAGACAACTTGTGGTTTTTCATTTAAGAAATCATTTATGACATTAATTAATTCAGATCGAATTAAGTCAAAAAAATACCTCAATTTCTTCATCAACTAATTAACTTATAGAGCCAGAATCAGTGTCTGTGTAGGAACTAGAGGTAGAGTTGGTATGAGCCATTAGAGCCAAATATGCTTGCTCTTCATCATTGGAGGATTCATCAAAATCATCCCATGTAGCTATCAAAACCTTCTTCTTTCCTCTGATGTTTCCCTTTTCTAGATTTGGATTTTAAGACTTGACATGTCCAGGTTCATTGCATCCATAGCATATGATGCTTTTCTTATCATATTTTTCATCCTTTCCTCTACTGGACTACCTATAAAATCTTTGAGCAAATTGCTTCTTTCTGTTGTGCCACATCTTCTGAATTTTTCTAGATATGAAAGCCATCTCCTTGTCCTCTAAGTTCAGATTCTGATCATCTGAATCATTATCTTCTGATTCTTGAATAATTGTAATCTTAGGTCTCCACTTGCTTGGCAGACTCCTAAGAATTTTCTTCACATGATCAGCAGTAGTATAACTCTTCTTAACTACATTTAATCCTGAGACCAAAGTCTGGAACCTATAAAACATTGCTTCATTGTCTTCATCTTCTTCCATCTTGAACACCTCATACTTTCTGATTAGGAGGTTGGCCTTTGCTTCTTGAACTTGCTTGCTTCCGTCATAGGTCAGAAGCAAATTGTCAGAGATGTTTTTTGTTGTTTCTTTGTCAATGCACTTATCAAATTCCTTGAAGGTGATTGCATTGATCATGAAGGTTTTGGACTTGTGATGCATCTTGTACATCTTCTTTTGTTCACCATCCATCTATTTCCTTGAAATTTGAGTACCATCAGAATTTGTTGGAACAGTGTAGCCATCTTTCACTAAGTCCCAAAGTTTAGGATCTTGTGAGATAAAGAAACTCCTTAGCCTTACCTTCCAATACTCTAAACCATCAAACAAAGGTGGCCTGTTGATGTTTCCTCCAACAACTTCTTCATCAAATCCAAACATTGTTGAATCCTTGGATCTTTGTTCAAACACTATAAAATGCTAATTTTTGAAACCGGGTTCTTGACGCCAATTGAAGGTGCAAACACGAGAAGGGGGTTGAGTTGTGTTTGACTAAGTTGGATTCTTTTTGCTAATTTATTTAAAAATTGTTCAGGTTTGGTGACTTACTTACAATAAAAGTAGTAGCAATCAGTTAGGTCATCGGAGGCAAAAGTAAAATAAGAATTGCAGAATTAAAGTGACACAAGAATTTATCCTAGTTCACCTCTAACTTGGTAGCTACATCCAATCCCCTAACTTAGAAGGATTTAATCCACTAATTCAAAACTTGAATTACACAGTACCAGACCCTACAAGCCAGTCTTCTAAAAACAACCTGACACCTACAAACTTTTTGAGGAACACAAACACCTTGACTCAACAAGCCAACTTTTCTCAACACAACCTGAAAACCTAACATTTTCTTGAGGAACACGAAAGCCATTATCGGGCTGGGTTACAAGAGTTTGGAACAAATTGTTTGCTTCTAACATACTGATTGTAACAATGACTCTCACACTAGAAAACACTTAGAAAATATTTCTTTTGAGTAAGTGTTTCTCTAGACCTTAATCTTATGAACTCTAATGACTTATGAATTTTGTGCTTTGAGTGTCTTATTTTCTTCTTCAGCCTTGAGTATCTACTTATAGAATAGGTTAGGGTTTCTCCTTTGTCTTTGTAAAAAATTAATCATATTATTGCAAATAAAAATTGTATCATCTTGTGAGTGTTTCATCTTGTAAACAATTCTTGATCATAACTTCTTGTAAATAATTCATATTTTCTTGTAGATTCTGAGAAACTCCCATGTTTCACATCAATAACAGCTCCTATTGTGGCTAGAAAAGGTCTCCCAAGAATAATTGGAACTTGGGAGTCCTCTTCCATTTCAAACACCACAAAGTCAGCCAATATAACCAATTGTCCTGTTTTGATAGATCGCTCAGCTAGCTGTAAGGAAATGTTTGTGGGATTTAACTCACCGACCAAGGCATGAGGCTCACACTAGCCCCAAGATCACACAAAGCATGTTCAAAAGTCATATCACCAATTACACAAGGAATAGAAAAACTTCCAGGATATTTAAGTTTGGGAGGCAATTTATTTTGATATAAGGCACTACATTCCTCAATTAAAGCAATTGTCTCTGTAAGATCAGATGTGCACCTAAGAGGGGGGGTGAATTAGGTGTTTGGAAATTTTAGTTGTTTTCAGAATTTTAGTGATCGATTTTTGTGTTTAATGATGGTAGGTGCAAGAGTAAATAACAATAAGTAAATGAACACAGCAGATTTATCCTGGTTCCCCTTATAACCAAGGGTACATCCAGTCCTCTTGCTCACCACAAGAGATTTTCTTCACTATTGTCAGAATACGTACAAGTCCTCACACTAGGACCTTTGCTACAATCTTCTAACAAGCCTTCTAGGATAGTACACCACTATCTTAGATAAAACACTTAAAGAAAGTACAACTTTCTTTTACAAAACACTTGTAATTTTGATGAGAGTATAGGAGCAAGAAAGAGGTAGAATGATAACAATCCAAGATTGATTCAAGTACGTTGAGAACCTTAGTTAAGGAAATGAAAATGATATGCAAGTACTTGAATTTATGAAAATGACTTTGATAAAAATTCAGAAAAGTTTGTTCAAAGTCTTTAAAGTTGTGTAGTAGGATTGTTGTTGTTGAATCTGAAGTTATGACATATTTATAGTTCATAAACATCTCTTCAGATTCGTGGCCATTGATCCAAGAGGTTTGAGGAAGAATTGCAATGTTTTAGATTCGATTCAGAATTGAAAAATTGCATTGCTTCCAGTTGTATTCGAATACAGACTATGTGTATTCGAATACACCTCTCTGCAACGTTCAAATTTATTCAAATTTAACACTGTGTAGCCGAATACACTTTGATGTAGTCGAATACAGATTGGTCAATTTTGCCACTGACTTGCTGTGTGTATTCGAATACATTAGGATGTAGCCGAATACAGATGAAGGGTTTTAGCTACTAACTTAGCAATTTTTCATCTGTATTCGAATACACCAGGATGTAGCCGGATACAGATAAAGGATTTTAGCTACTGACTTAGCAATTTTCATCTGTATTCGAATACACCTATGTTGTAGTCGAATACACTTTGGTATTTTGTCAAAAATATTAATTCTAATACTTTGAAAATATAATTTTTGACTTTCAAAAATATTGTTTATGCATATGCAAGGGTGTAAGGTTCTCTTTGTATTTGACTTAAGGGTTGTATCATTTTACCTTTACATAAAACATCTATGAGAAGATTTTAATACATCAATAGGATGTTTGGAGACTTCTTCTTTTTGAGCTTGTCGCTTTGAGCATGATCATCATTGGTCTTTTGTATCATCAAAAACATGTATTTTACATTCTCTCCCTTTTTGTTTATGACAAAACCATTTGTTGTTTATTGATGACTCCCCCGAAATGTATGCATACTTCCGTGTTGGAGGATCAAGGGAATATATGTGTTGAGTACCTACATTGATAGTTTAATGGACAACAAAATACCATATTTTCTCCCCCTTTTGACATGATCAAAAAGAAGAAGACTAGCAATAATAAACGAAGTAATAAAACAGAATAAAATCATAATAAGCCAATAATCGTCATAGAAGAAGCAAGGAAGCAGATAAAGTCACAAAAAAGTCATAATACAACGCCATAATGAAACTGAAAGTAGCAGAAATTACAGCATATCAAAACATGAAAGTAAGCAGATTCGAGAAAAACAAAATGCGAACTAGTCCTAGGAAACTAAGTGCGAATCAGTGATGGCCAGGCGGGAGATGGAGATGATCAATCTTTTCGGATAAAATACACATCTCATGAATCAGACTGCTCTGGTTGGCTGCGATGGTGGATTCGATAGTCTAAAAGCGAGTAGCAACCGAAGCGGTGAAATCAGAGAGGCAGGTCTGAAGAGAATCAAGTTTGGCCATAACCATGCGATTAGAGATATAATCATCATCAGATGCGGTATCTTCGGCGTCATCATCGTCAGAAGCAGCATCAGTCGCAGTGGTAGTAGCGCCATCAGGAGTAGCAGAAGTTTGACCAAGATCACTCATATGTATGTACTTCTGAAGCGGTTCGTGCCAAACAATTTTCATGCTAGGGAGGACACTTAAATCCAACAGATTGTCCTTTGTAACGGTATACAAAACTTCCTCAGAGAAGTCTACTCCGAAGTGTTCGAGAATACGAGTGACCTCCTTGGCGTAAGGCAAACCAACAGCCTCTCTGGATGTAAACATAACTGATTTAACGAAATATGCCCAATTGAGAGGAAGACCTTCAAACATAAAGTACATAATCTGGAGTTGAAACTCAGAAATCTGTGAATAGTTACCAGCTTTGGGGACCAAAATATAACTTAAGAAATAATGAAGCAAACGATAATCAACAGTGAGATTACCAACGCCATATCGTTGCTTAGCAAATTTGGAACCTGCTTGACTACGCTTCTATTCCATAGTTTGTTTGTTAAACCGACAAAGAGTCACATAAGCATCATATTTGGGAACACCAGCCCATTTACAGAGGTTAGTTGGACTAACTCTCTGTCCTTCACAGGGAATTTTTAAAATGTCACCAATAATTCGTGAATCGAGCACAATACTTTTCCCTTTGACACGAGATTTCAGTAGTTTTCCATCCCTAGTTAAATTGCAGTAAAAGACCCTAACTAAATCGGGGTAGATAGGACCTTTGTAACTAATAAACTCTTCCATACGTTGAGCTTTAAGTAAAGCAGGAAATTGAAATGCAGAAAACGAGTCTAAAGTACCGAATTTTGGGATGATAAGCCGTTTGTCGGAGTAGAGTGTGCGAAACCGAGCAATTTCTTCCGGTGTGTGTAAGAGGCGGGATAAATCCGTGATGTTGGTGCTCTTGGTTCATTTCTTGGAGGGACCCACGCATGCATGCTTAGTTCTGGGCCATCGTTTGCGTGCGTCCTGAACAGCGGAAGAGGGTTTTGACATTTTGATTGAGAAAAATTTGGGTTTTTAGGGATTTGATTTCTGAAATCTTATATTTAAAGATCATTTTCACTTAGGATGCCGAGTTCTCGTCGTATTTTGTAAAATGAGTCCTTAGGAAGTGGTTTAGTGAAGATGTCTGCTAGTTGATTATGAGTATCCACAAAGGTTACTTCAACACTTCCTTTAAGCACATGATCGCGTAGAAAATGATGTTGTATATCAATATGTTTGGTCCGAGAGTGCATGATTGGATTCTTTGAAATATTGATCGCACTAGTGTTGTCGCATCGTAACGGAATACATCCGATATCAAGTCCATAATCACATAGTTGTTGTTTGAGCCAAAACATTTGTGCACAACAACTTCCTGCTGCTATATATTCGGCTTCAGCAGTACTAAGTGCAACACATGCTTGCTTTTTACATGACCATGATACGAGTGCATTTCCCAAGACATGACAAGTGCCGCTTGTGCTTTTACGGTCGGTTTTACATCCTGCATAATCTGAATCAGAATATCCAACGAGACTACAGATACTACCTTTCGGATACCACAGTCCTACATTGATTGTTCCTTTCAAGTATTTCATGATTCGTTTGACTGCTACAAGATGTGATTCTTTAGGATCCGCCTAAAATCTTGCACACAAACAGACACTAAACATAATATCTGGCCGACTGGCCGTTAGATATAATAGAGATCCAATCATACCTCGATATTTTGAAATGTCTATTGATATACCAGATTCATCTTTATCAACATATGTTCCTGAACCCATTGGAGTAGCACTTTCTTTGCAATTTTCCATTTCAAATCTTTTTAGCAATTCTTTGCAATATTTTGCTTGATTGATGAAGATGCCATGCTTGATTTGTTTGATGTGAAGGCCAAGAAAATAGTTTAATTTTCCCATCATGGACATTTCAAATTCACCTTGCATCATCAATGAGAATTCTTCACATATTTCATTGTTTGTTGAACCGAATATGATATCGTCAACATAGATTTGGACCAGCAAGGTGTGACCATTATTTCGTTTAATAAATAATGTCTTGTCAACCTTGCCTTTTTCAAAACCTCTTTCACACAGGAAGGCACTCAATCTGTCGTACCAAGCTCTTGGTGCTTGTTTTAGACCATAGAGAGCTTTCCTTAGTTTGTTGAAGTCCTCAAAGCCGGGTGGTTGTTTGACATATACTTCTTCATTGATGTATCCATTTAGAAAGGCACTTTTCACATCCATCTGAAATAATTCAAAGTTCATAGAGCAAGCATAAGCAAGTAGTAAACGTATTGCTTCTAACCTTGCGACTGGGGCAAATGTTTCGTCAAAATCAATTCCTTCTTCTTGATTATATCGTTGGGCGACCAATCTTGCTTTGTTGCGAACAACTATACCGTTTTCGTCAAGTTTATTTTTAAACACCCATTTTGTACCAATTATGTGTTTATTTCCTGGATTGGGAACAAGTTCCCAAACTTCGTTTCTTTCGAATTGGTTAAGCTCTTCTTGCATTGCAAGTATCCATTGATCATCTTTAGTGCTTCACCAATTTTGGAAGGTTCGATTTGAGAAACAAATGCCATGTTTAAGCATGCATCTTGTAGTTTAAGTCTAGTTGTAACTCCTTTGTTGATATCACCAATAATGTTATCAATTGGATGATCTCGATGGGTTCTCCATTCCTTTGGGAGTTTATCATTTTCCTTTTCAATGTTGACTTCATTGTCTTGACTCGGTTGATCAATTTGATCTTCTTTACTTGGATCACTACGTTCAATGTCATCATCATCATAAGAAATAGCTTTGTCCTCTTTCAAGGGGTTAGTTTCATCAAAAGTTACATGTATTGATTCTTCTACAATTAAAGTTCTTTTATTGAAAATTTTAAATGCTTTACTAGATAATGCATAACCAATAAAGATACCTTCATCTGCTTTTTCATCGAATTTTCCAAGATTGTCTTTTCCGTTATTTAGCACAAAGCACTTGCATCCAAAGATGTGGAAGTGAGAGATATTGGGCTTTCTGCCTTTGTAGAGTTCATACGGAGTCTTCTTAAGAATTGGCCGAATGTTTACTCTGTTAGTAACATAGCATGCCGTGTTTATGGCATCTACCCAAAAGTACTTTGGTAGATTTGAATCACTTAACATAGTTCTTGCAAGTTCTACCAAAGATTTGTTCTTTCTCTCAACAACCCCATTTTGTTGAGGTGTTCTAGGTGCAGAAAAATTGTGGAAAATTCCATTTTCTTGACAGAATTCTTCAAATAAGGTATTTTGAAATTCTCTTCCATGATCACTTCTAATTGATACAATTTTGGATGATTGTTCATTTTGGACTAGCTTGGCATAATTTTTAAATGCTTTAAAAGCTTCGTTTTTACTTGCCAAAAACAAGGTCCATGTGTACCTTGAAAAGTCATCAACAATCACTAGTCCATATGAATTTCCACCAAGACTCTTAGTTCTTGATGGACCAAACAAATCCATGTGTATTAATTGAAGTGGTCTTGTAGTTGATATAACATTTATAGCTTTGAAAGAAGTTTTTGTTTGTTTACCTTTTTGACAAGCGTCACATAATTTATCCTTGACAAATTTCATTTTTGGTAATCCAACAACAAGATCATGCTTGACTAGTTTGTTTAAATGATCCATGTGGATATGTGCAATTCTTTTATGCCATAGCCATGCATCATTGTTGTCGCTTACCAAAAGACATTTCATTTTCAAGGATAAATCGTCAAGATTAAGTATAAAAATATTCTTGAAACGTTTACCGATAAATTGAATTTCACTTGTTGTTGCATTTTGAATGATGCACTCTTCTTTGTTGAAGACTATCTTGTGTCCTTTGTCACATAGCTGGCTAATGCTTATGAGATTATATGCTTTAGGCCTTCAACATACAGAACGTCTTCAATTGACGGAGAAGGTGTTGTTCCAACTTTTCCAATACCTAAGATTTTTCCTTTATTATTATCTCCATATACTACATATCCTTTTGATTCAAGGGTCAAGGCTGAAAATTTTGTTATCTCACCCGTCATGTGTTTGGAGCACCCACTATCTAAGTACCACAAATTTGAAGTACTTTGTGTGCATACCTACAAAATTGAAATCAAATTTTATTAGGTACCCAAAGTGCTTTGGGTCCTTGGGGGTTAGTACCTTTCTTGACCCATATGTAATGTCCTTTAGGAATGCTAATGTTTCTTACATGACAAGCATTGGGTGTGTGTCCATGAATACCACAATATGAGCAAGTAGGAATTTTACTAGTATATGTATGAAGTTTATTTTTAGTAATTCTCTCCTTATAAGAATGACCATTTTGTAAATTTGTAATAATTCCTTGATTTGTTTGAGTACTTGATTTGACAAAAATGGTCTTATTTGTGCTTGGTTTGTCAAATTTACAAAATCCAATACCACTTTTATCGTTTGAATATCTTTGCATGTTTAGAACATTTTCCAATCCTATATGTCCTTTTTCATATCTTTCAATCACTCTATTTAGTTGAACAATTTTAAATGAAAGGGAATCACATTTATTGCATGTAAAATTCTGCTTTGATTTTTCAGCCTCTTTTTCCATAATGTCAATTTTTTCTTTAAGATATGAAATTTCTTTCTTTTGTGTTGATACTTGTTTAAGCAGATTTTTACATTCAACAAGAAGTTCCTTTATAGCATTTTGAGCTTCATTGTATTCTATGACTAATTCATTATTATAATGAAGAGTGTTTAAGTTACTGACCTCTTCGTCATCTGAGTGACGTGAAGCCATTAGTGCAACATTAGCACATTCATTACTTTCAGTTTCTGATGATGAACTTATATCGTTATCTTCCCACGCTATATATGCTTTCTTGAAGTCTTTTCTTTTACCGGCATTCTTCTTGATAAGATTTGGGCAGTCTGCTTTGATATGTCCTTGTTTTCCGCATTCAAAGCACGTGAAATTTTGGTTGGAAGTAGAGCTATCTTTCTTTCTGAAGTTCTTCCTTTTGAAGTTTCTGTCATTTTTAAGAAATTTACCGAATTTCTTGACAAGGAAGTTAATGTTTTCATCTTCATCAGAGATTTCGTCCTTGACTACTTCCTTTGATTCGGTCTTTAGAGCAATGTTTTTGCTCTTATTTTCTTGGGTTTCATTTTGCTCTAATCTTCCAAGTTCAATTTCATGTTCTTGGAGTTTGCCAAATAATGCGGAAAGTGACATTTTGGATAAACTCTTCTTTTCTGATATCGCTGTCACCTTTGGTTGCCACGCCCTAGTTAGTGACCTTAATACTTTCAGATTCAATTCATCGTTGGAGAAAATCTTTCCAATGGTTGTCAAGTGATTTGTTAAGTGGGAGAATCTTTTCTGCATGTCTAATATCGATTCTCCAGGCTGCATACGAAATAATTCATACTCTTGGGAAAGTGTATTAAGTTTGGATCTTTTTACCTCTATGGTGCCTTCATGGGTTACTTCCAATGTGTCCCATATCTCTTTGGCTGTTTTACAATAAAATACACGGAAAAATTCATCCATACCTAATGCTGATTGTAAAATGTTTTTAGCCTTTTTATCAAACAGCACTTTCCTTTTATCGTCATCGGTCCAGGAGTTTTTTATCTTGATTTCTTCTTTGTCATTGATTACTGTTGTTGGGATGTAAGGACCATTTTCGAAAGCATCCCATATATCGTCTCCTTGAGCCTCAAGATATGCTTGCATGCGTATTTTCCAAATATCATAATGCTCACCGACGAAACATGGTGGTTTGTTGCTGCTGCCACCGTCTCTGAAAACTGGTTGTGCGGAAGCCATGAATTATTGATCTAGGAGTAAGTTACCTTGAACCTGCTCTGATGCCAATTGTAAGATCAGATGTGCACCTAAGAGGGGGCGGTGAATTAGGTGTTTGGAAATTTTAGTTGTTTTCAGAATTTTAGTGATCGATTTTTGTGTTTAATGATGGTAGGTGCAAGAGTAAATAACAATAAGTAAATGAACACAACAGATTTATCCTGGTTCCCCTTATAACCAAGGGTACATCCAGTCCTCTTGCTCACCACAAGAGATTTTCTTCACTATTGTCAGAATACGTACAAGTCCTCACACTAGGACCTTTGCTACAATCTTCTAACAAGCCTTCTAGGATAGTACACCACTATCTTAGATAAAACACTTAAAGAAAGTACAACTTTCTTTTACAAAACACTTGTAATTTTGATGAGAGTATAGGAGTAAGAAAGAGGTAGAATGATAACAATCCAAGATTGATTCAAGTACGTTGAGAACCTTAGTTAAGGAAATGAAAATGATATGCAAGTACTTGAATTTATGAAAATGACTTTGATAAAAATTCAGAAAAGTTTGTTCAAAGTCTTTAAAGTTGTGTAGTAGGATTGTTGTTGTTGAATCTGAAGTTATGACATATTTATAGTTCATAAACATCTCTTCAGATTCGTGGCCATTGATCCAAGAGGTTTGAGGAAGAATTGCAATGTTTTAGATTCGATTCAAAACTGAAAAATTGCATTGCTTCCAGTTGTATTCGAATACAGACTATGTGTATTCGAATACACCTCTCTGCAACGTTCAAATTTATTCAAATTTAACACTGTGTAGCCGAATACACTTTGATGTAGTCGAATACAGATTGGTCAATTTTGCCACTGACTTGCTGTGTGTATTCGAATACATTAGGATGTAGCCGAATACAGATGAAGGGTTTTAGCTACTGACTTAGCAATTTTTCATCTGTATTCGAATACACCAGGATGTAGCCGAATATAGATGAAGGGTTTTAGCTACTGACTTAGCAATTTTCATCTGTATTCGAATACACCTATGTTGTAGTCGAATACACTTTGGTATTTTGTCAAAAATATTAATTCTAATACTTTGAAAATATAATTTTTGACTTTCAAAAATATTGTTTATGCATATGCAAGGGTGTAAGGTTCTCTTTGTATTTGAACTAAGGGTTGTATCATTTTACCTTTACATAAAACATCTATGAGAAGATTTTGATACATCAATAGGATGTTTGGAGACTTCTTCTTTTTGAGCTTGTCGCTTTGAGCATGATCATCATTGGTCTTTTGTATCATCAAAAACATGTATTTTACAGTCTCATTGTCGTCAAATTTTCTTTTGTTTGACAAAATTTCTTTCAAAAACTTAGCATATGACGACATTTGAACAGTGTTTTAGTGAACGGAATGTTTATATATAACTTTTTCAAAAGTTCCACAAACTTCCTAAAATTGCTCCTTAATTTTAGCATTTGCAAATCTTTAGGGAAATAATATGAGTGGCTTGTATGGTGCCGGAGGCACATAAGGTTTTTCTTTTTCCTTATCTACCCTCTCACTCTTTGGGCTCTTTCACTCTCATCCCGAATATTCTCTTCCATATCTCTACCCTTGGGTTCCTCAAATTGTTTTCCGTTTCTTATGGTGACAACATTTAATTTGTCCGTTGGGGTTAGGTTCAGGCTGCCCCAGGAACACACCGAAAGATCTAGAGGATGAAGCAACTTGTTGAGCTACTTGGGCATTTTGTGTTTCCTAATTATTTTTGGTTTGAGTCAAAACAAAATTTTTCAACAAATTTTCTAAGCTAGACTTTTGGAGGATGTTGAAAAGCTTTGGTCCTTGGAAACTGGGAGGTCTAACCATTGGTTGGAGGATGGGATTAAGGGGAGGATTTTTATAGGAAAAATTTGGATGATTCCTCCACCCTTGATTGTAAGTATTGGAAAAAGGGTTCCCTTTTTTAGGATTGTTAAGATAATTAGCTTGCCCACTATCCACCCCATTAACAGACACTCTGACTTGGCATTCAACATTCACATGACCAACAATACAACAAATTTTACAAGGGGAAACATTTGGTGTGACATCATTTACATTCAATTTTTCAAATTTTTGAAAAAATGCATCTACCTTAAAAGCAATATGATCTAATGCATTAACTTCATACCTGCCTCCTTTCTTTTGAGGAGATCAATCAATAGACCATTGGTAGTGGTTATGTTCCATGTCTTCAATTAGAGCATAGGCTTCTTTTATGTTCATGTTCATCAGTGCTCCTCCTGCAACAACATTTACTATCATTCTTGTAGTGTACGAGAGTCCATTATAGAATGTATGTAAAATTAGCCATCTCTCCAACCCATGATGTGGACAATATCTCAACATCTCCTTGAAGCGCTCCCAAGCTTCATAGAGGGATTCTCCATCCTTTTGAGAAAAACTTGTGATTTGATTTCTCAATTGTGTAGTTTTACTTGGTGGAAATTTTCTAGCAAGGAATGCTTGCTTTAACTGATCACATGTGGTAGTGAATTCAAAAGGCAATGAATGTAGCCAAAACCTAGCTCTATCCATTTATTTTCAAAGTGTCACAATACTCTAAGAAAATAGACAAATGGAGGTTTGGATAATCCATTGGAGTACTCGAGAATTGGTTTTGTTGTACCATGGATAGCAAAAAAGGTTTTAATTCAAAATTGTTAGCCTCTACGATGAGCGCGTAGTAATCGAATGTGGTACCATAGTATTGGGAGAGGCGTATTCTTTCAAGGTTTTGAATTCAGCCATTTTTAAATCTTTTTCTTGTTTAGAAATTTTTTTCTCTCTTCTTCTCCTATGGAAATATATTTCTATCTCGGGTATTGGTTCCACATGATTCCTAAGACTTCAAATTCTTCACATTCAAAGAGAGAATAGTTAGTAAATAAAAAAAATGAAATTTTATAGTCTAATCAGTATAGAAAAAGATAATTAATATGAAAAAGCAAAGTCTCTGGCAACAGCGCCAAAAACTTTATAGGATAGCAACAGCACGGTATTATCACATAGTAAAAATTATCGTTCCCAGAAGAACTTTGTTATGAGTATCAATCTCTCTTTACTATCATGATTAGCTAAAAATGTAATTGTTGATAATGATTTTTTATTAAAATTCGCAATAAAAATAAAGCCTTGGGATTGTAGTTTTTTACAATGATGGATACAATAAAACTAACCTTCTCTAAGTTATGGGTGTTAAACTCTTAAAAATCAGAAGAAAAAAAATTATAACTAATGCCTTCTTTCAAAGAGTAAAAATGTATTTTAAACTAATAACCAACCTAATTTCATGATTGATGTATTAGCAAAATCCTTTAAGAGAAGACATATTTCATGATTTCAAGAGAAGCAAAATCTATTTTCATGATTTGATTCTCAAGTCCAATATTAGGGATCAGATATCAAATCCACCTTTTAGTTTATTATTTGATATCCAAGTATGAACATGATTCTTACTAAGATTGGATTAAATGATCAATACCGATGGCAGAAAGAAATAGAATTAGAGATCCATCATTGGAAATCTTACAATCCCAAGACAAGGAAGATCTACTCACACATGATCATAGTAGAATCAAAGCTTAAATATAAAAACATTGAAAATATAAAATAACAAAATAAAGTAATAAAGAAAAAATAGAAAACTTAATATTTTAAAACTACGAATTTGCTAAGAGAAATACAAGAACAAAAGTAATAGTAACAAGAGATTTTCATCATTTTTATAGCCCTAGGTTTCTTCATGAGCTTTTATTACAAGAAACTCAGAATTTCACAGAAGAAAAACGGTTCAACCACAGAAGATGAGCAGATTACGGTCGTAATGGCCATTACTGCAAGGCAGTAATAGTTGTTGCCTTGAAGTGGTATGTTCTTCCTTTTTTTCTCGTTCATCCATTACAGCCTTAATGGTCATTACGGTTGTAATGGACATTACAACAAGATAGTAATTCTTGCTAGAACTTTAGTTTCTTTCATTTTCTTGATCAGGATGGACCATAACTGCACCACTTGACTTCAAGGATCTTTTGAACAAAAAATATTCACTTATTCATTCACTTCTTCTTGAAATCTAAACCAAACATAAAGGTAGAAAAATAGGACTAAAACCGAATTAAAAACATCAAATTAACCTATCAAACATAGCTATAAAAATAGATAAATTCTAGCTTATCAGCTTATCAAGGCAAAGGCAGTTACTTTCTTGTAATGCTTATCAGAGGCAAACAAACAGATACTTGTTGAATTCATCAGAGGTAGAGGATCCATAACACATTTGCATTTATCAGAGGTAACTGAAATATTGTATTGTTTGCGCTTCCAGAAAGCAATTGGGACACAACGTTGCTCGTGCATCAGACTTTGAGAAATGGAGCGAGTCAAAGTCGTGTTGTATCTTTGTCAAGCTATTAGAGCATACCATAATAATCTTGATGACTCTTCATCATATGCATAGTTTTCATTGTTTTTAGTCTTATTTATCTTTTATTCATTAGTTAATTTAAGGAGTTATTTGATATATTTTGTTGATTTTAGTTCTTTGATTTAATGAAATATTTATGTTCTTATTTCCTTGATTAAGTAGATTTTTTCGTAGTTTTGCATTGTTTCTTTGTTTTAGTGCAGTGCTGAATTTTGGTGAGAAATCAACATGACCTTTGTGGAGTATTTTCGCCTTATATGGAGTTGTAATTGTCCGATTGGAGTCACACCAAGTGCAAATGAAAGCTACAATCCATAGCTAAAACTTTTGTGAAGACATCAAAACAAAATTCGAAATAAAAATAGGAGAAAAATGCACTAAACGCCAGGCAGAAGATGTTGCGCGCCTGAAGCGCATTTCGCGCTGATGCCACTGTCGTTGAGCGCCTGAAGCGCGCGACGCGCAGAAGAACAAATTAAAACTCGTTTTTCTGATTTTTGAGGTATCTTTTTTACTATTAGGAAGTGGGGAGACTTGTGCCCTAGTAGAGAAACTCAAAGACGGCCGTTTCTAACATCATTGGAGCAGTTTTATCAAGAATCATTCATGAATCATTCTTGTAATTCTTCTTTAATCCCTATCTTTTGCATCTCTGCCATGAGTAACTAAACCCTATTTGTTAGGGATGAGTGTAACAAGATGAAACCCTTATTTTTCTGATTTGATTTCTAGTTATATGAATGAGTTTATTGAATAATTTTTCTCATCTCTGTGCTTAATGCTTTTTATTGCTTGATCAACATTAAAATGTTCTACAATTCGTATTTTGAAACAGAAATGGACTTACGAATGCTTGAGATGAGAAATTCATGAATTTGTAGTCTAAGGATAGATGCAGGTCATGAAATCAATTAAATTAGTTGCAAAGGCAATAGTTTAACAAGAGAATTCCTATACGCTAAGGCTTAATTTCTAATCTTAAATCCACTAAGGAATTAGGGGTTACTTTGGAATTAAAGGTTCTGTCACTAAGACATTAGGGCAAGGATAATAAAGAGAATTCGGTAATAATTCAATAAAGGAATTCAATAATTAGGATCAAGTTAGACACCAAGGTTGGATTCGAAGTGAAACGCATCCCTGACATTTTTCTCATTATAAAGGATCAATTTTTTCACAATTGTTAGTTTTAAATATTATTTCAATCAATTCAGAAACTTTTTGTTCAATTTTAGTAATCAAATATAATTCAATAGTAAAACACAATCCTTGAGTTCGACACTCGGTACTACCGTTTTATTATTACTTGCAACGATTCAGTACACTTGTTGAAACGCTATCAAATTTATTAAACAAACACTTGATTTCAAAGCTACACACTAAATTAAAAGTTAGTGCATTAAATTGTTCCCATAAATGATTTTGTTATCATCAAAACAAGTGAAAGGCATATTTCTTGAAACCAACTTGGTTCCAACACTAACATTTTGATTAAGTGTACAGGTCTTAGATCGAGTGAATTATATAGATTATTATGTTGTATCCTCTAATAACTGGACAAAGACAAAGGTACAACAACACTTCGCTTCACTCCGTTTCTCTAAGTTTATTACACGAGCAACGTTGGTCCCAGTTGTGTCCGGAAACGCAAACAATATCTAAAGATCTAATGCAGATATGTTCGATTTCAATTACATCTGATGAATGCAAATTTGTTCTAGATCGTCAGTTTTTGATCAACATGACAAGCAAATGTCTGCCTCTGTTCTAGTTACCTCTGATGATTGCCTTTGCCTCCGATAAATCACATCAAGCGCCAGATCATTTGACACTGAGTTACAAATGTATCCTCTGATGAAAGTTAATGCTCTGAAGAAGTCAAAGCTCTAATGAAATTCAATCCTCCAAAGAAGATAAAGCTTTTACGCATCCTCTAATGAAGATCTTGAATTTGCTACTTGTCTAAAGATCTAAAGACATGCTATGACCATCGTATCCTCTGTTTCCCAACTATTTTAAATAGGATATGCTAAATCAATTACAAGATCAGTTTTTGGAAAGTCTCTATGGCAAATCAACCTCAAAAGATACGATACGAAAATTTATGAATTATGTTGATTTCTTACAATCAGGACAACGGTCAAAAACCCTAATCATCTTTATAAAAGGACATGTGTTCCTCAAAGAAAAATAATAGAAACACATAATCTATAAGCACATATGCACTCTTGCTCATTATCATTATGTTTCACTTTAGGGCTGAGTAAAAGTTCTAAAGAAACAATTTTTTAACACTCTCTGTGAGAGCTAATTTAGGAAAGCCGAAAACCTTTCGTTTGTAACCTAGCTTAGTAGTGGTTGTCTTCCTCAACAGCTTGAATGTACTAAGCTAGAAGGTTGAGAAGATTGAACACAACCCCGTGACTAGTAGGTGTTCAAGTGTAAGTTTGATTATGTGGTGAACTAGAGGATTAAATCCTTCAGGTTGAAGGGATTGGGCGTAGCTACCGTGTTGGTGGTGAAGCAGGATAAATCGATTGTGTCTCTCTGCTCTGTTTTCATTTACATGCTACGCTTTCTTTACATTAAAATAGCCACGCGAAAAAGTTTTTAATCAGATAACACTATTCAAACAACCCCTCTTTCTTGTGTTTTTTCGTTCTACAACAAAATCATTAGCCATAAAAACTTTAAGTTTTGTTTGATTCTTTTCTTTTTTCATATACTCTTATATTATAGTATTGTGAGATGTACTTCAAGTATTTGCTTTGCAATGTAGGTGTAGCAAGGTTGGGAGGTTGTGAGAAGTCTACGTGCTATAAAACAATTTATATAGTGTTATTCTCCTCTCTGGTGGTCATTAGACAATGATCGTGATCTTTTTTTCGATTTTGGAATTTTCATGTTATATTCTTATGTTTGATTGTGTTATGTTCTAAATATATTATCATAAAAAGATGTTATATTCTCTATATCTATTTTTCCCAACAAAAAATGCCTCTAAATATATTATCACAAAAAGATTAAATTTAATCTTCTTTTATGATTCTTAAAAATTAAAGAGTGGAGACAATTTTTAGCCTTTGACAAAAAATCTAAAATACTTAGGTTGGTCTCTAAATATATAAAACTTTAAGTTTTCATAGAAATAAATCGTAACAATTTAATCTTTAATAGAATTTTAGTGTAAAAATTTGGTTTTCTTGTTAACATGTAATGCTTTCATGGACGCTAGGGAGACCATTTGTAGTGTCACCATGTTGTGTACATGTTATGTTATCCAATTAAAAAACAATTTGGTCCCTTACAATAATTAAAAAGAGATAATTTATTTTTTATAATTAATTTAAATCTACAAATAGTACCTTCCTTTCTCAAAAACATGTGAACCTCTTGTGAATCACTTTTAACACGACAAGATATTAGAATCAAGTTGGTTTGAAAAATAATAATCTTTAATATTGTTTTGATAGTAACAAAAATTTTGTGCTATTTTACATTAATTCTGCAATTTTGGACAAAGGATGTCAAATTTTAGTACCAGAGTCTAGTTTGTCAATCAGGTTAATGTGCTTATGAGTCAACACGTGTTATTAAGAGCTTTTCTTTGTACCTTCGAAGAACATAGTTCAAATCTCACCTAATTAGTCGTAAAATAATCATTAATACCATTGATGTTAAAAATAATTTTTCCTTTCCTATTTTTAAAAAAGTCATGTGTATCTTGCATATAAGACAAGAAAGAGAATGTGTGTTTATGTAAAAATGCAATATTAAAAAGTTAAAGTGTCCAAAACAAAGAAATAGGGAAATTATACATCATAATTTGTTTAGGGTGTGCATCTAGGTCTACCATAATGTCAACCTTTTTATGAGAAAACTCAGTAGTAACCATAGCACTTGTGAACTCAACATGAGTAGAGGATTTGACTAACTTAAGAGCAAAGCAATCCATAATGAACGCACTTTAATCTCTAAAAATATCACCACAAGCTATTACATCTACGCAATCACTAGCTATCTTGTCATTTATTTTTTTCATTGTCCCAAATAATGCCTTTAAGATTACTTGTTAAATACAATGTTTTACACTACTCAAAGAAAATAATTCTAAAAGTAATTCTCATAATAAAATAAAAAATTCCACTAATTAAGCAAAAAGTGATTCTACAAGTAGGGATTGTAGTTACTTCAAATCGATAGACTCAATTTACAATGGTTGACATGAGGAACGCATAAGAGTTGCATAATTCCTACAAAATATCATCATCATGGATCGATTCGATATTAAATATCTCACATTTAATGCATGTGAATTGACTCGATATTCATAACTATATTCCACATACTTGTGATCATCCGTCACTCCCACAATATATATACTATTATCGTCCTTCCTAATGATAATATTTGGCGTCATTTGTAGACATACTAAATCCCTATAAAATCACACTAAAGATTACAAGTGAATAAATTATTTTTAAGGACTAAATTTCAAATATCATAATTTTGTAGACACCGAAAACATATTTAACTTATTTTATTAATAATTTAATTCTAGTATTTTATGTTTTTTTTTATATTTATATCGTATTTCATTTTATTTAATGATTTATTATATTACGTCAAATAACATATTATAAGCTAAATAAATTCTAACATATAACATACAAAAAATTAACATCACTAAATAAAAAATATCAACTAAATTAATTAAGTTAAGAATATATGAAATAGTAAAAACAAATACATTAAACTAATAAATAAATACATATTTTTTTAAATAAAAAATAATAGCACTTGTGAACTCAACATGAAGAGTAGAGGAGTTGTCTAATTTAAAAGCAAAGCAATCCATAATGAACGCACTTTAATCTCTAACAATATCACCACAAACTATTAGATCTACGCAATCACCAGCTATCTCGTCATTTATTTTTTTCATTGTCCCAAATAATGCCTTTAAGAGTATTTGTTAAATACAATGTTTTACGTTACTCAAAGAAAATGATTCCACAAGTAATTCTCATAATAAAATAAAAAATTCCACTAGTTAAGCAAAAAAGTGATTCTACAAGTAGGGATTCTAGTTACTTCAAGTCGACAGACTCAATTTACAATGGTTGGCATGAGGAACGCATAACAATTGCATAACTCCTACAAAATATCATCATCATGGATCGATCCGATATTAAATATCTCACATTTAATGCATGTGAATTGACTCGATATTCATAGCCATATTCCACGTACTTGTGATCATCCATCACTCCCACAATATATATACTATTATCGTCCTTCCTAATGATAATATTTGACGTCATTTGTAGGCATACTAAATCCCTATAAAATCACACTAATGATTAAAAGTGAATAAATTTTTTTTAAGGACTAAATTTCAAATATCATAATTTTGTAGACACCGAAAACATATTTAACTTATTTTATTAATAATTTAATTGTAGTATTTTATGTTTTTTTTATATTTATATCGTATTTCATTTTATTTAATGATTTATTTATATTTTGTCAAATAACATATTATAAGCTAAATAAATTCTAACATATAACATACAAAAAATTAACATAACTAAATAAAAAATATCAATTAAATTAATTAAGTTAAGAATATATGAAATAGTAAAAAAAAATACATTAAACTAATAAATAAATAAATATTTTTAAAATAAAAAATAATATATTAATATTATACCTCATCCTAATAATAAAAAAACATGTAATGTAACTATCAGAATATGTATATGTCATTAAATTAATTGTTCGAGTAGTTTATACAAATGAAAATAAGAAAAAATGTTCAATAAAATCAATTTTATGCAAATTTTAAAGTTTTAAGATAACTTAACATTTTTTATTGTAATCAATTTGGATGCAAATACCTCGTTTAAAAAAAAAATAAATGTGAATACTGCTGCAGAAAATAACATCTGGTATAATGGAAGCTTCAATTTTGTAACATTTGTCCGTCCGTGTAGCAGGAATAATTCAAACTCCATACTCATTAATCTTTTTATTGACAGATCCATACACATTAAACTTGGTATAACAGGACTGTAGTAAACGAATATCATAGCACTTAAGCATATTGCAAATTGCAATTTGCACCGTCAGAACTTTCAAAGGAACATACAGCAGATATAGAAGAAGACTTACAAATAAATGGGCTGAGCGATTAATATACGAGGAATTGATATATCATCTTTAAAGTTCAGAAATCAATAACTCTTGCCACAAAGGGGAATAGACTACATGATGTGAACTATTTTTGATTAAAAAAGGTTACACTAATTTGTTATTACGTGATAGAGGTAAAATCTCATGAAAGGAATTTTGAACTTATAACTCTCTTAAAACATTATAAAAAAACTTACCATTTATTTTTTTGAAGAGGTAGAAAGGAATTTATAAATTAATAAGTCCAACCTCCAAGCCCAAGATGTGCAACGAGGAGACACAAAAATTACAAATATTGTTCAATAGACACAGTTATGAAAACATTCAAGACCTGTGAACAAGTTTACAAAAATCAAGCCAAGACTTTTCGACTCATTCATAAAGAGCTATAAAAGAGATCTAATAACAATTTTTTCCAAAAAATATTTTAACCAAGACATACGTTTCTCATCCCATGAGATAAGCCAAACCAGTGCAAATTAAAAGAACTCAGACTATTTAAGCCGGATTTTGGAGGGACAAAGTAAAAAGCAAGGCTCCAATTCAATTCAGAGGCACCAGATTAAGGATTCAAGACTAAGGAGTAGTATTATTCTACCAAAGTCAAATTCAATTTACACCAAACTTAACAATACTAAGAAGCTGGTTAGGCACTTGACAACAAAAGTTGAATTGCCAACAAAATACCATTATCTACTAACTGAAACAAAAAAATTCAAAATTGTGACAATTAAGCTGCTGCATACAAAAGAAATTCGTCATATGCAGAGTAAAAAGTCAGCTAATTACTACGTTCTCTTCTACCATCACCACAAATTCAGAATTAATTTGTCAGGTGAACTATTATTATTCTTATAAACAAAAGAATGAATGAACCATATATCTACCAAAACTAATATTAGCACTATCTCAAAGAGATGATTCATCATTGAACTTCCCTTTCCCTTTCCCCTTCGCAGAACGCACCTTGCAATTCTCAGTTGTATCAAGAACCTTGTACATATCAGCATTAACCTCTCTTAACCATAACCCAGGGAAAAGATTCTGAAAATAAAAAAAAAACAAAAAAAATTCAAATTAGGGGAAAAACTGCAGAGAGTAAATGTTGCAGAGAGTAAATAAAAGGGGGGGGGGGGGAATGCAACTAACGTTTAACTGTTTCTGAACAGGTTTGGGCCTTTTATTGGGCCTTCGTGGTGGCCGGTGGCCCACCATCGCCACGAAATCTTCTTCAATCTCCTTCCTCGAAAGCTGAACCGAAAATTTCGGTCTTTCTGTCTTATTATCATTATTATTAATATTTCTTCTTAACCTTGTTGACACATTAACGGCGCCTTCAATTTTCGCCGGCGAAGAGAATTCACGTTTCACCTTATCAGCGGTTACCGTTACCTGAGGTTTCTTCTGTCTGGTTCTCAGATTCCACGACTTAACAACAGTCTCTGTTTCTTCTTTTTCTTCTTCATCTCTCAAAATCGCATCTTTCATTCTATCAGTAGCGGTTTTTAGATCATGCATCAGCTTCTCTCTCACCACATCGATCCCTTCTTCTTCTTCATCATCGCAAACGATTGGTCGTTCTGAACTGCTCGCTGGATTTCGTGTCGATGTCGATTCGTTGGAATAAGACTTTGAAGAACGTCGATCGCTGTTTGTTGAAGCTCCGGTGGGGTTTTTAACGGCGGCGTTTGAGCACCTTAGGTGGCGTTGTGCCCCCCACTTCAAGAACGGTAAGGTGAAATTGTGAAGAGGTTTAGGTCTCTTGGGACTTGTTTCCATTGGTTCGGTTTCTTCTTCTTCTTCTTCTTTGAAACCTCTTAACACCATTTGGAGAATGAATGAATGAATTGAATGTCAAGATGAAGAATAGAGAGAAGAAAGAAAAGGAAATAAACGGCGGTGTGGAATTGAATGTGTTGGAGGTGAACTGAGAAGCGTCCGGGAAAAGTAATTTATATAGTGGAGAGGAAAAACGAAGAGATGGGGGTGGTTTTAACTTTCGGGTTATTGTGAAACTCTGGATTTGGATCCAAACGGGTGGGTTGTATTGCCTATATTGCAATGCTCCCTATGAGTTTTGGGTGTTTTTTTTTCTTGTGTACTAGCTCACACTTTTTTTTTTCCATATGTATTAGCTCATACTCTGTCCAAGAAAACTATCATCTATTAATAAATGTAATAATTAGATTAAAAAAATTTATTTTATTAAATTATTAATCTTAATTATTTTTATATTGTTTACTATTGTTAATATAAAATACAATAATATTTTAGAAGTCGTATATATAATAATAATTAAAATGTTATATAGAAAAAAATAATAAAAGTTGCATTTTTGATAATGACATTCATTTTGACATAAATTTTGTTTGTTAAAGGACATTCATTATGAGATCAAGGGAGAATAGTATTAAACAACTCTCTTGAGATTTTTTATCTTTTTTATATGACATCTTTTAAATATTTTGCCTTAATTGCAATTTTTGTCCCTCTATTTTTACCGATTCACCGAATTGGTCCTTCTATTTTAAAAGTCGACAATTATAGTCTCTTCCTCATATTTTTGGACTAAAAAGTTATGATTTCGCATATTTTAAATTATGTGGCATATTTCATGATATATAATCATTTAGATGTATTAATTATTTATATGTCATTAATTAAATTACAAAAATAAAAAATTACCGAAGTTGAAAGCTAAGTTTTTAGAGAATTTTATTGCAATTTTATAAGTTCTAATTATTCTACATCATTGTATCATATGTTATTTAAAGCATGTCACGTTGTTATCTTTTAGTTAATAATCAAAATGAGGGACCAAAACTGTGAGATTTTGAAATAGAGGGATCAAATTCGTGAATTGACAAAAATAAAGTGACTAAAATTGCAATTAATCCAAATACTTTATATTTTGAGTATGTAGACGAAATGATAAATCTACTATCAGAAATTCACAAACAACTGTGAGATCTCCGTTCGAATATGAAACATGATGTCCAACTTAAAAATATCGGTATTTTCTAATTGAAGGTTCCGAGTTTGAATCCAAAACATGATATTCAACCTAACAATATCAACATTTTTCAGTTGAGTTAAGACTTAAAAACGACTTCTTTTAAATACTTTATTGTATCAATAAATTTTTAGAATAAATGGTAAGTATAAATATTTTTAAATAGTAAGTCAATCTAAACCACTGAATCATTTCAATTACTTTTAAGATCATATATATATATATATATATATATATATATATATATATATATATATATATATATATTATACTGATAATATATGTCAACTAATCTTTTATATTTTTTAACTAATATATTTATAACTATTTTTATTTCTTTTTCTACAACTATTATAAATATTATTGCATAAATATTAACCATTTCTCTTTTAGAAGAATAAATTTGGTAAAAAATCATAATTTTATTATTATTATTATTATTATTATTATTATTATTATTATTATGGTTTAAATATGTTTTTGGTCCCTGAAAATATAACTTTTTTTGATTTTGGTCCTCGTAATTTTTTTATTTTGTTTACATCCCTGTATTATCATAGCAAATTTATTTTTGGTCCTTAACGTTAAGTGGACGTTACAAAAACGTTAACTGGCAAACGGAATCAGTTTGTAAATATAACACTTTTCAATTTTAGTCCCTGAAAAATATTTTTTTGAATTTCATCCCTGCAATATTCAAAAATCTCCTTAAATATAAAATAACATACAAATTGATCTTTATTAATAATAAACTTATGTCAAGTAATGCTTAAAATATTTTCACATCAATAATTTAAAATTTATTAATCTTCTGTTTTATTTATTTATTATTATTATATTAATTTTCATTTTCTATTTCAAAAAAATCACTAAAATCTTCTGTTTTATTTAATTATTATTATTAAATTAATTATATCAGTATAAAATAATGATTAAAATAACTTTAGATTTAAGCTTTATAATTTTAACTAAAATCTCCTTTTACGCTTTAGATTCATTTTATTATAACTTAAAATAAATAAAATATATATTAGGTGATAGATTTATTTTAATCATTATTTTATACTAATATAATTGTAGTTAATATTATATTAATTTTATTTTAATTATAATATTATATTACATGTTTATTTTAATTATATTATATTAAATTAATTATAATATATTATATTATATGTTTATTTTAATTATATTATATAATTAATATACAATTATA
>JBBPBQ010000004.1:17643431-17682524 GCA_037974755.1 Cicer yamashitae | reverse complement strand
GTATATTAATATAATTTTATATTAATTATATAATATAATTAAAATAAACATATAATATAATATTATAATTAAAATAAAATTAATATAATATTAACTAGAATTATATTATTATAAAATAATGATTAAAATAAATCTATCACCTAATATATATTTTATTTATTTTAAGTTATAATGAAACAAATCTAAAGCATAAAATGAGATTTTAGTTAAAATTATAAAGCTTAAATCTAAAGTTATTTTAATCATTATTTTATACTAATATAATTAATTTAATAATAATAATTAAATAAAACAGAAGATTTTAGTGATTTTTTTGAAATAGAAAATGAAAATCAATTTAATAATAATAAATAAATAAAACAGAAGATTAATAAATTTTAAGTTATTGAAGTGAAAATATTTTAAACATTACTTGACATAAGTTTATTATTAATAAAGATCAATTTGTATGTTATTTTATATTTAAGGAGATTTTTGAATATTGCAAGGATGAAATTCAAAAAAATATTTTTCAGGGACTAATACTGAAAAGTGTTATATTTACATGGACCAAAAACTGTTTCCGTTTGTCGGTTAACGTTTTTGTAACGTTCACTTAACGTTAAGGACCAAAAATAAATTTGTTTTGATAATAAGTAAACAAAATAAAAAAAAATTACGAGGACCAAAATCAAAAAAAGTTATATTTACGAGGACTAAAATCATATTTAAACCTATTATTATTATTATTATTATTATTATTATTATTATTATTATTATTATTATTATTATTATTATTATTATTATTATTATTATTATTATTATTATTATTATTATTATTATTATTATTATTATTATTATTATTATTATTATTATTATTATTATTATTATTATTATTATTATTATTATTATTATTATTATTATTATTATTATTATTATTATTATTATTATTATTATTATCATCATCATCATCATCATCATCATCATCATCATCATCATCATCATCAAACTATTTCGTTCTTGTAATTTAGTGAACAAGATTCGCGACAAACGTAGTAATAAATAAGGTGATGACTTCGTTGTCAATTTTTTTCGTATAAATAAAATCCTCTTTAAAGTTCAAAGCACGAATATAAATAGTAATTTGTTGTTATATACCCTTTTCAAAACGTGGAACCGGAAGAGTAATCACTTTTGGAGAATATATATGTCGATCTATAAATTACAGTAATCATTTTTGGAGAGTATATACGTAGATCTATAAATATAATTTTGATCCCTTAATTCGACTGAACAAGATTTTAGTCTTTTGATTTACAAATTTTTTCACTCAACCTAGTTTATGGTTTTTTTTAATGATGTGTCATATTCATTATTGATGAAAAATTACATTTGATGATATGATATTGCTAATTTGTACTAAAAATAGTTAATCAGAAATCTTGTAACAACCAGCGGTGGATCTTGACAAGTTTTATTGGGGGTCAATATACAATAGATTATATGTAAATTATTTTTCAATTAATCTTATAAATTTGATTTCGGTGTAGTGCTAATTCTAATTTTTTAGATGTATTAAGAGTACCCAATTCGAATCCAAGTATTTATAATTATATCAAATAAACTACTATATTTACAATAAAAATAACAAAAACTACTATCATGGAGAGTTGAACAAGGGACATAAGATTTACAAAAATCTCCATTACTACTAAGTCACTCTACAATTTGATATTATTAATGAGAAATCCGCCACTAGTAACAACATTGTTTCAATTTTCTTGATAAAATCTAAACCTACTATTACGAAATCTACAATCTATGGTCCAAATCAACAATATCCTCTCATCAAATGAAATTCTATATCATTAATAAATATAATATGTCATTAAAAAAAATCTCAATCTAAATTATGACTTATCTCCTCAGAATGTAGTTTGTGGCTTATTTTTATGTGTCATATTAATTAATGATGAGAAATAACATTTGATAATGTGACATTGCTAATTTATACCAAAAAAACAGTTGACTAGAAATCTTGGTACAACATTTGTTTTCAATTTCTTATATCAAATATAATCCTATTATTTTAGACAAAAATGGGAGACCAAAAGTGTCTTAAAATGTAGGTAATATGAGTCATAATATGTTAATACAACTAAAACATACTATATTTGAAAATATAGTACACCCTAAACCGAAAGTCGACTTTGTACTTAGAGATATCAGTTGGAAATAATGATGATATTAATAAGAGTTAGTGTTGGTGTGAATTGAAAAATAAGGAAGTCTCACATAGGAGGGATAGCACACACTAGTAGTGTTTATACGGTGGAAGTATGGAACTTGGGGTGTGCCCCAATTTTGTGAAGGGGGAAGAAAGCATGCAAAATTGACCACCACACACGTCCGGTGCGCCGCCGCCGTCCTGCCGGCTCGGCCTGGCCTGACCAGGCCTGGGCTTGGGCTAGGTGATGTATTATTTTTTAGTATACAAAAAATTTTAAATTTTTTTTTATTTTAATATTAAATGCATGCGTTTTTTATCTCATTGATACGTTGATTACATAATTGCCCTCCACCGAGTCAATATTCAACATCTGATCCAGTCTTCCTTTCTGAATTCGTGCATCTGTTATTGCCCGGTCAAAAACCTAGGGAAGTTTGGAGCGCACGTTTCTGTGGTAAAAAACTTGGAGCGCACGTTCTGATGGATCGCTTGGTTTTCTCTGATCCAGTTGCAGATTTCCTCTATAAATAGAGGGTTCACCTTAGTTAGAAAAAGACACCAAAAGCTCTCCGAATCTGAGGCTTTTCTCTGCTTCTCCCCCTCTCTTTCTCACTTATTCTCTTTCTTTCGAGTGGTCATAGTACTATATTACGAGTGGTAGTCATCTGACTGTCGTATTGAGGGTGTAATTCTAGAAAGGTTTCCTACGGTGCAGTACAACTCCAATACAATGTATATGGGTTATTTTATCCTGGGGACTTCGTGGCTGATAGTGTGCCTTGCACAATTTGGGCAGTTCCACGAAACGTCTTAAAGAGAGCGACCTAGTCCGCGACTCAACGTAGTAATATTTCCGATGGCAAAAAGTGATTCTTTAAAAGTTTTTTGAAACTCAAAAATAACAATATCTCCATCGTCCACCACTGATCAAAAGTTACTCCAAAACTACACAGAAGGTAACAAATCATGCAATACTAGACCTCGACCGACATAAGAGTCTCTACTCTAGTCCTATACTTTAGTGCTTGTTGGAGGGTTCCCCAACAAGATTACAACCTACATACACCATCAAAGGATCCTTCTCACTAGATATATCAAGGATCTCATTTGGCCTCCACACCTGCCTAACTTGAAATAAAGCCTTCCTATTAACCCTTCAGAAGAAATAGGAACAATAGAAGGGCATGTAAGTAGGGAAAGGAGAAAACTCCTACACTGGAAATGGTATGTAATACACCAATTATTTTAATTTCATGTAACCTACATATTTTATAGTTAGATACCTTTTCTGCTTTTAAATAGAAATTATTAGGTCTATTTTATTATTAAGGTGTGCCTTCGAGTCAAGATGATCTTGTACGATACTTTTGCATTCGATAGAATTTCCTTAGTAACCTATATGCCATATTAAAAATCATATCCTAAGTCACACATATCCAAATAATCTTATCCTTATACCCTTGGAAGGTAATTTAATTTCCTACAAATTTCCTTATACCCTTTTCGAGGCAGACGATCATTTTTCTTGACACACTTATCAGAGGGTGACGCTTATTTTGCTTCACACACTTAGCAGATGAAGATGATTATTTTCCTTCACTCACTTATCAGATGTAGACGATTATGTTGCTTGACACACTTATTAGAAACAGACCATTCAGATCGTTGCTTGTATTAACGGATTCACTAGGGGTGCGTTCGAGAGCGCGTTCATCATAGTCAAATACAACTATAGTAGTTTCTTCAAAGTTACATTGATCTTTGTTTAGAAGATTCTCTTTTCTTTGTTCATCAGAGGATCTAGCTTATATCATAACTCAGACTTGTAACGCTTTGACTTGAACTACATATTGCAATACTTTCTATTGCTATATTACGCCTTGCTCTATTAGTAGACATAGTTACTTGTTTATTAGATAATATTATGTGTTTAGAAACACTTAGATTATTATTTCTAATTTACTTATAATTTATGCTACCTTAAAAGAGATAGTCATTAATATAAATATTTGTCTTCTAACTTAGTCTGCACATTTAGCAAACATAGTTAGGGGATAATTTTTCTTTATTTGTTTGTTTTTGTTTTCATCAAAACATCAACTAGAGGATTGTAGCAAAAAACACTTATGCACTAACAACCTCTTGTAAGATCTTTGACTTTATTAGAGTGTTGACTTGAAGCATTGACCAGCCGGTCGACAAGTTTACCTGAATTATTAGACGCAAAATAATCGGAGTGAGTTTGTAATAAAAGATTTATTTGAGACGTGTTGAGGGCACGTTTAACAGAGTTAGTCACAGCTTAACAAATCTTTCGAAGTTGTGGTGCACTTGATTAGTTAACTATATCTTTGTTCATTAGAGGATTTAATTTGTACCAGACTATTGACTTTATTAGAGGCTTCATTTAGAACTTTTTTATTTTGGTATTTGAGTAAGTGGATCAACATGGGTCTTTAGTTAGAGGCAGATAATCATTGTAGCATTTTTTTGCTTTGTGATCAGAGAGTTAGTCATTGACTTGTATTTCCTTTGTTTTTAACGTTTTCAGTCGGAATGTAGATTATCGAATGATCATTGCAATGCTTCTTATTGTTGTATTATGTCTTACTATACTAGTAAACATATTTACTTGTTTATTAGGTGATAATATTCTTTGTGTTAATGTTCTCTAGTTTACTCACAATTTATGTTACTTTAAAATAGATAGTCATTAATATAGATCTTTGTCTTCTAACTTAATCTGCACAATTAGCAAAATACAGTTAGGGGATAATTGTTCTTGTTTTTTTTTGTTTTGTTATCATCAAAAACATCAACTAGAGGATTGTAGCTAAAACCATTTTTGCCCTAAGAAAGATCTGCAACGACATTATTTCCAACAGATATATTCTTCAACACTTAAGTAGAATCATTTCTAAAACAGTTGAATATACACATGGAAATGGACAATGTTCTAAGAAGACTTTTGTTAAAAGCCTAGACCACATCAAAAGAAAAGAATGAATGAAAAATCCTCTCATTATAGAGTTATTAGAATTAATGTAAATCAATCAAGTTGTTTCACACTTGAATTGATATAGGAGTTGAAATGTAATATCCTCTCAATGAGAGTTAAAATCCTAGAAACAAACTTTGTGTCAATTTTGACACAAACTAGAACTGATGTAAATTAGCCCAATTGTGGCAACAACTCTTTCAGCCAAAAGTGGAGCCTTAAGAGGTGTAAGAAAACTTGTGAACTTCAATGGCAACTTATCAGAAAGTTGAGAAGGGTTCTAATGGTGACAACTTGGAAAAACATTAGAAAATCACCCAAAGCTTGAAGAAGCAAAGTAAATAAAACTTGTATGCTATTCTTTAAGTAGTGGATTAAGTTCTTGACGGTATTGAGGCAAAATCTCTCTATTAGGGAAGGACTAGATGTAGCAACAGTTTGTTGTGAACTAGTATAAAATACATGCATCCCATCTCTATCTCCACTCTGTTATTATTCTAAGTTCTTTATAGTTCAACTTTATTTTACTCAAACTATTTTATGATCATAAGTTGAATGCTTTCATAAAGAACATTTGTTTTTGTTTAAGCAACTCAAATAATTTTTCAGAAATGGCAAAACAGAATTTGTGCCCCCCTTTCTTGTGTTTTTAGCACCTTCAATTAGTATCGGGGCTCGATCTCTTGATTGAGCATTTTATCATGTAAAAGTAAAGATTATTTATTGCCGGAGATACTAATGAAATGGTTTGAATTAATGTATGTTTTTGGTTTTTGAACTTTATTTTTTGTTAATTTCTATCAAAATATGGATCGACAAAAACTTATTTTTGAAGATTGAAATTGCTATCTTTCAATAGATAAAAGGATTAGCAAAACATTTATTTTTCAAATGATGATTTCATCTCTTTACCTAAGTAATTTCTTGAAAAATGTTTTTTTAATGATCTTTTGTATAGTTTCCCTTTAAAAACATGAGTATTTGTGTTAAAGTGTTTTTTGTGTGTGTAATCACTCTTCAATGAAATTTTGAGTAGTAAAACTGAATCTCTGTATTGAGATGAATGAACACTCAAAGAGAAAGAACAAAAATGAAAAAAGATTTTTACTATGTCCATTGAAAAGGCTAAAAATCTTTAATTCATATATGAATCAGAGATATAATCTTAGATTAAGATTATCTAAGAAAATATCTCATCATGTAATTAGTGTTCAACTGCAGATAGAAACCATTTTCTTTTATCAAAGACTTTTAAGTTCATTATGTTTAAATCTCATATCAAACTTTTGTTTGTGTTTTTGAAACTCTTCAATGATAAATTGGATATAACTTTTGTGCTTCAATAAAGTAGAGTAAGTTAATTAGTGAGAATAGTCAATATGCTAATACTAAAATTTATTTGATGATAAGAAGAAGTATTAGTCAACACAACAAAATTGCTATTGAAAGATAATGGATACATTATAATGCATTTCTATATGTGAAACTAACTAAACAGGGAGGAGTTTATTAAAACTTCCATGATCGGATGTATGTTCAAATGTGCAGGTAATCCATTATAAGAAATGGTTAGTAATGCAACCTTGCACTCAACCACAAAAATTCTAAAGGTTGAATGGTAACAAGTTGATGTCCTTCATCAAAACAAAGATTGTACGATATACACCTTTTGGAAAGAAACTACATGAGTATAAAGGGTAAACTGTAGTTCTCTGATAAGTGAAACATCTTCATTTGATGTAATTCATAGACGATATTTCTGCAATGATTATAAACAAGATTCTCCTTGTAGAAGGTTGAACTACATATAAAGGATCAAAACTCTCTTATGGAAAATCATCATCTAATTCCTCCACTAGAGAAGTTTGTATAACAAATGAATTTATTTTATATTCAAATATCTCGTCATCTGGTCAAACTCACAAATATATCAGAAACTTAAAGAGCTCACTACAAGAAATTCGGTCATTATCCATGGCCAAAAACTGTAACACCCCGAATTTTGAATCCAAAGCATTACTTAAAATACTTATTGCTTAGAAAAATTTACGACAATTTTTGTTAAGTAAGAATACCTAAACATTTATTCATTTAAATGATTAGTAAGGATTTTTTTTATATATCCCTTTTTTTTTTTACACCAAAATACTCCACGCCCAGTTTTATATATCAGATTGCCCTACTTTTTGGGCCCAATAGAAAGTCGTTGGCCAAGGTGCGACCAGCAGAAGAGATTTTTGCACCTAGTTGGAGGTCGCTGGTCGGGGGTGCGACCTCCTACTAGGATTTTCAAATTTTGTTGTTGTCGTTTTATGCATATATAAACGATTTTAAACAATTAAATTAATTAAATTAATAAATAATAATAATAATAGTTATAATAAATAATACATTAATAATAATAAATAATAATAATAATAATAATAATAATAAATAATACATTAATAAATAATAATAATTAATTTATTATTATTATTATTTGATAATTAAAAATAATTAAAAATAGAAAATTATATTAAAAATTTCATAGAAAATACATTAAAAAAATTATATTAATAACATGAAACAAAATACATTAAATTAAAAAAATATATATATTTTATTGATGTCCACCTAAATGACCTCTAGTTCCACATCTAGGATGTCGTCGAACTCGTCTAGCTCTTTGAACGAATTGAGGTTCTTCCGGTTCATCCTGATCATTATCCTCAATGTAAGTCGTTTGTGGATTATAACCACTACCACCTGCTTCCATAAAATTTTGAGGCTGAGGATTATACATGGAGTCAAACACAGCATAAGTTGACTCGGGAGTTGCGCACTGAGTTCCAAAAAAATTATAGAAAATCTCACTTTGTGTCGGATAACCGGGGGTCGGCATTTCTTGTACCGGCGGAACGTAATATTGAGTCGGTGGTGGATCATAAGATGGAACTTCTGTATGGACGTGTAGGTGAGGTGATGATAGAGACGATTGTGCTATGTTTTGTTGTTGTGGGGTTGATTGGGAGGTCGACGTCACAAAAAGATATGACGATCGTTGCAAGCGGGGATCACGGAGATATTATTCGACAGATATAAATAATTTGGTGTGCTGTCTAAACCAAATCATATATTCTGTAGTATGGCATAAAAGACCTTCCACGATCTTACCTTGCAACACGTAATTGTGACGCTCATTCCAATGTTTAATTTCTTCCCTCCAAACCCAGTTCCAATTATCATCAACCCCATGCCTCATATCGACCTCATGGTACATTTTGATGTCCTCTGGCAGTTGTGGTATTTGTTGATGGAAGCCGAACTGAAGTGTGACTCTATCTGTATGATGTTTTTCAACAATATGATAACAATCCAGATAGGTACATGCAGTCCAAGTGACCACCTCTTCTTCTGAAACTTCATGTTGGAACCTGAGATAAGGTCTCCAATAGAACTAATATTTAAAAAAACAAGCTAAATTAATTATAACAAGTATAAAAAACAAAATATTTTAAAAATTTAAATAAATGGGAATGAATATATTACTTCGTCAACCATTATGTGATCAATTGTTTTTCGGTATCCTTCTATGTCGTTATGAGGAACTTTACCGAAATTTAGACCACCAAAATTAAATCTGTCGAATATATTAAAAATAAAAAATATAATAAAATTAGTTATATGGTAAGCAATTGGTTTTAAAAAAAGGTAATTCTGATATGGTGATTCTGACGATGACATTTGGTAATTCTGGTTCAAGTGAAGATGACATTGATGTTGATGAAGATATTGATGCTGATGTTGATATGGAAGCAGAAGATCAACATATCCTACCTGAATTTGATCCACCATCTCACTTGAAGAGCATCAATTTAGATACTCAAGAGCGTTCAAGTGAATTTGATCACTTGTTCATTAACGACGTCCCAGCATCAGATGGAACTCTTGCAGTTGGAATGAAGTTTCAAAACCAAGATGAATGCGTACATGCAATCAAACGTTACCATTTAAAATAATCACTGAATTTTGTGGTACAAAAATCAGATTTAGAAAGGTATGTTATTTATTGTTCAAGTCCAAATTGTTTGTTTAGATGCAGAGCTTCAAAACGCAAAAAAAGTGAATTGTGGGTGATTGATAAATTGAATGTGCCTCATACATGCACAAATTCTGCATTGTCACAAGATCATACGAAACTCGATTCTAACATGATATGTACAAGCGTAATGCAAGTTGTGAAAGTGGATCCTTCAATCAAAGTGAAGGTCATTATTGCTGAGATTCGGGCTTTACACAACTACACAGTTAATTATAGAAAGGCCTGGATGGGAAAAAATAAAGCTATCGAACAAATTTATGGCAATTGGGAAGAGTCTTACAATCAACTCCCACAATGGTTGTTGGTTATGCAAACGTTTGCTCCAGGAACCAAAGTTGAAACGCAAACCATCCCAACTTATCATGAGAATAGTTTGATAAGTGGGATAAGGATCTTTCATAGACTATTTTGGGCTTTCGTTCCGTGCATATCTCCGTTTAAATTCTGCAAACCAATAGTACAAGTTGATGGGACTTGGTTGTACGACAAGTACAAGGGAACTCTATTGGTAGCAGTTGCACAAGATGGGAACAACAATGTAATTCATATTGCTTATGCTCTTGTGGAAGGTGAGACAAAAGAGGGTTGAAGTTTCTTTTTGGGAAATTTGAGAAAATACGCCACTCCACAAGCCAACATTTGTTTGATTTCAGATAGACACGAATCCATTAAGAGTGCTTATAATAATCCGAGTAATAGGTGGCAAGATCCTCCATCAAAGCATATGTTCTGCGTCCAACATATTTCACAAAACTTTGCAAGGGAATTTAAAGACAATGCTTTGACAAGAAAAGTTATTTCTATGGGTAATAATTTAATTTTTAATTTTTATAATTAGTGTAATTTTTGATAATTTCATTCTTAATTTATATAATTAGTGTAATAATGCTTTGTCTACTATTTCAATACAGGTTACTCGATCAATGATCCTACATATCGATACTACCGCAGATGACAACCTACCTTGTGGAGTCGATCAACGGAGTATTAAAAGGCACGCGCAACCTTCCCATCACTGCTTTGGTCCAATTAACTTATTTTAAAACAGGGACATTGTTTCCAACCATGGGAAAACGACACGCATCAATTTTAGCTTCTGGTCAGGTATACACAGAAACTTGCATAAATTTTATGAAATTGGAAATAAGTAAATCCAATAGTCATAAAGTGGATAGTTTTGATCGGAGCAACCATACTTTCATGGTCCACGAGACAGTAGTTCCAAGGGAATGGCGACCAATTGGTCACTTTAGTGTAAACCTTCCTAACAAGTGATGCGATTGTGGAAAATATCAAGCTAAACATATGCCTTGTTTACATGTCATAGCAGCATGTTCTAGCATAAAATATGATTATTTGAGCCTTATACCTGATGTGTACAAGGAGGAAACGGTACTAAAAGTCTACGACGAAGCGTTCGCACCCATACCAAACAAAGGATATTGGCCAGAATATGAAGGTGTTAAGGTGTGTCACAATCCATTGATGCGGAGAGTCAAGAAAGCTTGCCCAAAGAGCAAACACATTAGAACAGAAATGGACACTACAGAAAGAGTACCAAGAAAATGCGGATTATGTCGGGTATCTGGTCATACTAGGAAACATTGTCCAAACGCTGCGGGCACATCTACTCAAATTTGATGTATTTTTTTTTTCTTTTTTAATGTATTTTCTACGAAATTTTTAATATAATTTTCTATTTTTTATTATTTTTAATTATCAAATAATAATAATAATAATAATTATTATTATTATTATTTATTAATGTATTATTTATTATTATTACTTATTATTATTAATGTATTATTTATTATAACTATTATTATTATTATTATTTATTAATTTAATTGTTTAAAATCATTTATATATGCATAAAATGGCAACAAAAAAAAAAATAGAAAATCCTAGTAGGAGGTTGCACCCCCGGCCAGCGACCTCCAACTAGGTGCAAAAAAATTTCTCTTCAGCTGGTCGCACCTTGGGCCAACGACTTCCTGTTGGGCCCAAAAAGTAGGACAATTTGTTATATAAAACCGGGAGTGGGGTGTTTTGGTGTAAAAAAAAAGGGGATATATAAAAAAAAAAATCCGATTATTAACAACTACCTTTATTTAATATTATTCATAAAATATTTATTTGGAACCTAAACCAAAGTAAAAGCAATTATTCCTAACGGAAGGGAACCCACTTCCATATTTCTAGTGCATTTTAAAAGTTGATGACATAACATTAAAAATAAACTAGAAAATTTCGCGACAATTCTATTGTTACAAAATTGTCTTGGAAAAACCCATTTTTAGCTCACGTTCCACCGCACATTAATACTCATCAACTATTCTTGAATCTCCTCGAATTCATTAGTACCTAAAATATTGTTGTAAGGGTCAGTTTTTGTTTTCTATCATCCACATCAAACCAAAGCTAAACATATGGAAAAATGACACAAAACATATAAATGTAAAACTTCCAATTTAAAAGCAGGGCTATCAGAGCAGCAACATATGTCCATGTCTTCACGTGTGGGCAAGGAGACCACAAAGGAGCATCATCCTCCAAAAGGTAGTTGCTCAACTCTTCCTAAAAGCTCTCTAATGTTTCGTTGATATGAACACCACTTGGTCTATTCATTTTCTCCAAGTCAATTATTTTTGTTCTTATAAAGAGAAATACAAACATGAAATTAAGGGAAGTCGATAAAGGATTGGCAATCTAAAAGGTGAACGATGAGTTACAAAATTACCATTTTGGCTAGCCGATGGAGCCTTACTTCTGATCGATGATTTAGAAGAAGTTATTGGATGTCGCTGATTGGCTCAACGGTATGAGCCTAACCATCACTGGAGCTTCCAAACACTATGTAAAATATACATCATTAGAGGCTTTCATTCTTGAATCCTCTTTGATAGAAATCCACTGGTTGGCTAAAACGTTGAATTTTGTAACAGCCCAGCCCTTACCGTTATTGGCACTATTAATCACGACCTTCTCGGTCCTCTCCCCCCTTTCCTCCTAGGTACCGGGTTCGATTCCCATGAAAGGAAAAAACTCGCTATTTCCTATTAATAGAGGTAAAGAGGGGCGAGAAGGTCGTGATTAACCGTGCTACTAACAGTAAGAGCTAGGATGTTACAGATTCCCCAGGCTAATTAGGGAATGTCGCCATGGAAAAAGGATGGACCTTTTCAAAGCTCAAGGAAACAACCTTATCCAGATCGAGCTCATCAATGATACTTCTGTTTGCACCGGGATCACCTGACTCGTAGTAGATATGGATGTTTCAAAAAACCTGAACTTTTTGGCTAAGCATTCGGGGTTGTAGTACACAGCTAAAATCTTGTTATCCCTACTTCATGGTTTTGTACCATAGAGCATGTCTCTAGATGTTAGGATCTTAGCCTAGTTCTCGTTCACAATAGCATGAATGTGGGAGGAGGGGGTAAGTTATCTCTTCATGCATCAGACACCCAATTTGGACCACATCCCTCCATGAAGATAGGAGTTAATGGTTAAGATCTGATTCAGTGAAAATAGTCGTGTGGCTATAATTAATGTTGGTTTGTTATTACCTATAAGATGTTAGTTGCCTCCACATGACTAGACCCTCATTAGGAATTGATTCGAGGTTCAAAGTGGTATCCAAAAATTCAAGAAAATAAAGTCTAAACAAAAACCAAAGAAACCAAATTGGTCCGCATAAAGTCATTATATCATTTCCTTCCTGAGGCAAGGTTTATAACGGCTACTTTTTCGGTTTTATGGCGCAATGATGACATTGTTGATGCCCAATTGTTACTTTTTGCATTGCATCATCCCAAAAGCTATTAGCTATTTAATAATACAACACAAGATGAAATTTTTTACACCTATAAATAAATAATTTGTTAGCCAAGAACGGCAAACAGTCAAATTTTGGGTAGCCGGTTTCCCTTTAACCGAAGTACAATCAAGTGTGAAAGACACAATTGAATATGATTCAATCGAATCTTTCCTGAGTTTACCAAAGTCCACAAATGTCGTAGAGCCTTAAAAATGAGTCAAATCTTGATATTACTTGATAATGTGGCCATTGCGCTCATTTTCCATGTTTTTAGCATCACGAACGATCAACGTAGAGGCATGATTCTAGGAAAAGACAAGCGCAAATACTGTCAACACGACATGCCAAGAAGATAGGAAAGATGAGTCGTTCTTGCGGCGCCACGAATTCCCATAAGCGGAAGTTATCACACATTACGCATGTAAGACCCATAATTTTAAACTCTAAATTATGCAATTTTAGTATATTTGGTGTTAAATTGTTGAGGCATTTAACCCAATTTTAATTCATTTTGTGAATTAAATAGCAAAAACATATTTTATTAGAGTTTGTTATATGTTCATTATATATATATTTTTTTTTTTAGATCCGGTTAAAATTATTTGTCGAAGAATAATTTATTTACGTTACGAAGAATTTAATACCGGACAATTTTGTTAAAATTTATCTCTGGTTGCTGAAAATTTTACCTGTCAATTAAGTTGCAACGAGAGTAGATATTTTTATCAAAATAGTTTGAGATGTGAGTGAAGTGATGTGTGTATGGGTATGTTGATATTTTTGGTTTGGTTTATATATAAATATATATTTTTGGGGAGTTAGTAACATTTTTATATATATATATATATATATATATATATATATATATATATATATATATTATTTTGGAAAGCTAATGTATATATATATATATATATGGATAAGTAAAGGAAGGAAAAGGTGAAACAGAAAAGCAGAAAGCATTTCTCCTGCCTCGCGAGCAAATTCCTTTCTTCCTCTTTCTTTCGCTGGTTCGAAAAAGTGTTAGCGGTTTTCAAAACCGTCAAACACAAACCTCCACTTTTCTTCGACTTCTGAGCTCCATTTCGAGAAGTGACAGAAGGGAAAGTTGCTCACCTCCACGCTACGGTGCTAGTAAACCAACTTTGGAAGCGACGTCGCGAACGAAGTTTTCACTGGAATTAATCGCGGTGCCGTAATCGGTTGTTAAAGCTATCGTTAAGGTAAAGACTCCTTCCAAACTTTTAGTTTGCATTTAAGACCTTATTTGTAAACATGTGTAGTTTTCTATTTTCTTTTCTTTTTGTAAAGAAGCGTATGTTGTTGGACTCGACATTGGAAAGACCTAGATTGAGGAACAGTGGTGTGTGTATAATAATGAGTTGAGTGTTTGTGATTAGAGTGTGAAGAAGGTGCATGAGAATCGAATTATGCTTGGGTAACATTTTTTTATTTTGAAGTACAATGAAAAGGGGTATAGCATGAGCACCAATTTGAAATGGATATTTACCAGATAATAGTTAAATGTATGTTCTAAAGTTCACAAGTGTGTCTAATCTGTCTATTCTAATCACCTGTCAACTTGGATGTCCAAAATCCCAACTTGATTGAAATTAGACATGTAATGCTTGTTTACTTATACTTGGATGTCTCAATTTTCGTGTTTTTGGGTGTAGGCGCTAAACACTAATTATTGGTCTTGTGGTTATATTATAAGAATAATTAATTATTTTATTTAATTGTTATTATAAAAAATAGATGAATCGAACAGGGTCCGGTCGGAGTTTTGAATTTGGTGATTTATGGTTGAAAATTTGGAGATTTAAATTGGTGATTTATGGTTGAAAATTTGGAGATTTAAATTGGTAATTTATGGTTGAAATTTTGGAGATTTAAATTGGTGATTTATGGTTGAAAATTTGGAGATTTAATTTGGTGGTTTATGTTTGGAAATGTGGAGTTTTGAATTAATGTGATTAATGTGGTTGATTTTGTTAGTAATGGTTAACAAAAAAAGAAATTGATTTTGATGTGTTTGAGTTACGTAATGAGTTATTTTCAAATAAATGAGTTTGAATTGAAGTTGAAATTTTAAAAACAAAAAGTTTAGAGTATTTAATTAACTCAAAGTTTCGGTGCTTTAATAGTCGAGTGTGCGTATGTGTGATTTAGACAATATTTGTTTTATTTAGTTTTAACTAAATAATGTAGATTATTTGGTTGTAAAAGTTTGGTGTGTGAAAAAGATATGATTTTGGGAATTTTGTTGTGGTTGGATAAATTTTAGTTGTGAACAAATTGTTATAAATATTATGTTTATGTAGTTAGCTCCTTGAGTCTCGAAAAGGAATCGAGGCCGTGGGCACCGAGTTAGCGGTGGGGAGAACTCTGATATATTAATGTTGTTGTGGTGATTCATGTTTGGTGTGATTGATGTGTTCATAATTAATATTATGAATTAATATTGGTGTGATTTATGTGTGGATTTTGTGGAAGATGAATTGATGAAATTGGTGGTTTATGTGTGAGAATGTGGAGTTTTAAATTTGGTGATTTATGGTTGAAAATTTTGGAGATTAAATTTGGCGGTTTATGTTTGGAAATATGGAGTTTCAAATTAATGTGATTTAGGTGTGGTTTTGTGGAAAATGAATTGATGAAATTTGGTATGTATTGTGAATTGAATTTAATGTGAATTGTGGATTAAATTTGATGTGGGTTTGAGGAAAATCTGTTTTGAGTGTACTCGGTGAAATGCTTAAAAAATCATTATTGTTAAATGAGTATTAAAAAAGGAGAATCTTTTAATAGCTACATTTACGTAATGGTTGTGGTGATTCATGTTTGGGGTGATTGATGTGTTCATAATTAATATTATGAATTTTGAGATGTGTTTTATGTGTTGATTTTGTAAAAAAATGAATTGATATGATTTGGTGTGAATTGTGGGACTATGAGTTAAATATGTTTGAGTATGTTCTGTATTGAATTTGAAAAATCATTAGTGTTAAATGAGTATTAAAACTGGGGAATCTTTTAATAGCTACATCTACTTAACGGTTGTGGTGAAAAGAGTCAGAGTATGCTCATGCATTTTCATAGTACATGGTGACCGCAATGGGTCATGGTGATAGTGGTGACCGGATGGGCCACGGGATGATGCCATGTGAATTGTTGGTTCATCTTATACTTACGAGGGTTATCGTAACGTGCTGATCTGTGAGAGATTGCACTCTAGAATGTGCTGATCTGTGAGCGATTGAACTCTAGAAAACAGTGTAGGGCATGTGATAGGCTACACTTTAGTAAATCGTGCTAGCCTGTGAGAGATTGCACCTTGATAATTAGTATTGGCCTGTGAGAGACCGTATAATTATGATTTACCCCCCTTCGAAGAGGGTTTTGGTTTGAAATTCCGGAATCATGTGCATTGGCATATACGCATTGCATTAGGGTGCTTGGCACGCGAGTCATGTTTGATATACTGTGATGGTTGTATATACATACTCGGTTGTTGTTTCTATTTGTGCCGTAATTGATGAGTGTGATTGATTGACTTTGTGTGGTAAGTGTTGAAGAAGATCTAGAAAATTTCTCTAGTCTAGAACGATTGCCTCCAGAGAGGGAAGTCGAGTTTTCCATAGACTTGATTCTAGAAGCGGGACTCGCTTTGATGGCACCATATTGCATGTCTCCAAAGGAACTAGCATAATTAAAGTCATAGTTGGAAGACTTACTGTAGAGGGAATTTATTTGACCAACAGTTTTGTTTTGTGGAGCACGTGTTGTTTTACTTTAGAAGAAAAAAGGAACAATGAGATTGTGTGTAGACTATGTTCATTTGAATAAAGTGACACAATCAAGAATCATTATCCTTTTGTCGTGAATTAATGAGTTGATCAAGTAGTTAAAGGGAGCCTATGTGTTCTTAAAGATTGATATGTAGTTTCGATATCACCAGATCCGAGTGAAGCCAAGTAATATTAAGAAAATGGAATTTAGTCTGGATACCTATGGTGACTATGAGTATTAATAATTCCGTTCAAAGTGTCGAATAAACCTACCAATTAACGAACTATATAAATATCATCTTTAGGTTGTACTAGGATAAATCTGTTGTATTTATTGACTATATTTTGATTTGTGATAAGAACATGGAAAAATATGAGGAGCATATTATAACAACGTTGCAAGTGTTAAAGGACAAAAGTCTATTTTCAAAGTTGTCGTGGTGCTCATTTTCGCTCGAAATGTTTGCAGTTGATCCTTTAAAAGTGGGAGTTGTTTAGAAATGAAAGACACTGAAAAATGTCACATAAGTCAAAATTTTCATAGGATTCGTAGGTTACTATCAAAGATTCATTGTAAGAATCTCAAAGCTTGCATTACCTTTGACTCGTTTGACAAGAAAAGTTCATGTTTTCTTGTGGAATTCGAAGTTTAAAAAGAGTATCCATAAGCTAAAAGAAAAGTTGACAATTACGCCAATTTTTATTTTAGTAGACGTGTATAAACATTTTGTGGTGTATTGTGATGCTGCTAAACAAGGTTTAGGAAGAATACTTATGCAAGATGAAGATGTAGTTTTTTACATGTCAAGATAACAAAGGATACAAGAAGCAAATGTGTTTACACTTAAATTGTGGATACATTATCTCCATGGAACAAGATTTGAAGTGTTCAGGGATCATAAGAATCTACGATATATATTTAATCATAAGGATTATGAATTTAATTTCAATTACCAACTAGGAAAAGAAAATGTGCCGTTCCATGTTTTGAGTAGAAAAGTTGTAACATATATAAATATGAGAATTCAGTATATAAGACGTTGGAGGAATTCATATATATGATTTTGGGTTTTGAGTTGACATTATTGAGTATTAGGCTTATAATGCTTAGATTACAAGCAATTTGATGGAACAAATCAAGAAAGGTTAGGATAATGATTAGTTTTTGAAGAAAAAAATAAAACTGGTTAGTTAAAGGAAGCCAGGTGAAATCATTGAAAGCTCAAATGGAAATTTAAGACTTCAAGACTAAGTATGTATTCCTAACATTCCGAATTTGAGGATGTTGATTCTAGAAGAAGGACACCTAAGTAATTAAGTAATCATCGAGGATGTACTAAGATGTAGCAAGATTTGAGTAAGATGTTTTGGTGGTTAAAAATGTAGAAAGAGATAGTAGAGTTTATTTATGATTGTCTGACTTGTTAAAAATCGAAGATTGAACATCAGAAACCATTAGGGACATTCTCAAGAAGTTCATCAAAATTTGATGTGATATGGTTAATTATTGATCAGTTGACTAAATCAACGCATTTTCTTCCAATAAATATGAAATACTCTCTAGAGAAGTTAGCTCGATTGTATATAACGGAAATTGTAAGAATTCATGGTGTATTATGCAGTATTGTTTTTAGATAGAGGTCCAAGATTTGCTTTAGGATTTAGGAATCCTCTGCAAGAAGCTTCGGTAACATAGTTAAATTTGACTTCAGCTTATAGACCTCAGACCACCAAACATTCACAACGGACTATCAAATCTTATAAGATCTGTTAAGAGCTTCTATTTTAGAAGAAAAAGGCAATTGGGAAAAGTTTATTCCTTTGATTGAGTTCAAATATTATCATTTTAGTATTGGAATAGCACCTTATGAAGCTTCGTATATAACAAAATGTAGACCTCTGTTTTGTTGGTTTGAAACTATAGACCATATTGTGTTTGGACTACAGATTATACAAGAAACCCTGGAAAAAGATCAGGTTAATTTAAGAAAAGCAATAAGATGTTCAAAGTATGCAGAAGAATTATCATGATAAAAAGTCTAAGAAATTATATTTTGAGGTAAGATATCATGTGTTCTTAAAAGTTACACCTACTGAAGGAGCTGGTAGAGTATTAAAGATGAAGAAGTTGATGCCTAGATTTATTGAACCATATGGAATGTTGGAGAAGATTGGAGCTGCGCAGTATCAAATTGCTTTGCAGCCATTTTTGTTTAATCTGCACATTGTATTTCATGTATCCAAACTTAGGAAGTATATACATGATCTGAGTCATGTAGTGCAATCAGACACCGTTCAGATAAATAATAATCTTTCTTTCAAAGCTTTGCTGAAAAGGATATCAAATAGAAAGAATAAGTATCTAAAAGTAAACAATGCCTTTGGTGAAAGTGATTTGGGGAGGACTGCTGACAAAAGTGCTACATGGGAGTTAGAAGAAAAGATGAAGGTAGTATATTCGCGACTGTTTACCGCGGGTTAGTCAAATTTTAAGAAAATGATTATTGCCAAAAGAAAAAGAAATCTAACAACATAGGTTATTGAAGTTTGACTTGCTTCTAGCTTTATTACTAGCTAAATCACATGTTCAAATAGTCCCTCAAACTACATGAGGTTGTATTGAATATAAAGTGATAGATTAGAACTTTGTTCATCCTAGGATTTGTTTTAGTGTCTCAGATTTGACATTTTATTCAAAATTCAACATATCATTGAAGAAGTGATATGACACAAAAAAAAAAAAACAAATCAACATTTTGAAAACAAAACAGTTGGTCTAACAAAATTAAATTGATATTATCAAATCGAATATTTTCTTTAACATTTAATTTTTTGAATAATTTCAATTTCTTTCCTTAACAAAATATTTTTGTCATTCCTTGATTTTTAAAATAAAATTTTAGCAAACAAAAAAATGGAATGAATCAAAACACAAAACAAAGGAAACTAAATTAAAAGGTTTTCTAGTGGTACGAGACATTTACTCTTGGACAATAAAGGGCTCCATCAAGAGAGATTGAACTCTAATACCAATTGAATGTGTCATAAAATAGAAATAAGAGGGGTTTGAGTTATATTGACCATTTTACACTTGTTAACTTTAATTTCTTTATCGGAATCTTATTTTCATTTTATAAATTATTTTTTTAGAAGGTTGAGAGGATAAGACATAAAGAACCGGTACATGAAAATAAAGATATAAAGTAAGAGAAAAACACAATAATTTTTATATTAGTTCACAATAAAGAAGTGAGATAACATACCAAAAAGAAGAAGAAAAACAAATCAACATTTTGAAAATGTTTTGAAAACAAAACGGTTGTTCTTACCAAATTAAATTGAAAATATTTTCTTTAACATATAATTTTTTGAATAATTTCAACTTCTTTCCATAACAAAATGTTTTTGTCATACCTTGATTTTTAAAATAATCAAAACACAAAACAAAGGAAACTCTAATACACCTGTTAACTTTAAGTTCTTTATCGAAACTTTATGTTGACCATTTTACACCTGTTAACTTTAAGTTCTTTATCAAAAGCTTATTTTCATTTTATAAATTATTTATTTAGAAGGTTGAGAGGATAAGACATAAAGAACAAGTACATGAAAATAAAGAGATAAGGTATGAGAAGAACACATAATAATTTTTATATTAGTTCACAACAATTATTACTACATCTAGTTCTCCCCTACAAGATAGATTTTGGTTTAGTACATTCAATGACTTAATCCACTATAAAGTGACAATATTTCTTGATACATATTTGTTGGCATTAAGTGTTCTTAAAGCCTTACCAATCTAAGTATTATTTTTTTGCCTCTCAACACATTGAGTACTGTTCATCTCTCTAGACAACGATTATTATTTTCTTGTCTCTCCATGTATTGAGTAGTATAAAGCCTCCAAAATATTGTCTCTAGATTCCTCAAAATCTAACTTCACTCATCTTTTGAGTTGAGTATTATCCAAACCTCTAGGAAATGAATATTGTTCCTTGTCTCTCTAGGAATTGAGTATTATAAGGTCATTTTAATCCACCAGAACTATAGTATCTAGATCCCTTAAGATCTACCTTCACTCGACTCGTGAGTTGAGTATTATCCACTTCACTAAGCGACGAGTATAGTTTCCTTGCATCTCTAGGTATTGAATATTATAAGGCCTCTCATAGCCACTAGAAGTACAGTTTATGGATTCCTCAAAAGTTGGTTTCACTAAATCTTGAGTTGAGTATTATCCACATCTACAAGAACCAATTATTGTTTCCTTCCCTCTCAAGGCATTGGGTATTATAAGCCTCTTCAGGCTACCCAATATTTGGATTTCCTCAAGATCTTAGAGTCATTCTTCTCTTGAGTTGAGTATTGTTTGTCTCTTTAAACATCAACACAAAATTGGTGCTCTCAGCAATACGACTTCACCTGTCATGCCAAGGAACACGAGTGTTCTTTCAACCTCTCCAAGCATCAACATGTATTATTTAATATAGCCTCACCAAGCGCTGCAACATGTATTACTTACTATCCTCACCTGGATCACCAAACTTAGTCTTCCCAGCAATCCGACAATTGTCATACTAAGGTAAACGAGTATTCTAGCCTTTCCAAACATCCCCTTTTTACATTAAGGTTAGCCTATAGAGCCATTTACAAAGGTTGAGTTTGTATCTTTTGAATATAAAGTCATTTAGGATTCTAACTTCGTTAGGAAGATATACAAAGAATAAAATCATATGTCAAACCAAGTTATAACTTTCATTAAAGAGGATATTACCAATAATATTTTGATTGATTTACGACAAGAAAAATAGTTCTCATTGAGAGAGCATTTTAGATATTATTGTGGTGCAACTCTTAATTTGACCAACAATAGTTTCTTTGAACGCGTCAACTTCAACATTTGATTTGGAGTTATATTTGTAGAACTTAAGAAAAGAGTCATTGAAACATGGCCGATGAAATATCACCATTGCTATTGCAGACATCATATTTTTGTGGGAATGCTATTTGAATCAAAAGATGCAACCATAATGCAATAAAACTATGGCACATAAAAAATTCATATAACTATGTTGTGGACTGAGTCTAGATCAGACAAATATGTTGGTAAATGTAAAAATCATATGAGTGGATGTACTAGGAGGATTTGAACATGTTTTATTATTAGGAAATATATATGGGAAACAAGAAAAATCGATATGTACACACATGCACATATTAACATATTTGCGTATAACATTGTTGCCGTAGTAAGTGCATATCATAATGTTCGAATCAAGACAATTATTGTAGAGGTGCGTAATACTTTTGGTTACACACTACGCCAAAAATGGCATTTTATAGCGCGCCTTTTATAGCGCTTATTAAATAAAAGCGCTATTGTGTAATATTTTAAAATTAATGGAGGATACAACAGCGCTTTGGAAAAAGCGATGTTGTAGGGTCATAGAGGGTCACATAGCGCTTGCACATAATGTTTACAACGCTTTTACAGCACTTTTGATAAAAGCCCTGTAAATTAAAGCGCTCTCACATAATGTTTACAACGCTTTTGGAGCGCTTTGTATACAAACGCTGTAAAATATATATATATAGTGCTGCCACATTATGTTACAGAGCTTTTAAAGCGCTTTTTGTAAAAGCATCGTAAAATACATGTGCTTTCACATAATTAAAGGACCTATTAGAGCGCTTTTTATACAAGCGCTGTAAAATGGTGCATATTTCATAAAAATCATTCCTTTAAACAAATAAAAACAAATTTAATACGTTGTCCTAACCCTACTCTACTCTAAGAACCCTCCTCTCCTCTACTGTGCGCCCATCTACTGCTCATTTAAAACACATTGGATACGTTGTCTCAGGTACTGTATTTATTAATTTGTTGTTGTTGTTGTCACTAAAACTGATAAATTGTTACCTAATAAATCATATAAAATATGTTCTTTTTTGAAATTTGTTCGATCTATTCTGTTTTGAAATCAGACTTGGACCTTGGTTTCCATTTTCCAAAAGTCGTGTGGTATTTTCCTATAATACCAAGATTTCGGCGCATCTATCGCAGTGAAGAAGATTCAAAACACTTGATATGGCATGCAGATGAAAGAATTAGAGATGGAAAGTTTCGACACACTGCAGATTCTCCACAATGGGCAAAAATTGATCACGAGTATCCTGAATTCGGGAGAGAGTCAAGAAATCTATGACTTGCACTTTATATTGATGGAATGAATCCACATGGTCTACAAAGCATCTCACACAGCACGTGGCCTATGATTTTGTTGATTTATAACCTACCTCCATGGTTATGTATGAAGCGTAAGTTTATGATGTTGTCTCTATTAATTTCTGGACCCAAACAACCGGAGAATGATATCGACGTATACTTGACTCCTTTAATTGAAGATTTGAAAAATAGGTGGGAGACAGGTGTGGAAGTTTATGATGGGTATAAGAAAGAATATTTCAATTTGAAGGCTATGTTGTTCGGCACAATTAACGATTTTCCAGCATATGGTAATTTATCAGGATATAGCATTAAAGGTCAGTGTGCATGTCCTATATGTGAAGAGAGTACAAATTGGATGCGGTTGAAACATTGTAAGAAGAATATATTTCTTGGACATCGTAGATTTTTACCTTATAGTCATCAGTATCGTGGGTGGAGAAATGCATTCAATGAAAAATCAGAGGAAAATACTGCTCCTTTAGCAACGACTGGATATCAAATATTTGAAAAAGTACAAGGTTTGACCAATAAATTTGGCAAACCTTTTACAGAAAAGCTTGTGAAAACTGGGTGGAAGAAAAAGTCAATTTTCTTAGAATTGTCATATTGGAAGTCATTGTATATAAGACATTTCCTCGATGTGATGCATATTGAAAAAAATGTATTTGATAGTGTTATTGGTACGTTACTCAATGTTCCAAGAAAGTCTAAGGATGACATCAATGCAAGATTGGACTTGGTCGATATAGGAATACGAAATGAATTGGGTTCCATAGAGAAAGGAAATCGCATATATCTACCTCCAGCCGTTCATACTCTATCTAGAAAGGAAAAAAAATGTTTTATGTAAATTTCTACACGAAGTTAAAGTTCCAGAAGGATACTCTTCAAACATTAAAAATTTAGTTTGTATGAAAGACCTCAAGTTAAAAGGTTTGAAGACCCATGATTGTCATGTTCTAATGGAGCATTTGCTACCAATAGGTATACGTTCCATTTTACCTGGAAAAGTTCGACGAGCCATAACTAAATTATGTTTCTTCTTTAGGAAAATTTGTAGTAAAGTGATCGATCCTCATAAATTACCGACATTGTAGAGGGAAATTGTTGTTACTTTGTGTGAGCTTGAAATGTATTTCCCACCCTCGTTTTTTGATATAATGGTTCACCTTACTGTTCATCTTGTTAAGGACACACAACTTTGTGGGCCAGCTTATATGAGATGGATGTATCCGATAGAACGATATATGAAAATATTAAAATGGTACATAAAAAGTAGAAGTCGACCAGAAGGTTGTATTGCTGAACGGTACATTGTCGAAGAAGTTGCTGAATTTGTACTGAATATTTGTCCAATGTTGAATCCATAGGGCTTCCCATGTCTCGTCATTCGGGAAGAATATCAGGAGAAGGGATAATTGGAAAGAGAGTAATGACTATATCAAGGACAAAATGGGAGCAGGCACAATTGTATGCTCTACACAATGATGATGAGGTTCAACCGTATGTTACAATACACATGGATCAGTTATCTAGTTTGAACATGAATAGGACTCAAAATTGGATAAGACGAGAGCACAATCGAAGTTTCATAACATGGCTAAAAAGTCACATTAACTCAAAGTTTGATATAGACCCCGGTTCAATTTCACCGGTTATGTAATTAACGGCTACACATTTTATACCAAAGAACAAGATGATCAAACCACTATGCAAAATAGCGGAGTCACTCTCGTAGTTGAAGCGATGCTTATCTCAAGTGCAAAAGACAAAAACCCAATATATGCAAATCTATAATATTTTGGGGTTATCGAGCTCATATGGGAGTTAGACTAAACAATGGTTCGTGTTCCCATATTTGGTTGCAAGTGGGTTGATAATAATAATGGCGTTCGAATTGATGAGTCAGGGTTCTTGGTTGTCGATTTTAATAGGGTGGGATACAAAGATGAGCCTTTTATTTTAGCGTCGCAAGCTCAACGAGTGTTTTATGTCACTGATCCTACTGATGATAAATGGTATGTTGTCCTATCAACCAATAAAATAAGTGATGATAACAATCACGATGAAGATGTTAGTAATGATCTATTCTTTGCAACATCACAACCACATGAAATTGATTCAACTAATGATGGTTTATATCTTAGAGATGATAATGATGAGGGAATTTGGATTAATCCATCGTTTCATATCGTTAAGGGACAAACAAATGTGAATCCCACCAGGAAAAGAAGAAGGGCATCTTAATGTGTTTAAGTGTTTTATATAAGTCATGTAATCTGAACTGAGTTCTGTTAAGACAAAATTATAATTAAATGTTTTGATGATAATTAAAACAAAAGGTTAATTAAGAATTATAATTATGATTCTAAGTGTTTTGATATTTAACTTGTGTATTTGAGTGTGTTAAAACAAGATAGGTACCAAGCAATTCAAAATAGATCTCATTAAAATCAAGAAAGCAAAAACAGCAAAACGAAGATAAATCCTGCCATATGTCTGTAAAACGAAGATCGATCTTCACTTCCATCAGAATCAAGAATGATCAGTTCTGTGTGAAAGATTGCATCCTAGAAGCTTTATTAATCTTATATCTTCATCAAGAATAAGCAAGGATAAATCTAAAACATAATCAGTCTAGAATTCGAAGAATCAAGACATACTTCATGAAGAAATATAAAAGCAAGATCATTCTTCATTTGGAAAAATGCAAGTACAAAGGTACAGGCTGTAAGGTACACTACAGTTGTACTTTCAAATCAATAGCCTGCACACTGACTCAAAGCAAGCGAGTCATCTCAGAAAGCTGACAAGATCGAGCACAAGTCAGATCACCTTCAACTAAACTGAGGATCGATCTTGGATTGCAAGAATGTTCTTGGATTCAGCTTGTTCACTCTTGCTTTTGGTCTGCTTCAATCTACCTACTTCCTTGTGACAGCTGGCCTCATCCCAACGGATATATGAGCTGTTCAAACCTCTCTTGAAGCCTATAAATACAGCATCAAAATGAAGAACAAAACACAACTCAAAGTGCCAAGCAAAACATCAATCTTACAATCATATTCGAGTTCTCCAATCTCATTCTTAAGCTTGCAGCTCCTTTCTTTGTGTTGTGTTAAAATCAGTAACAACTGAGTTTTAACTTATAGAATCTATTTCTCAAAAAATGGTTGAGTAAATACTCAGATTCTAACATCATATTAATCATTACTTTGTAACTCAAGGCTATTGTGTTAACATAGCTTAAGAAGTGTGTGAAAATTCTTTTATGTTGTAAAAGGTAGTTCGAAAAATCCTTTCTGAAAGAGTGTTAGGTAAATCTGTGGAAATCCTTTCTAAGGTTGAAAGGTGGAAATTGTGTAAAGATCATGATTGATCTGCGAAAAGTTGTGTAACAACCAAGAACAATCTTGCCTTGAGCACTTAGTGGAAAATCACTTTTGTGAGGACTAGACGTAGCCTGTGTTTGGGTGAACCAGGATATATGCTTGTGTAATCTCTCTATCTCTATCTCTATTTATTACATGCATTGCAATCTGTTTTTTATTTTAATAAAATTGATATTGTTGTTTTTACACTAACCAAGACCGTTCTTCGTTATAACCAAGATCAATCTTGAGTTAAACTTTCAGTTTTAAACATGAATTTTTAAAAAGGGGCAATTATAATTGAAACTTTCAGTGTTTGATCTGTCAGAATTGAGCATTTTAGTATTTAGCTTGAACTGTATTTGATTTTCTGCTTATATTGATTTTCTACTTATATTTAGCTTGATCTTAGTGTTTTATACTAAGTTCATGTAATTTAAGTGTTGGACCTGCCAGAACTGATTTTCTGCTTATATTGAACTTGAACTTGAAAAAGCTTTGTTTGAGTACAAGGCATTTTTCTTGAACTTGAACTGATCCCAATATGAGCTGATCATGTAAATTAGCATTGATATATAGGTGTTTAACTAATTATTTGGAAGGAAAAAAAAAATCCAAATATAGGTATTTTACTAATTATTTAGCATTTTACAGAAACTGAACTTAAATTGTAATTTAACATATTTAACTTGAACAGAACTGAACATAAACTTGTAATTTTACATCGCTTGTGTCAATAAGCGCTATAAAAAGCCTTTAAAAAAATAAGGAGGTCTTTTAAAGCGCTTTTTGGACAAGCGCTGTAAAAGGCTTTTAAAAAATAAAATAAGGAGGTCTTTTAAAGCGCTTGTTCTATAAGCGCTGTAAAAGGGTCACATAGCACTTGCACATAATAAAATAAAGAGGTCTTTTAAAGTGCTTTTTGGACAAGCGCTGTAAAAGACTTTTAAAAAATAAAATAAGGAGGTCTTATAAAACGCTTGTTCTATAAGCGCTGTAAAAGGGTCACATAGCGCTTGCACATAATAAAATAAAGAGATCTTTTAAAGCGCTTTTTGGACAAGCGCTGTAAAAGGCTTTTAAAAAAATAAAATAAGGAGGTCGTTTACAGCGCTTTTGGACAAGCTCTTTAAAAGGCCTCTAAAAAAGCGCTTTAATAGGCTTTTAAAATATAAAATAAGGAGGTCTTTTACAGCGCTTTTTCAAAAAAGCGTTGTAATAGGGTTTTATAACTAACCTGATAATAGTAAACCGCTTCAGTTTCCTCTTCATTACGTAATCTTCCCTACGAACTTCTGGCATTGCGAAACCTCCTCCTCTTCATTTTCCTCCTCATTGCGAACCCTATTGTCCCTACGAACCCTATTGCGAACCATCTCCATCTTCGTTACTATCCCTACGAACCCTCATTACGTACTCCATACGAACCCTCATTACATATTTCTGCGAACCCTACTGTCCTACGAACCGTTTGTATTTCTGCGCACTCTTCTCGCTGTTCGTACTTAACCGAAGCCGTAACCCTACGAACCCTACGTATTTCTGCGCACTCTTCAGGTATTGTATTTATTAATTTTTTTGTTGTCACTAAACTGCATGTTTAACTTATACTGCTACGTACTCAAACTACTGCATGTTGAACTTGTTGAAGTTATACTGAACTGCATGTTGAACTTGTTGTAGATAAATGGAGTACAACAATGATTTAGATCGTCAAAATGAGGAAGTTATCAATACTAAGAGTTATGAAAACGAAATTAAACGTGGTGCAACTATTATGCAAAAGGTCATCAAAGCAAGAAGTAATGGAATTAAATTTGAGGTATAGTATACTTTGTTTAGAATTTATTTTTTTATCTTTTTTGAAAGCATGTACTTACTCTATGAGTTTATTAGGTGGGATGGAATGAAAGTGGCCAGCCAATTGAGCCCAACAGTTCCATGATGGTAAGTTATATCGGTGCAGTTGTTCGTCACAATATCCCAATTACAATTGACGATTGGAGAGATAAAGCTTTGAAGGATGCTAAAGATATATTGTGGAATGATATACAGGTAACTTTTTTACTCCACTTTTTTGTTACTTATAATATTTTCCATTGAAATACTTTTACTCAAACTATATCTTTATTTGGTTTGCAGTCGGCTTTTAATGTTGATGAGGTGAGAAAAAATTACGTGCTTAGAGTTTCCGGAAAAATGCACAGGCGATTTAGATCTCATTTGTTAAATTGCTACTTAAGAGATCATGATGGAAATGTGAATGTTGAAGCTCCAAAAATATATAAACACTACATATCAAATGAAGAATTCAGCGCTTTTGTAGCTAAACGTGCAGACTCCGCTTTTGTGGTAAGTGATTAATTTATTAGCATTTGTGTTTTATTATTCATATTCATAGCGTATTTTAAATTTTTACACGGCTGTTATTTTTTTATATATAGAGTATAAGTACAGCAAATCGCGATAGGGTAAAAAAATCCAATGCATCCATACAAAAAATCGCGTATAGGGTATGCACGTTTAGAGCAAAAAATTGTAAGTAAACATCACTTTTATATAATGTGGTACATTATAAACTATAGTTTCTAACTAATATTTTGTTTATGATCTTAACGAATAGCTTTTGTTTATGTCTTAACGAAGAGCTACAAGAGGCGCAATCCGATCAACCATTAGGTCGTTATATTTTGTGGAAGGAGGCTCGTTTGAATAAAGATGCAATAGTTGATAATGAAAATGTTCAACAAGTGATAGAACAATGTGTAAGTATATTATCACTTTAATATTTTTTAATATTGTATTTTAAAAATGATATTGAACTTATCTTTTTAATCCTACATGTATTTTAGGAGAATCTAGAACAATGTTATGAAAATCAAGAGGAGAATAAACAAGTTAGTTGCAGGGACATACTTGGTAAAGTATTTAATGTTCCTGAATATTCTGGCCGTGTGAGGGGTAAAGGATTTGGCGTAACTCCAAAAAGCTATTTTTCACATGAGAAGCGCACAAATCCATCTAATGAGGAAGTACTAGATAAGCTGAAAATCCTAACAGAGCAAGTGACATTTTTGGTGAAGGCGAATAAGGAAAAGCAACTTCCGGAGTGTCAACGTGAAATGCAAAGAAAGAGTGAAAACGCTAGTTGCAACATTGGTCGTAAAAGTCTTCCAGAGGTAATTAATTACTTAATAAAATAAGAAATTTATTCAACCTAATTGTTTCACATACTTATGTATTAACCATTGATTTAGGGTGTCTCATCTTGCGTGCTGTATTTATCCTCCCCTACTCATCGCATGGTTGGAAAAGGAACATTGTACAATACCTTGGGAGAAGTATTACACAACACTTTGATCCCTGCCGGCCATGTTAAAGTTTCACCCGTGATTGCTTTTGAACCAAATGCACCATTGCCTATACCCGACAACGATGGAGATATGAAGTTTTTGGGAGAAGCAATAGGTAGTTACGTGGCATGGCCCAAAAATCTTTTTGGTCTAGATAAGGTATGTTTAATTGATATCTATATCTAATTGCACAATATATGATTATGATTGATTATATTTAATTGCTGATTTTTTCCGTTGTTAACTTTAATTTCACATTTATTTAGATTCTTACAAAATCTAAAGGGAATGATAAGAATATTCCTCGTAACGAGTCAGTCACTTCACCAGAAAAGGTTTGACATATACATCAATGTGTATACATCAACGATTAGCTTACTATAATAACTAACAAACTGATTAACCTCATTTTTTCAGATTCAATCAAAACCTGCCAGAAATCAACCGCACCACAGATGCATGTTCGTGGTAAAAATAAAGCTGGCAAAATTCAAAAATTGGATTGTAATTAATCTGCCAAAATTCAAAAATTGGATCGTGAAAAATCAGTTGCTGCTCCTAAAATAAGTCATCCACGCCTTTCTCGATTTGGGTCGTGTCTTGACATACAAGCAAAAACGTATATGGACAACAATGATTCATGTATCATAAACATGGAGAAAGCTATTTACGGAGATGAGTATGAAGAATTACTTGATAAAGAGCACATATATGAACTTCTCAATCATAAGGAATTGAGTGCTACTGTCATCAACATATACATTAGGTAAAATACTTTATTTAAGATAAAAATTACTTTTAATTGCATCACTGCCACATTTATTGGTAATTAATCTAATTTGACATTTTCATTGAAGGTTTTTGTATGAGAAGTTGGTGTGCATGCGCAAATTCTCAGATAGATTTTCATTCATGTCTCCGCATAAGCTTTCCATGTTTAAACTCGATCCAGTTAATGTAAAGAAATATGTTGTTGATATCCTATTGGGAAACAAAGAGAAGGATAAGCCGTTTCTTGCGCCATATAATTCAGGGTAATTATATATTCTTTATCTATCTCTTTTTTAATTTATGATACTTAATTTATCAGTTGTGTAAACAAAATTGCCAACCAAATTTTTGTTGTTGTAGGCAACATTGGGTGTTGTTTGCAATCAATGCCACCTCTGAAATTTTATACTATTTAGATCCACTGCACGTCCATTACAACAATCACTCGGACATAAAGACTATCTTCGACACGTAAGTAATATTCATTTATTTCTTACATATATAAATAATGTGTTTGGTAATTGAATAATAATCACATTTATTTGATAGTGCTTTACAATTTTTCCGAGCTCAAAGGGGTGCTACAATGTCGAAGCAAAAGTCAAACAACATCACATGGATTCCAATAAAGGTTTGAAATTTTTGTTATAGAACTTAATTGTATGCCTTTAAAATTTCATTTACAATCAATGCACAAATATTTATTGACTTATATGTTTTATTTTATAGTGCCCTCGTCAAACTAACAACATAGATTGCGGGTACTATATATTGCGATTCATGAAGGAGATTGTTGATATGAATCAAAATATAATTCCAGAAACGATATGGTATTTTCATTATATTTTGATTTTCATATATAAACCATGTATATATTTGATTCTAACTTATTTATGTTCAAATATTATATCGCACAGTACTTTGACAATTGCAGTCCAACATACTCTGAAAGTAATCTAACTAAAATAAAGGTAGACTGGTGTCAGTATGTGAGCGAACTGAAAGTTATTTAATTTGCTGGGAAATTGGCATGCTGCAGGTTGTGAAATTGGCATTATTGCTGAGAATATGTAAAAAATAGTACTGTTGTGAATATGTAAAAAATATGTAAAGTTATATAGTTCTGTTGTGAATATGTAAAAAATATAGTACTATATGTGAATATGAAATTGTTGTACATGTTTAAATGAAATTGTTGTTGCTGTGAAATATATGTAATTGAGTGTTGTTATGAACTGATTGTTGCTGTATATATGAACTGATTGTTGCTGTTTAAATGAAAAATATAGTAATTGTGGCAATATCATGTACTTGATGAATACGATTTTGGAAAAAAATTATAAGACAGCGCTTTCTTATAAAAATGCCATAAAAGACCTGTTTATACAAACAAGCTTTATTTTAAAAATTCCATTAAAAAATATTAATCCGGTATACAACGCTTTTTATTAAAACTAGTATAAAAATGAACCTATTACAGCACTTTTTTGAAAAAAGCGCTGTAAAACTGGCACTTATTACAGCGCTTTTCTGAAAAAGCGCTGTAAAACTAGTACAACAAGCAGCATTTTTTAGAATAGAAAACTAGTATAAGAATGCACCTATTACAGTGCTTTTGTGAAAAAACGCTGTAAAACGTGCATAAGAATGAACCTATTACAGCGCTTTTGAAAAAAGCGTTGTAAAACTAGTACAATAAGCAACGCTGTTTAGAATATATTTACAGCGCTTTTGAAAAAAGCGCTGTAAAACTAGTACAACAAGCAGCACATTTTTAGATTAGATTTACAGTGCTTTTTCAAAAAAGCGTTGAAAAACGATTATAACAAGCGCACTATATATGCATCTATTATAGCGTTTTTTTATGAAAAGCGCTGTAAAACTACTCTAAGAGAAGTGTTGAGTGCTATATATTACAACGCTTTTTTATTTTAAATAGTGTTGTTGTATCTTTTAACAGCGCTAGATACTACAACGCTTAAAAGCGCTGTAAAGGGCTTAAAAAAAGCACTGTAAATTACTAATTTTGGCGTAGTGTACACTATTACATATAAAAAAAGGCTTGGAAGGAAAAACAAATATCACTAGCAAATGACCTTGGTGACTTGTAAGCCTCTTATAGTGAGCTGCCTAGATGGATGGATGTTGTCGATCCAACTGTCTATACCAGGCACAATAGTAATATAAAACAAAACCGAAGGTCCAAATAGAGTAATTCATACATGTGTGATCCGATCATTTAAGTGCAGCCACTCCTTCTGATCTAATATTTTTTTGTTGAACTAGCTATCTTCTGATCTTTAGTTTCTAGACGATCTTTAACTCTTGCCTTCTAGCGCACTTTATAGTTTGATATCATCAAGCAATAATAACTAGATGATTACTATCAAATGAACTCAAGTCTTTCTAAATTTGCTTTACTAAATATATTTCTTGCAGACTTAAAGCAATTGTCAGAAAATAAATTGTTCTCTTATTATGTATTGCTTTTTATCATCAAAACATCAGAGTAAGCATTGTATAGGAATAAGGATAAGAGGTCTATTATCCATTTGAGCACGAGACTCCCGTGGGATGTGAAAGTTGCATTTTTTTTTTTTAAATAAACATTACAATAGAGTTTTTTATATGTAATTGTGATCATTTTTCATTTTGGGAGCTACTTGAGGATGATCGGATATGAATTATAATTATTATATTTGTAATTAATGTGATGTTATTTTAATAAATAAATTCTTGTTCTCTCAACTTGATTCAGATATAATTTGAATATCAAATTTATTTTATTTTTATTTAAAATAATTCTAAGAAATCAACTAGATTAAATTAATTTAAGAATGATTTTTGGTAATATAGAATTCATTCAAAATTTGCCCCAAATTAAGTTAATATGTCACAAATTTATATTTTCCATTTGAAGTATTTTGTCTGAAATTCGTCTAACAAATATTGCATCAAAATTTGGGACGAATATTATAATTGGCAACAAGTGTTTTTTGGACAGGGTGTATTTGGTCTGAAATTCGTGCGAAAATAATTTTATGTCCAAAATTTATATTAAAAATGTCTAAAATCCATACGAAAATCCTATTGATAATGAGATGTTTTTACAAGTGTCCCCATCTACAAGATCGATTTTGGTATTTTAAAAGAGAGTTCTACACTTTCGACGTTTTCTAGCACTTAGGCCTAAGTCTTTCCATCTTAATTAACAATCGATTTTGAATAAACGTTTGCTAACCAGATCTACCATTTTCCATTTGAACGGATATATAGATCATTTACATATGAGAGTAAAGTGTAATTTCCCACTATTTAAAAAAAAAAAATATTCAAATATTTTTCTCTCACTTTGAATGATAGGATATGACCTTTTACTCTCTTATAAGTAAATTAGATATTAGAGAATCCATTTCCCATTTGAGTAAAGGTTCACGCACACGTGCCCTCCCCCACCCCACTTCATCCTTGCACATTCTTACTTGTACGGATGTCAATTCTTTAAATTAATGTATCTTTAAATTTAAAAATAAAGAGTAGATTGCGACATAAATTTAAATAAAGCAGAGAAGAAAAATAAACACAAATGATTTTCTTTGACAATCAACCACCATTTCCTCTCTCTTTTTAATTATTATTATTATTATTTTATTTAATTACATCGACATTGCAGTCTGTGTGTAATTGCCAAAAATACGATTAAGAATTGCAGCCAATCGAACTCCTCCTTGAGCTAATCGCAAATTGACTATAGGAAAACGTGACAGGAAATAATCATCTGCAAAGTATATTTTCATGATTTAATTAGAAGAAAAAAAACATATATATATATATATATATATATATATATATATATATAAGGAAATAGGTTCACTAAGAGAGTTATGAACTTGTTATAACTTACCTTCGAGTGTTGAGCCTTCAGATGCATCTTTATATGCCCATTTACAAGCATCTTCATTACTTTCAGAAGCGTATCTAAAAATAATACCCCAAAGTCAATCGTGGGAATTCTAGCCAAGTATCATAGATAAATAATCTCTGACTCACATGAATAAAAATATATTTTTGTTCTTATACAATATACTTGGATCAAGTTTAGTTATTAAAAAAAAGAAGTTGCTAAGGCACTTGTTAATGAATTAATAAAGGAAACAAAACTAAAATTTTAGGTGTAAATAAAATCAATTTTTAAAATTTCAAAGTATTGAGTTCACGACTTTCAAAATTATATTTTGAAAAAAAATTTGTTCATATTTAGATTTCTATTTAGTGATTTTAAACACTAAATAAAAGAAGGATTAAACATGAATACAAAATTTTGTAAGTATTAATTGTAGAGTAATTTTATAAGAACTAAAATTTCACGGGATTAAACATTTTCATGCAAATCATCAAACAAGAGAGAATGATTAGATATGAATGATTTTTTTAAGAAATAAAATTGATAGTGGAGTATTTTATAAGAACTAAAAAAACATATTTAAGGTGTATTCCTTTATTGCTTGTGTAAAATGGAATTTGTTGTTCTATGAAACAGAGGATTTTACTAACATATTCTTGTATTCAAAATAATGCATAATAAAAATGTTATTTGAGCAAATTCATAATAACTTATCCTAGCTACTAATAGGTGTGAATGGAACATACATGATTGGGCATGCGATGTTATTAGAATTGCAGTTCTCCCATTCTTCTACTTCTTTAACCCATACTTCCTGTTTATTCAGATAACACGACAAAAAGTGGGAGAAAAATTATATGAAACTTTGAACGTATACAATTTCCTGTGATAACTAAAAAAATAAATATGATGCATATTAATGGAATACCGTAATATTCTGTTGAATTGCATCAATGAACTCCCCCATGTCTGAGTCATAGAATCTTTCAACTTCTGTCTCAAGTATGCTATCATCCCAAATCTACATACGGTATACAACTTGATAGTAAATACTAGTATAATAAATATATATAGTATTAAATATATTTAATTTCTATAAAATTATGTTTTTTTAAGTTTAATTCCTGCGTCAATTTTATTCAATTTTAGTTTTTTTTTTTAAAAGTATACAGGAAATGAGTGTTTTTAGTACATGTATAAAGTCCTTATAACAGTAAATTAGAGAATAAAATTAAACAAAATTTATGTAAGGACTAAATTTTTAAAATATTGAATTTTATATAAAAATTATTTAACAGTTTAGAATATGTTTTATTACAAAAAAAAAAAAAAAAAGTGGTGAGTTAGACATACATGGTGAAGATTTTGCTTTCTTGTGTACCAATGAACATTAATTGTATTGCCTCCTTTGTCCGAGAGAAAGCCACAATGTAGGGGCTGCAGGTTAAAAATATAAATGATTCGCATTATATACTGTTTTAGATCAAAATTAATGTGTTAGATATGTTTATTTTGTGAAAATATTTCAATATTTTCATTGTTTTTACAAATAGATATAATTCTTCATAAAAGACTCTTACCTCTTTATTATTAATATGTATAATTATTACAATTTTTTTTTTTTAAAAAAGTATTCCCAAAAAATAACTCTTATACGTGTGATTCGGTGCTCGCATAGATACAAACCTGATGAATGTCTCCTACAAAATGTGAAAGGAAAAATAGGGCTTGCGTAAGGTTATCTGATATAGGCATAGTGATGTCACAATATCCACACAAGAATTTGTTAGAAATAAAGAAGAAATATACAATAACAAAATAATTGGGTACAATTGAGGTAAGTAAATTTTTATTTATTTTTTATTAAATGAGGTAAGTAATTTGAAAAGGGAACTTTTACATTCAGATTTTGTGGCAGTTCCATATTCGAGGAGCTGGTTGGTGTAATTTGTAATGGCACCCACAACACATCGCCCCTTAATATCAGATTTCCGATCTATACAATCCCCTGAATTAATGTTAAAACAACAATAGGTACTCTCTCCGGTTCTTTTTATTAGAAAGAGTTGAATTAAAATTTAGTCAACAAAAGTAAAGGTATCTAATTTATATTGTCGCATGAATTAAATTAACATGTGTTTTACTAACAACATAAAACACATCCAACACAACATGAAAAAAAAGTGATAGATATTTGGGTTTTTAAACATTTTCATTAGTTAGATGTTCGACATTCAATCAGTGCATATGAAAAAAGAAATATTGCAAGACATCAACTTATTGAATGGATCTCAGTTATTAGAGAAATTAATCTATGGAGTTGCATGCAAAATAATTTTTTTAAGATAATTGTCTGGACATCATCTTATTTTTTACTCAAAAATTGTCTTATACACATGCTCAAATGTATTTCAATGTTAGGATAACTTTGCAAATATTGAATAAATAGATTTGGATCATCCCTTATTTTTGTTTTTGTATAAAATCATCAAAATTATTTATGTGTCTATCTCTCTCCTTTTATTAAATAATTATTTATTGTCTATCTCTCTCCTGACATGAGAGAGAAAATGAGAAAGGAAAATGAGAAGATCCAAATCCTTAATAAATATGTACATAATGTGTCAAATAAGTGCTTAGAGGTTGACTTTTATAAGGAGAATAAAGGAATTAACATATTGTTATTGTAAAATTATTTTATATCGACAACCAATAACAATTTGTCACAACAACAACTAATGAAATAATTGTCTTTGATTTAAAAACTGCAAAATATGATGTGGCAGATTGAATGATTACGATGGATTGACAATGTAAAATTATTTTACATTATGAGGCATTACCTTTGAACTCTTATGTAATACGAAGAGACAAAGTTTAAATCTCATCTGAGACATTTATAAAAATGATCATTAGTATCATTGTTATTAATAATAATTTATTTTTCCCCAATTTATTTAAAAAATGTTATTTATAACCAAAAATCGTCTTATGCACATGCCTAATCATATTTCAATGTTTAGAGAATTGTGCAAATATTTAATTGACTAAATTACTCTTTTGACCCCTTATGTTATTTCTATATTTCACTTTTATCTCTTAAGTTTTGTTTGTTTTATTTTAGCCCCTCTAGTAGTTTTCATTCTATTTTAGTCACATAAGTTAGAAACATTAAAGATTTCGGTCCCTTAAGGTACAAAAATTAGACATTTTAGTCTCTTAAGTTAAAGTGTTATACTCAATTAGAAATAACCAAAATATATAACGTATGTAACTTAAGACACCAAAATGTTTAATATTTGTAACGTAAAAGATTATAATATAACAAAAATAACTTGAGAGACCAAAGTGGTTAATGCTTGTAACTTAAGAGATAAAAAAAAAACTTGAGACAAAGTGAAATTTAAAAATAACTGAATGGAACAAAAAACATAATTTATCCTATTTAATAAATACGTCCACAAGGTATTTTTTCAATAGTTAAAGTTTAATTTTGAAATCCTAAAAATGATTATTATTGTCACTTTTATAATTTATCCGATGAAGATTAATCATCAACCGAACTATAAACACTTCACACCAATTATAATATGAGTAAAAAATAAACACTTCACACCAATTATAATATGAGTAACTTTTAACACTTAATTGTTCATAGTTTTAAACTTTTTTCACATGGGCATTGGTTAACATCGATCTTACACAAGAGTGAGGGTAATTAGTAAAATAAACTTAAACCATGAGAGGTGAATGAGAAAGGATCTTACTACTGTCGTTGTAACTGCAAACGGAGTCAGGAGTATCAGCAAAATGCAAAGCAGACGACCAAGGATAGGCCAACTTCACATGATCTGCCCATGAACACTTACTAGATAAGTCATTGTTTGCAGATTCTGGCAACAATTTTTTCACAGCCTCCGCTGCTGCATTGCTTAGGCGAGCCTGTCAAAAGATAACAAACCAAAATTAATTACCACAATTCGAGAGATTAATTTCTACAATGTCATGCAGAGGATACGTGATTTAATTACATTTTACACAATCTATAGGCAGGATCCTTACCTGAGCAATCTTACAAACAATGGCATGGCCATCATCTCCCCATCCTTTGGCATTTTGAAGCAAAAGCAAGAATGAAACTATGGCCACTAGCACAATTTTGCAACAACCCATAGTACTCTCTACTCTATTATAGCACAAAAGTACTTACTAAAGTACCCTGCTTTCCATAAACATATATATAACAAAAAACTCCTTGTGCAAACACGAGGGAGTGTTATCTTTGCACATTTTAAAAATATTATATGTAATACTTTTTAATGGATTTGAGATTTTAAGTCAATAAGGATCAGCTATCTGATAAATTTATTGCCCATTACGGAAACGTGGTATATATTATATTTTTTCGGGATGTTATCTTCAGATCCAAAAACCAATAATATATTCAATGATGAAGGAAGCATTTTGTTAAATGACAGCGACATGTGAAAGGGTTGATTTATACTTAATTTAATTTTGATATAAATATATAATTGGTCCATCCAATTATATACTTTTTTTTTTTTT
>JBBPBQ010000004.1:17479243-17643421 GCA_037974755.1 Cicer yamashitae | reverse complement strand
TTTTTTTTTTTAATCTTTGGAAGTCATTTTGTTTAATTTTCGCCTCTATGATATATTTTTGTATGTTTTTTATCTTTTATTTTATTTTATTTTAATCTTTGTAAAATTAATTTTTATTAGAATGAATCTTTGCAACATATATAATATTTAATTTAGTCTCTAAATTATTATAGATATATAGAATTACAGAGACCAATTTCAATAAAAATTAATTTTGTAAGGATTAAAAAAAAAGAACAAGGACAAAAATCAAAACAAAAATATTTACAAGGACAAAAAACAAACCAAAAATCTACGTGCACTAAAACAAAAACAAAAAACGCATATTTGCAGAGATCAATCGTATATTTAAGCAATTAATTTTTTTGGCTTAATTACCCTTATAGTCCCTTAACTTATTATTTTATTTCACATTATTCTCTTAATTATTTTTTGTTCCGTTTTGATCCATTAACTATTTTTCCGTTAGTCAAGTTAGGCATTTACATTAATTTATATAAAAAAAAACTTTAAGAAGTTTTGTCATCTCACTTATCTTCAAATTCATAAACCTATAAATTTATGATTTTCTTCAATCTAAAAACACAGAAAATTAATCAAACACGTAACTTACAAATTCAAATTTATAACCTTTCAAAATCACAAAAATGAAAAATTCCCAAACTCATTCTTTTAATTGTCATAGTTATAAATGTAAACTCAACAACACACTTTATATGTTCAATGTCCTTGAATTATGTCAAAATAGTCTCTTGAAATTTCATCAATTGTCACAACTTCATAAGGAAACACAAGAAACTCTTTACTATCAAACTCTATTCTCTTTCTTTGGCATTGCACTTTCACAAAATCTAAGAAAAGAACTCAGTTTTTCATTTCCACAACATCACTACCTCAATCCCTTTGCTTCCAGATTACCTATCTAAAGTAACTCCAAATTCAATTCCAAATAACTCAACTTCTTCTAGCTTTGATCCATCTCATTTTGTAACCACTCCAAACACATGTGTTCATATTTAATCTAAGCAAGATTGGGTAAATAAAGTTGATTCAACAAATTTAGCACTTCTCGACATTGTTTGTGAATTTGACCTCACAGATCGATTTTAATCATTGTCATGCTTGTATTCTAATTTTGTTTGATAATTTACAAGAGAATTCTAAACAAGCAGAATGGGTTTGGGGTTTTTCTATTTTTTATTTTTGAGTTTGAAAGGGAGTGGATTAGAATTCGTAAATTAAGAAATTGGAAGGTTATGGGTTTGAAGGTCATAAATTTTCTAGATTTTTATATTACAGAAAATCATAAATTTATGAATTTATGGATTTGAAGATAAGTGAGATGAAGGACATAATAAAATTTAGCATTTTTTGGTATAAACTAACGGAATGACCGACAAAAGCATAATTAAAGGATCAAAATAAAACAAAATATAATTAAGCTGAAACTAAACTGAAACCAAAAAATAAGTTGACGAACTAAAAAAAGCAATTTAGCAATTTTTTAAGAAGTCATTGCAACAGCATCGTAGCTGTAATTTAGATCCCATCGACTAAATTTTGCCAACATTTACCACACAATATAAAGAAGGTTTGTAGCGTAATCGTAACTTTAATTTAAAACCACAGTATCGTCTAAATAAGTAACATCTCGAAATCACGAAGATGTGATCTCAACAAAGATAAATAGACTTAACTCTCTAAGAGAATAAAGTACATCCATCCGAAAAAGTAGTGATACACCAACGCCTTCAGCAAAAATAACACAGAACCTAACATCAATTGTTCCTACAACAAGAGACCAAAGCTTAACAATACTTGGCAGCTAGATTTTCTGGTTCATCATACTCGTTTACCCCTGCTCGCGACACAATATTAACTCCAAAGTCTTTCTATATAAGTTTCAGAAGCCAAACCTACTTTCCCTTCAACTATAAGTCTATAACCAGATATTGATGCTCCTACTCGTGGGTTTTTTATATGTTCCTCATTAGTTGTTACATAAGTAAACAATAGGATTAGAGTACCAACTAGAAAAAGATCAACAAGAATTATTCCTAATCCTACTTATATACCATGACCATGACGGTGCTTTGATGGCATATACAGCACTTGATAGTTAATCCTTCACAGCACTATTGAATAATTTGTTCCTCAATAGCCATAAAATCTAAGTTGTTGCTAGTCCAATCAAATTCTTCACCTTTTTAGCCTTTTGTCCAGTTAGCATATATACTGCTAAAATGAAGAAAATGGGAGACCATATCTTCATCATCTTGCTTTATGACGTGGATTGGTGGTGCTCCATATGAGATTAATCTAACCAAATGCTTTCGTAAAATAAAGTGACAAAATAAAATGGAAAAAGAAAGAAAACAAAAATAGATTTAGTTGAAAAGATAGAGAAAAACACGTTACAGCCAAAGATCATCGTAAGTCAATGAAGAATCGTTGCAATGGTAAGAAAATCGTTGATAAAATTAAGTTATAATTCAAGAACTAAAAGAGACATAGTTCAATTCACTTACCATTCTCATTAGAGAAACTATTATATAGTCTATGTCAAACACGGATAATGGACACTCTATTGTAAAATTAATTTTGTATTTTTTCTGTTTATCACACATATTTAAATAAGTGTGTTTTAGTAATTTATATTGTTTGTGTAAAAATAATTAATAAGTAGATACATTTATTAAAATGGCTTATGAAAATTAAGTTTGATTTTGTTGATGGCATAATAACATAGATAACCATTGAAAGTTACATCTATAATTTGATATAAATTAGTTATATAAGCTAACCTATATGATTATACACTATTTTAAATGTATTAATAAATGTACTTGTGAGGGATTATGTTATAATCTATTGCTTTTTTATGAAATTCTATCAAAAATCTAACTATAATAATTGTATATATGTGCAATGAAATAAATCAAATATTTAGAGATTTTATATATTAATTGTTAGATTATTAGCCTCTGACTTTGCATGAAGTAACTACTTCCTCCTATAAATTTTATTTATAAATGTTGACGTTTATATTCTTGTCTAAATAAATATGTTTTTATATATTGATATGCTTTTGTGTGTAAACTTTTTATATACATGAATCGTAAATATATTTATAATATATATGTACACTATGTCTGTAAATTTAAAATTAACTATTACAAAAGTCACTATTTGAATATTATTTTAACTTATTTGAATATTATTTTAACTAAAATTATGTTTGTGCTCCTTTAAAGTTTAACTCATTTATAAAATTATTGAAAAAAAAAATTGAATTGGTTTTTTTGAATATCAACATATGCGATGTTCGACGTTGATATGTCCTTAACACTATTAGATAACATTTTAAAATCAACAAAATAATATTTTTTTGCCATATTGATGGCAAGCAATATCTTTTCCGTATTGGGCCTTCAATTTCTAATAAATTTTTTAAAAGTTTTTCCTCCTCTTTTTGAGCATCTACTTCTTCAAAAAAATTAAAAGATTCTCAAATTGAAGTATCAATACGAAATTATATTTTGTAAAAAAATGTATTAAAAATAAAAGTCCATTAAATTATGTAAGGGTCTTGAAACCCATTAACCCATTCAAGTTTTACTATAAATAAAAAATATTAATTAAAAATCTTAATTTGATACTTTGTCAAAATAGTAATTATCATATAGCATTAATGATTTGAAATTTAATCAAAAAAATTAAGAATGAAGATCCAGTTTGATCTATGAAAAAATTAAAAATACATTTTAGTCCTTGAGAAAAAAAATTGGGCCAAATTTTTTGAACCATCATCACAAAATTGTTTTTTTATGCTCGGCAACTTAATCATCCTACGTGTAATATCTTTTAAAAGGGACAATTAAATCTCTAACAATAATTAAAAAGAGATGATTTGGTTGCTAACAATAATTAAAAAATAGATAATTTGATCTTTGACAATAATTAAAAATCGAAAATATATATCATAATTTGTTAGTACTATAGTTTATATTTGCTAACAAATTCTAATAGTACTAATATTTTCAAGAAATGTAGAAATCTTAAAAATTAAGGATTTTGAAGTGGAGGTTTCTCTTAAACATTAGTTTCCAAGTTTTGTTTGTATTGTGTCAATAAGACAACGCAGTACTGCGCGAAAAATAGCATTTTACAGCGCTTTTTTGAAGCCCTTTACAGCGCTTTTAAGCGTTGTAGTATCTAGCGCTGTTAAAAGATACAACAACGCAATTTAAAATAAAAAACGCTGTAATATATAGCTCTCAATACTTATCTTAGAGTAGTTTTACAGCGCTTTTCATAAAAAAACGCTATAATAGGTGGATATATTCTGTGCTTGTTATACTCGTTTTACAGCGCTTTTTTGAAAAGCGCTGTAAATCTCTTCTAAAAATGCGCTGCTTGTTGTACTAGGTTTACAACGCTTTTTCATAAGCGCTGTAAATCTCTTCTAAAAATCCGCTGCTTGTTTTACTAGGTTTACAACGCTTTTTCATAAAAGCGCTGTAATAGGTGCGTTCTTATACTAGTTTTCTATTCTATGTTGTACAATTTTTACAACGCTTTTTCATAAAAGCGCTGTAATAGGTGCATTCTTTTACTAGTTTTACAGCATTTTTTTGAAAAAAACGTTGTAATAGGTTCATTTTTATACTAGTTTTAATAAAATGCGTTGTAAATGAAATTTTTAAAACAGATCTTTTATGGCATTTTTTTAAGAAAGCGCTGTCTTTTAATTTTTTTTTCCAAAATCATATTCATCAAGCACATGATATTGACACAATTACTATATTTTTCATTTAAACAGCAACAACAACAATCAGTACAACAATTACATATATTTCAATACTATTTTTTACATATTCCCAGCAACAATCAGTACAACAATTACATATATTTCAATCAGTACTATTTCTTCATATATACAGCAACAATCAGTATAACAATTACATATATTTCAATACTATTTTTTACATATTACATATTTTTTTACATATTCACAACAGTACTATTTTTGTACAACTTCCCAACAATAATGCCAATTTCACAACCTACAGCATGCCAATTTCCCAGCAAATTAAATAATTTTCAGTTCGATCACATACTGACACCAGTCTTCCTTTATTTCAGTTAGATCACTTTCAGAGTATGTTGGACTGAAATTGTTTAAGTACTGTACGATATAATATTTGAACATAAATAAGTTAGAATCAAATATATCATAGTTTATATATGAAAATCAAAATATAATGAAAATACCGTACCGTTTCTGGAATTATATTTTGATTTATATCAACAATCTCCTTCATGAATCGCAATATATAGTACCCGCAGTCTATGTTGTTAGTTTGATGAGGGCACTATAAAATAAAACATATAAGTCAATAAATATTTGTGCATTGATTGTAAATGAAATTTAAAAGGCATAGTTTATTGTAAATGAAATTATGTTCTATAACAAAAATTTCAAACCTTTATTGGAATTCATGTGATGTTGTTTAACTTTTGCTTCGACACTGTAGCACCCATTTGAGCTCGAAAAACTTGTAAAGCACTATCAAATACATGTGATTATTATTCAATTAACAAACACATTGTTTATATATATATATGTAAGAAATAAATGAATATTACTTACGTGTCGAAGATAGTCTTTATATCCGAGTGATTGTTGTAATGGTCGTGCAAGGGATCTAAATAGTATATAAATTCAGAGGTCGCATTGATTGCAAACAGCACCCAATGTTGCCTACAACAACAAAAATTTGGTTGACAATTTTGTTTACACAACTGATAAATTAAGTATCATAAATTAAAAAAGATATAAATAAAGAATATATAATTACCCTGAATTATATGGCGCAAGAAACAGCTTATCCTTCTCTTTATTTCCAATAGGATATCAACAACATATTTCTTTACATTAACTGGATCGAGTTTCAACATGGAAACCTTATGCGGAGACAAGAATGAAAATTTATCTGACAATTTGCGCATGCACACCAACTTCTCATACAAAAACCTTCAATGAAAATGTCAAATTAGATTAATTACCAATAAATTAAATTAATTACCAATAAATGCAATTAAAAGTAATTTATATCTGAAATAAATATTTTACCTAATGTATATGCTGATAAGAGTAGCACTCAACTCCTAAAATACATGTAGGATTAAAAAGATAGGTTCAATATCATTTTTAAAATACAATGTTAAAAAATATTAAAGTGATAATATACTTACACAAAGTTGTATCACTTGTTGAAAATTTTCATTATCAACAATTCCATCTTTATTCACACGAGCCTCCTTCCACAAAATATGACGACCCAATGGTTGATCAGATTGCGTCTCTTGTAGCTATTCGTTAAGACATAAACAAAAGCTATTTGTTAAGATCATAAAAAAATATTAGTTAGAAACTATAGATTATAATGTACCACATTATATAAAAGTGATGTTTACTTAAAATTTTTTGCTCTAAACGTGGATACCCCATACGCGATTTTTTGTATGGATGCATTGGATTTTTGGCCCTATCGCGATTTGCCGTACTTATACTCTATATAAAAAAAAATAACAATCGTGTAAAAATTTAAAATACGCTATGAATATGAATAATAAAACACAAATGATAATAAATTAATCACTTACCACAAAAGTGGGGTCTGCACGTTTAGCTACAAAAGCGCTCCATTCTTCATTTGATAGTGTTTATATATTTTTGGAGCTTTCACACTTCCATCGCAATCTCTTAAGTAGTAATTTGACAGATGAGATCTAAATCCCCTGTGTATATTTCCGGCAACTCTAAGCACGTAATTTTTTCTCACCTCATCAACATCAAAAGCCGACTACAAACCAAATAAAGATATAGTTTGAGTAAAAGTATTTCAATGGAAAATATTATAAGTAACAAAAAAGTGGAGTAAAAAAGTTACTTGTATATTATTCTAAAATATATCTTTAGCATCCTTAAAAGCTTTATCTCTCCAATCGTCAATTGTAATTGGGATATTCTGACGAACAACTGCACCAATATAACTTACCATCATGGAACTGTTGGGCTCAATTAGCTGGCCACTTTCATTCCATCCCACCTAATAAACTCATAGAGTAAGTGCATGTTTTCAAAAAAGATAAAAAAATAAACAGCAAACAAAGTATAGTATACCTCAAATTTAATGCCATTACTTCTTGCTTTGATAACCTTTTGCATAATGGTTGCACCATGTTTAACTTCGTTTTCATAACTCTTAGTGTTGACAACTTCCTCATTTTGACGATCTAAATCATTGTTGGAATCCATTTATCTACAACAAGTTCAACATGTAGTAGTCTAAGTACGTAGCAGTATAAGTTCAACATGCAGTTTAGTGACAACAAAAAATTAATAAATACAATACCTGAAGAATGCGCAGAAATAAATATTGTGGGTTCGTAGGGTTACGGCTTCCCTTAAGAAAGAACAACGAGAAGAGTGCGCAGAAATATGAATGGTTCATAGGACAGTAGGGTTCGCAGAAATACGTAATGAGGGTTCGTATGGAGTACGTAATGTTTGTAGGGATAGTAACGAAGATGGACCTTGAGGAGATTGTTTCACCGCTTGTGCATTAGGATAACCTTCAGTGCAAGTCGCAAAGAATGCTATTACAGTTCGATTAAGATAGTCTAAGCCACCATCATGGCTTTTGGTTACTTATTGACAAATTGAGGAACTTATCATCCTTAATCTCTTGTTGATAGTAGACAAAATCATGTTGAGTGAAACGGGCGAGTCTTACCGGCTATGATAGTGCGTAAAGTCATTAAGTACCCTATGATAAGGGATAGACGGCACTTTCTTCGAGTAGGCTGGACGAAACAAGTTCTAGTATGTATGTTGAGTTGGAGTGCAAACCTAGTGTGGGTACTACACTTACTTTAAGTTTTGAGGACGGAACTTCTTTTTGGAGGGTAGTAATGTAAGACCCTAAATTTCAAACTCTAATTTATGCAATTTTAGTATATTTGGTGTTAAATTGCTGAGGCATTTAGCTCAATTTTAATTCATTTTGTGAATTAAATACCAAAAGCATATTTTATTAGAGTTTGTTTTATGTTCTTTGTATATATATTTTCATATATATATATATATATATATATATATATATATCTAGATCTAGTTAAAATTATTCGTCAAAGAATAATTTATTTTTGTTGCGAAGAATTTTATACCGGACAGTTTTGTTAAAAATATCTCTAGTTGCTGAAAATTTTACCTGTCAATTGAGCTGCAACGGGGGTAGATATTTTTATCAAAATAGTTTGAGATGTGTGTAAAATTTTTATTATTGTTGGTTTGGTTTATATATATATATATGTATTATTTGGGAAATTAACAAAATATATATATATATATATATTTGTTTAAGTTAGTAGTATAAATATATGTATATATATGTTAAGTGAGGCAAGGAATTAAAAAACGTGAAGCAAAGCATTCCCTCCCTGTTCGCGAAATTTTTCTTCTTCCTCCCTCTGCTTCACGAAACCGTGTTAGTGGTTTCCAAAACCACCAAACAAAAATCCTCACTTCTCACCTAGATCTAAGCTTCCTCCCGTGAAGTGACAGAAGGGAAAGTTGCTCCTTGCCACGTTGCGGTGCTAGTGAGCTAGTTTAGGAAGCGTCGTGCAAAGCGAAGTTTTACCAGAATTTAATCGCGGTGTCGTAATCAGCTGTTAAAGCTACAATGAAGGTAAGGGCTCCTTCCAAACTTTTAGCTTGCATATAGGACTCTATATGTGTATTTGTGGAGTTTGATTTTGATGGGGTTTATGTGTGAATTTGGGGAAAAGGAATTTAATGGATTTTATGTGAGTTGTGGAAAAGAAATTGGTGGTTTATGTTTAACAATTTGGAGTTTTGATTTGGTGTGTTATGGGTGAAGATTTTGGAAAATGAATTTGATGGGTTTAAGGTGTAATGTTGTGGGAAATGAATTTAATGCATTTTATGGGTGAAATGGTGAAATTGAATTTAATGAGTTTTGAGGTGTGGGTGATGGTGATTTTTACTTGGTATGGTTGATTTGTTTATCGGTAACTTTATGAATGTGGATATTTGTTTTATGTTTGAAAATGTGGGGTTTTAAGTAAATGCAATTTATGTGTGGTTGTTGTGTGAAATGAATTAATGAGATTGGTGTATATGGTGATTTGAATTCAATGTGAATTATGAATTCAATTTCATGTGATTTGAGGATTATATGTGCTGAGTATGCTCTGTGTTAAATTTGAAAATCATTAGTGTTAAACGAGCATTAAAAATGGGGAATCTTTTAATAGCTGCATTTACTTAATGATTGTGGTGTCGAGAGTCAGAGTATGCTCATGCATTTCATAGTACATGGTGACCAAATGGGCCATGGTGATAGTGGTGACCGGATGGGGCCACAGGATGATTCCATGTGAATTGTTGGTTCATCTTATCCTCACGGAGATTATCGCGTCGTGCTAATCTGTGAGAGATTGCACTTTAATAAATCGTGCTAATCTGTGAGAGATTGCACTTTAATAAATCGTGCTAATCTGTGAGAGATTGCACTTTAGTAAATCGTGCTTGCCCGTGAGAGACTGCACCTCGGTAATTAGTCGAATACAGTTGAATGGATTTTGTTACTGACTTCACAATTGTATTCGAATACAAGGGTAATCGAATACAAAATCTGTAGGATTTTTCACTGTTTTCGCAAGTGTATTCGACTACAAGGAGGCTGTAGTCGAATACAGTAGTGTTGTTTGTACTGTTTTTGCTGTTTTTGCTGTTTTTCTGCTGTTTTGGCATCTGTATTCGATTACAGACATGCTATATTCGAATACAGCAGTGCAGTTTGGTCCAAAACTTCATTTTTCCAACTTGTTTATGCATGTTTAACATATGCAAACCCTTTCTAGATGTATCCTAAGTTGAAGGGTGATTTTTATGCATTTAAAATATAAATGCTATGTGATGTTTGTTAATTTCGGATTGGTGACCCTTTACAATTTGTGGAAATCTGGGATTTGCCCTCAGATGAGAACCAGGGTCGTTCTAAGGCGTGACGCGGCGATGGGTTGGTTTGTGATCGAAAGCAGTGGGGCTTGATGCCGCTCGTGGATTCTCAGTACCCAGTCACCCTCAGATAGATTAATGATCAACTTAGGATTCTAATTAAGAATTTTATTTATTTCCCTTTCTTATTTCAAGGTTGTGGTTGTAAAAAGGGAACTTGTGTATTTGAAACAGATTATTTTAGTCGATGTATTTTATACTTGGATACTTTGAATTTTCGTTCCAAAAACTATTTCCGCTGTTTGTAATTAATTATGATCTTGGCGTAGTGACGACAAGATGGTTTTCTAAATGGCCATTCATCAACATGATACTGATGTTTTGTTAATGTTTTTTTTACCTGTTTGAGTGTTGTTATTTAATATTGTCTGTTTTAGTTTGTTTACAAACAATGGTTTAATACTATTTACTTATAAGTAGTGAGAGCTCATTACACTATTTACTGTAACTATTGCTTATGCCAATATCCATGCAATGCATTACTGTGTGCATGCTCATTTTCACTATTCCATGTTTAAGTAAATATAAAGCCACATTGGTATCTGTTTTTGTTAAACAAGGAAGGAATCTAGTAAATAACATAAGCTAAATTTAAATGAATATTTGACTTCGTAACTATTTCTTTAAGGTTAGTTTGTTAACATTTGTGATTTCCATGATTCTTAGTGCATGTCATAAATATTTTACAAAAATGTTGCATGAGTACTCTTAGTTACACAATCCTTTCGTAGTTATTGGTGCATTTCTTGCAAAATTCTAAACACATGTCACGTACTTGAATGTAAGTAAAAAAATATATACTTTTAGATCTGTCAAAATTCTTCCCTAACTAGTTCACATGAATACTTGATTTGGAGTAGTATTGGTATATAAAAATAGAGATAAAATTTGTACACAAGATGGGGTTTTCATGCTTGTTGGTTTTCATGAAGTTATGATTTATTTATGTCATGGATTCATGTTTTATTTTGCTTTCAATTTGTGCTTTCAATTACTATGTATATGATGTGGATTTATTCTTTACTATGTTGGATTTCGGTATGATTGATTTCATAGATACACTTGTATAGAATTAGATTTAAACTATTACTTTGTGGTTGCATCTAAATTTCGTAAGAGTTTCCTTTAAATTGTTTTTTCTTAATGTTTTTGTTTAATTCTTTTCAAGTCAATAAAGACTAGACTAATTGCTAAATATTAGACCTAAAATCTTACATTATATTGTTGATTCATGGGCTAAAGACGGAAGTATCATGAAAAGAAGATAGGTGAAGTGGTGCTTAGAAAATTGGAGAAAATTAGACGGAAGATTCATTCTAATTCTTTACACCTTTCTTCTTCTTCTTCTTCTTCTTCATCATCAATTGGAGAAAATTGGTTTAGAGCTATTTTTTTGGCTCGAAATCACCCAACTAAATTATTTTTTAATCTCCTTTTATCTAAATAAGTGGTTTCCACATATTTAGTGTTTCTTTCGTGTTTTGTCTATAATTTTGTCGTCTAAGCGAAACACTGTTATGTTCTTCATGTTAGTGAGACGTTGTTTGATTCTTGGTTTGGTGTATGTTCATTTGTTTCACATTGACAGATTAACGTCAATCCATTACAAATTCAATCAATGACTCAAACATCGTCCGCGGTACAGATCCAGAGGAATAGGTATTTGGGACACTTTAATTTTGTCACATTTGTAGGTATTTTGCTATTTTATTCTACTAACATAGATACTGTTAATATATTTTGGTTATAGAAAATTTGAATTTATGTTGTTTTTGATCGATGTATTCCATCAATTTGAATGAATGAATATTATTTTTTTCGTAAAAGAACATTGTATTTATTACATTATTTATATCTAGTATACAACAAATTTACTAATTATGGATATAAAACTTTTTATTTTATAATTATAAAATTAGAGTTCATTATTTTTTTGGATAAATAAACTATCACCTACAAGAAATTGCAGAGACCAATCTCTAGAACTAGTAGAGCTATAATGCGCAACACAACTGTCATTTGAGAATTTTGACACATATCCACTCTTATAATCGAATTCAAACCTAAAACAAGAGTGAAGTTCATGATTTAAATGTCCGATATGTCATACTAATATAAGACACTAATAATATCATTTTGTTTGTCTGTAAAATAATATCATATTTTAACTCAGTTTATTTTTACAATTTCTTTTTAATCTAAAAAGTCAGTTATTTATAATTATTTTTAATCAAAATATATTTTATAATAAAAATTGAAGGCGAAGGAATGGTGCTCAATTTAAGGCAGGAAAAGTTGTTGGTATCATTTATCACTACAAAAATTTATATTTACCTTTCTAATGACACTAGCGGAATTAAACACACAATATTTCGGATTCAATACTTGTTTTTTTATCACTAAAACAAAACATTTTTTTTATCAAAATATTATTTATCATGCTCACATAATTGTTTTGTATATATAACTATTTTATGGGTTGAATATTTTTTATTATAATTTTATTTTTGTGTATAGAAGAAATATAAACATTAGTTAAAACTCATACATTTAAAATATCGACATATTCGTTAGATTAACTAAGTACTAGAGACATTTTTTATTACAATTTAAACATATGGCAAACCAACTACGTGGTGCGTAGTCCAGCACAGAAATAGAGTGGCGAGAGATTGAGATACGAATTAACAAAGAAGAGAAAAGTAAAGCAACGAGCCAGTTAATCAGTGGAACCGAAACAGGAACAGTGAGTTAGTTAGTTAGCTTAGCTACTATGACATTTGCTTTCCCCACTCTCACTCTCACACTCTACCACCGTCGAACACCATTCTCTTACCCCAAAACCCGTTTTCCCCAACCAAACGGCGTCGTCGCATATTCTACCTTCAGTAATCAAATCGTTTCCAAATTAAGCACCCAAAATGAAGACCAGCTCCAGGTTCAAACACGGTAATAATTCTTCTAACATGTTAAATTGTGAATTAGATTGATAGTGTTGTTCTTATGATGACGTGTCTCTCTTACTAGTAGTAATTTCTTTGTAATTGTAGTATGTGGAATTGGAAGGGTTACTCTATTCGTTATCAATGTTCTGGGAACAATGGTCCTGCGCTAGTTTTGGTGCACGGTTTCGGAGCTAACAGGTTTACCTTCTTCATATCATACACTAATTTTTATTGTTTTAGTTACATCTACCTACTTTTTATGTTTCATGTTCAACACTATTAAATATACATTTTTTAATATTGTCAAATGTATTACATAATGTACAGCATGAAGTAACAAAATTATCAGAAATCATGTTAGGCAAAGTTTGAAAGGAACACAAAGTGACAATATTATATCTTATAAGAAGAAAAAAAATCAATAATAAGAAGTCAACTGATAATAATTTATTTCCGTAATTTTCAAACATGGCCTTTGTAGCATGGTTTGTGTCTTTATTTGGCTTAAACATGATTTTAGTTGACTTACAAATTACAAAAAATATAAATAAATAAATAAATAGAAACATTTGGTTCTGCATGACCAATTTTCCATAGGTTTCCACTGATTATGTGATAAGCTAGTTCTTGGGGTTAAATGATATGCACACATGACTGATTTCCCAATTACATCGGTCTGATACTAACATTTTTTAATCAATGATCTGTATATATAATTTTGGCATTCTACATTGACTATTAAACTGATCAAATTTTAGGTATAGTAACGCTATTGTATCTGTGTCCATGAAGTATACAGATCTTTAATGGGGGAAACTTATTTCCTTTATATGAGAAGACCTTTCCTATATTCTTGAATTTTTTTACTGTGTAGAGATATTGTTGACATATAGCAATCAGATCTGATATGATTGTGTTTATTAGTTGATTTTCTATTTAAGTTTATTTATATTTTGGGAAATAATCAAATCACTCTGATTTGATTTATTTCCTAATTTATTTTTACTTTATTCTGCATTCATTAGATAGCTGGCAGCATTGTATATATATATATTTGTACTGTTTCTGTTTCAATAATAATAATAAGAAATTTTCCTTCCCTCCTGTTTAACCTAGCTGCACCCTAAAACACATGGTATCAGAGCTTCGGCTCTGATCCTGTGGCAGCTCACCATGTCCTTACAAACTGAAAAAAATTGTTCCTCCACTACTACAATACCAGAAAAAAATTCTGGTGACCCTAAAATCGTGTCAACCTCTACCACAAATGATCCACTATCCATAAACTCTGGTTTACAGCTTCTAATCCAAAAGCTGAATGGCAGAAACTATGTTGAATGGGCCCAGACTGTGAAGTTAGCTCTTGATGGCAAGGGAAAGTTAGGCTACTTGACTGGAGATACTCCTCAACCAGAGAAGACCGATCCAGCCTACCAAAAATGGAAGTCAGAGAACTCCTTAATCATTGGGTGGCTGATTCACTCAATGGAATCTTCCATTGGGAAGCCCTACTTATTCATTTCCACTGCAAAAGAGGTGTGGGAAGCTGTACGCGATTGCTATTCCGACTTGGAGAACTCCTCACAGATTTATGAACTTAAAACTCGTTTGTGGTAGTCCAAACAAGGAGATAAAGATGTCACAACATTCTTTAATCTCATGGTTGTCCTTTGGCAGGAGCTTGACCAATGTTATGAGGATGATTGGGAGAATTCCAAAGATGCAAACAGATTTAAGAAAATAGAAGAGAATGATAGGGTTTATATGTTTCTAGCAGGACTCAATCCAGAACTTGATGAAGTCCGTGGTCGAATTTTGGGCAGAAAACCGTTGCCTTCATTGAGGGAAGTATTTTCTGAAGTAAGGAGGGAGGAATCCAGAAGGAAAGTTATGCTGCAAAACTCTGATAGTACAAGGGTGCAAGAAACTGAGAGTTCGGCTATGGCTGCAAAGGGATACGAAGCAGATGGAGAAAGAAAAAAACGACCTTGGTGTGATCATTGTAGACGACCATGGCACACTAAGGAAACTTGTTGGAAACTTAATGGAAAACCACCCAACTGGAAGAAGAAGCCAAATGGAGAGGGTAAGGCCTTCCAAGCTGCAAATGGAGAAAATGTGGAGAATAAAGTTAACTCTGAGACATCTCCTTTCTCTAAGGAACAACTAGAGCACCTGTATAAGCTCTTTACCTCTATGTCAGTTACTTCTTCATCCTCTCTTGCTCAAAAAGGTATCTCTTTCTCTTCTACTCTTTTGAGTTCCAAACCAAATTCAAAAACTCCATGGATCATCGATTCTGGAGCCACTGATCATATGACAGATTGCTCAAAATTGTTTTCCACTTATAGTACTTGTGCAGGTCATAAAAAGGTAAAGATAGCTGATGGTACTTTTTCCACCATAGCTGGAGTTGGTTCTATTCCTATTTTTAAAACTCTAACTCTTCACAATGTCCTTCATGTTCCAAATTTGTCATGTAACTTGCTGTCCATAAGCAAATTAACACAAGATCTTAACTGTTTGGCTATTTTTAACCCAGTTAATTGTCAATTTCAGGAGTTGAAATCGGGGAGGATGATTGGCAGTGCTAAAGAGGTCAATGGTCTCTATCTCTTCGATGATGAGGCTGATCTTAAAGAGGAATTTCATAGTAATTGTCTCAACTCAGTTTTGGTTCATAATAATGAGGAAATAATGTTATGGCATTATAGGCTAGGACACCCAAATTTTTTGTATTTGAAGCACTTATTTCCCGAGTATTTTAAGAATAAAAATCCAGATCAGTTTTTTTGTGAAGTTTGCCAATTTGCAAAGCATCATCGTTCTTCCTATTCTCCTCAGGTGCATAAACCATCTAGTCCATTCACATTAATTCATAGTGATGTTTGGGGACCTTGTAGGGACCCTACTCCTAATGGAAGAAGATGGTTTATTACCTTCATAGATGATCACACTCGATTAACTTGGGTTTACTTAATGACAACAAAATCTGAAGTTGAAAGTATCTTCAAAAGTTATTTTCAAATGATTTTGACCCAATTTCAAGTAAAAATCAAAATTCTCCGTAGTGATAATAGAAGGGAATATTTTAATAAACACTTAAATGAGTTTTTCCTACAACAAGGTATCATTCATCAAAGTTCATTTGTGGATACTCCACAACAAAATGGAGTGGCTGAACGAAAAAATAAACATGTCCTTGAAGTTGCTAGGGCATTGTTGTTTCAAAATAAGGTTCCAAAGTATCTTTGGGGAGAAGCAATTCTCATTGGAACATATTTAATAAATAGGATGCCTACCAAAATTTTAAATTATAAAACTCCTTTTGATGTTTTCACATGTCTATTTCCTAATAATAAACTTTCATACACTCTACCCCTAAAGATATTTGGATGTACTGTTTTTGTTCATATTCATGATCTGAATCAAGGAAAACTTGAGCCTAGAGCAAGAAAATGTGTTTTTATTGGCTATGCATCCAATCAAAAAGGATACAAATGTTTTGAACCTATTTCCAAAAAGATTTTTGTGACTATGGATGCCACTTTCTTTGAAAAAACTCCTTTTTTTGGTAATCATCTTCAAGGGGGGATAATTAAAGAAGATGATGTTCAATATTTAAAAATTGCAAATTTGGATTTTCTAAACAATTTGAAAAAAACAGATTGTGAGAAAAGTAACATAACAGAATCCTATTTGAAAATACTAGAAATTGAGGAAAATAACAAAACAAAATCTTTGGGTGAATCTAGTCAAGAAAGCCATGAACATAATATTCAAGAAAATGTTTTGACAGAACCAGAAGTTGAGAATGAGACAGTTGAGATTGGTAACGAAGGTATCCAACCATTTGACCACGTATACTTAAGAAAAAAAGTGCCTCAGAGAAGAGAACCTCAACACTGCCAAACATCCAAGGATCCAACAGGTACGAGTCTTTCTAATTCTGTTGTACCCTTTCAAAATTATGAAAATTTTGATCATAATAATCTTGTCTTTGCTGAACCTGTTCCCAATGATTTTGTTCCTTTAGAACCTACCTTTGATGATTCTAGTCTACCCATTGCTGTTAGAAAAGGGATAAGAGCATGTACAAAACATCCTATCAGTAACTTTATATCTTATGACAAATTGTCCCCCACATTTAGAGTTTTTACTTGTGAACTGACAAAAACAGAGATCCCAAGAGATATACAACAAGCTCTAAGGGTTCCTAAGTGGAAAGAAGCTGTCTTGGAGGAGATGAGTGCTCTTATAAAAAATCAAACTTGGAAAGAGGTGGATCTACCTAGGGGAAAGAGAACTGTGGGGTGCAAATGGGTGTTTACCATAAAACACAAGGCTGATGGATCAGTAGAGAGGTATAAGGCCAGGCTAGTTGCCAAAGGCTTTACACAAACTTATGGTATTGATTACTCAGAAACTTTTGCTCCTGTTGCAAAACTTAACACCATTAGAGTTCTTTTATCTTTAGCGGTTAACTTGGATTGGCCATTACAGCAGCTAGACGTAAAAAATGCGTTTTTAAATGGAGATTTAGAGGAGGAAGTCTATATGGATTCACCCCCGGGGTTTGAATTTAAATTCAACCAAAAGGTCTGCAAGCTTCAGAAGTGTCTTTATGGCTTGAAACAGTCACCTCGAGCGTGGTTTGAAAGATTCACCCAATTTGTTAAGAAGCAGGGATATTCTCAATGTCAAAGCGATCACACCATGTTTGTGAAACATTCTTCTGAAGGTAAAATGGCTATATTGATCGTTTATGTAGATGATATTGTTATCACTGGGGATGATTCTAATGAAATAAAAAATTTGAAGGCATCTCTTGCTGCTGAGTTTGAAATTAAAGATCTTGGGTCTTTAAAATATTTTTTGGGAATGGAAGTTGCAAGATCAAAGAAAGGGATTGTTGTATCACAACAGAAATATATTTTAGACCTTCTAAAAGAAACCGGGATGATGGGTTGTAGGCCAGCTGATACTCCAATAGATCCTAATCAGAAAATTGGTAGTGATGGCAGTGGTGATCCAGTGGATACATCTCGGTATCAAAGATTAGTAGGAAGACTAATTTATCTATCTCATACTCGTCCAGATATAGCCTTTGCTGTTAGCTTAGTGAGTCAGTTTATGCATTCACCTCATGAAGAACATTTAGAGGCTGTTTACCGTATTCTAAGGTATCTCAAAAGTTCCCCCGGAAGGGACTGTTTTTCCAAAAAACTGATCAACAAGGCATTGAGGTATTTACTGACGCAGATTGGGCAGGGTCCATCACGGATAGAAAGTCAACATCTGGTTACTGCACATTTGTTTGGGGAAACTTAGTTACTTGGAGGAGCAAGAAACAAAATGTAGTAGCTAGAAGCAGTGCTGAGGCAGAGTATAGGGCAATGGCCCAAGGTGTTTGTGAAATCCTATGGCTTCAAAGAATCTTAGAAGAGCTTAAACTTCCTATAAATCTTCCAATGAAGCTGTATTGCGACAACAAGGCAGCAATTAGTATTTCTCAAAATCCTGTTCAACATGACCGAACCAAACATGTTGAAATTGATAGACATTTTATAAAAGAGAAAGTAGATGCAGGTCTGATTTGCATGCCTTTTGTCCCTACTTCACAACAAGTTGCTGATATCCTTACCAAAGGACTGTTCAGACCCAGTTTTGAATTTCTTGTAAGCAAGTTGGGCATGCTAGACATATATACACCAACTTGAGGGGGGGTGTTGACATATAGCAATCAGATCTGATATGATTGTGTTTATTAGTTGATTTTCTATTTAAGTTTATTTATATTTTGGGAAATAATCAAATCACTCTGATTTGATTTATTTCCTAATTTATTTTTACTTTATTCTGCATTCATTAGATAGCTGGCAGCATTGTATATATATATATTTGTACTGTTTCTGTTTCAATAATAATAATAAGAAATTTTCCTTCCCTCCTGTTTTAACCTAGCTGCACCCTAAAACACAGATATCTACAAATTTGTTTTACAAACACGTGCATATGTCTCTCATCGCAATATAAGAAAATGCGCAGCACATCTTATATCAAATTTTCATTGTATGATTCTACGAGTCTTATAGATAGGTCTGTTTGGGTCTGCAGTTATTTTGAGTGATTGAGAATACACTTCATTGCAGTGACCACTGGAGGAAAAACATTCCAGCTCTAGCAAAATCCCACCGTGTATACTCTATTGATCTTATTGGATATGGATATTCAGATAAACCAAATCCTCGTCAAATGGGAGACAATTCCTTTTACACTTTTGATACATGGGCCACACAATTAAATGAGTTTTGTCTTGATGTCATTAAGGATAAAGCATTTTTTATATGCAATTCTATTGGAGGTATATTCTCTTCAAGTGCCTTGTGATAATTAATCACTGTTTAGGGTTATTTTAAATTAGTTGATTCACTTTCTTGTTACACGAGCCACTATTCTGATATATTTTGCAGGAGTTGTTGGTCTTCAAGCAGCTATAGCAGCACCAAAAATCTGCCAGGGAATTGTTCTTCTCAATATATCTCTGCGTATGCTTCATATAAAGAAGCAACCTTGGTATGGAAGACCTTTCATCAAATCATTCCAAAGATTGCTTAGGTACAAATGACACAGAAGTTTCTTTATGTGAACAGTTTTCAAGCCTTAAGCAAGGGATTTATCATTGTTGAAGTTGTGGGATTTTAGAGAAAAGGAAGAGAGAAAATAATAAAGGTTTGAATATTATTGATAATAACTTAATGCTGACTTGATTTCAAAAGACTTAATATTAATCTCTATTTATAGAGAAACATAGACTCAATCCTAAATTAGGAACAAATCATAATAATAATGAGAGATATTCTAAGATATCTCTATGATTATAAATTGATCTTAGAAAATAACTCAAGATACTCTAATATAATATAATAGATATTATAAGATATTTTTTAATATTCTAACAATCATTATCAAGCTTTATGTTATAGGGATACTGCTGTAGGAAAATTCTTCTTTAAAATTGTTGCAACGGAACAATCTGTGAAGAACATTCTTTGCCAGGTACTCTTCTAGCATACAGTCAACTAAACTTCATCTCTTTGGAAGCTTATGTTTAAAGAATGTTTGATACGCAAAGAGAAGAAAATGCTGGAAAATAAGACTATTAATGGATTTTATAATAAAATTGAATAATCTTGTTGATAGGAACAGTTTCACTAAATAGACCGTTTTGTCACGGTCAAAATTTAAACAGAAATAAACATTGAAACACTGCAAACACTCTGAGGGTTTGGTTTCTGGCTTAGCCACAACTGCCTCTAATCACTTAGGGTGTGTTTGTTTCAAGGTTGCTACAAATATTCTTGAGAAATCGGGTTGGGAATATAAAGTTCCAACGTTTGGTACAAGTTTATAAAAGTTATTTTCAGGTATTATTTATTCATAGAAATAAAATTTACCCACAACTTCTCAATTTTGTATTCTCTGGTTTGACGGTGGGAATGTTTTATTCCCATGAGAATAGAGCACAACTATCAACAACTACCCTCTTCCCTCTATTTATTTGTTCTATTTTTAATTTTTATATTTTTAAACTAAATATGTTTTTCAAAAGTTCCTAGGAATATCAATAACTTACCAAATATATTTGTGAATATAGTATTCCTGGTAATAAGATTCTTAGGAAAATCATTCTTGGGTATATAATTCTATTAGTTAAACAAACACCGCCTTACATTCTCTCCTAGCTCTCTCAATGTACACCCATATGATGGATTTCTAACATCGATGTAATAAGCAATGAGCTCAAAGGTGTATCATGCTTTATATGTTGACAAACAAGGATTCTTTTATATGAATCTGTAATCATTGCGAATTAATTTCTTTTGACAGTGCTATCATGACACTTCCAAGGTGACTGATGAATTAGTGCAGATCATTCTTAGTCCAGGACTGGAACCTGGCGCTGCAGAGGTCTTTCTTGAGTTTATTTGTTATTCAGGCGGCCCTCTTCCAGAGGAATTGCTACCCCAAGTAAAGGTAAGCTTGCATTCACGTTAGGCGAGGGAGTGGGAAGTTTTAATAAAAGCTGAAATGGAACAAACATAAATAATAGGCATGATTTATCTTATTTCAGTGTCCGGTTTTGATAGCTTGGGGTGACAAGGATCCTTGGGAACCAATTGAGATGGGAAGAAATTACGGAAATTTTGATTCAGTAGAAGACTTCATTGTCCTTCCAAATGTTGGACATTGCCCCCAGGTTCTCTCTCTCTCTCTCTCTCTCTCTCTCTCTCTCTCTCTCTCTCTCTCTCTCTCATTCATGTCGTTCACTTGATGTCTCTCTAAAATATATGTGAATTATTGAGGAAATGATCTTTTCAAGGTCCCTTGATATTAAATAGGAGGGATTTACTGTACAAGGTCCCTTGATATTCACTACAGCTGTCCTATATAATATAATAAATTAATTACAGAATAATCAGTCAATAAATGACTTATTCTCAGCCACAATTTGGAATTCAACACTCCCCCTCAAGCTGGGCAGTAGATGTCTATCATGCCTAGCTTGGACCTTAAGTTCTCAAAATTAGATTTGTGAAGGGCCTTGGTCAGTATGTCTGCAGTTTGGTTCTTGGAAGGGATGTATTCCAACTTGATAATTCCACCATCTATCTTTTCTTTTATGAAATGTCTATCTATCTCCACATGTTTCGTTCTATCATGGTGGACTGGATTTTTTGCAATATTGATGGTTGCCTTGTTGTCGCACCAAAGGCTCATGGTGGAATCTGTTGGTACTCCTAATTCTTTAAGCATTCTCTGCAACCAAATTCCCTCACAAATGCCATGAGCCATTGCTCTGAACTCAGCCTCTGCACTACTTCTTGCCACCACCAACTGTTTTTTACTTCTCCAAGTAGTCAAGTTTCCCCACACATATGTGCAATACCCACTTGTTGACTTGCGATCAGTCAATGAACCAGCCCAATCTGCATCTGTGAACACTTTCACACTCCTAATTGGGTCCTTTTTGAAGTGAAGACCTCTCCCAGGTGTCTTTTTGAGGTACTGCAAAATTCGAGTCACAGCTTTCATGTGATCTTGAGTTGTCTTATTCATGAAACGACTTACCATACTCACTGAGTAACCAATATTTGGTCTTGTGTGAGTTAGGTAAATTAGCTTTCCTACCAATCTTTGGTATCTCTCCTTATCAACTTGGGGACTGCCTTCTTGTTCTGCCAATTTAAGGTTAGGTTCCATCGGTGTATCTGCTGGCTTGCACCCTAACATTCCTGTTTCTTCCAACAAGTCTAGCACATATTTTCTTTGGGATACATAGATTCCATGTTTGGAACGAGCAATCTCCATCCCAAGAAAATATTTTAGGTGTCCAAGGTCCTTGACCTCAAATTCTTTAGCTAGAAATCTCTTGAGTTCTTCTATCTCTTTGTCATCATTGCCTGAGATTATGATGTCATCCACATAAACAATAAATATTGCCACATTTCCTTCACTAGAATGCTTGACAAACATTGTATGGTTGGTTTGGCATTGAGTAAAGCCGTGACCCTTAACAACTCGGGTTAGTCTTTCAAACCATGCCCGTGGGGATTGCTTAAGACCATAAAGTGATTTCTGGAGCTTGCATACCTTGCCAATTGTTTGGGGAGTTTCTAGGCCAAGTGGTATTTTCATGTATACCTCTTCTTCGAGTTCACCATTTAGAAAAACATTCTTGATGTCTAGTTGGTGTAAGGGTCAATCTAGATTTACAGCTAAGGAGATAATGACACGGACATAATTTATTTTTGCCACTGGAGCAAATGTTCCTTCATAGTCGACCCCATATGATTGGGTGAACCCCTTTGCCACCAAGCGGGCTTTGTACCTATTCACACTCCCATCAGCATTGTGCTTTATAGAGAAGATCCATTTACACCCAACTGATTTTTTTCCTTCTGGCAGCTCCACAAATTTCCATGTTCCATTCTTGTCCAGTGCTTTAACTTCATCTTCCACTGCAGCCTTCCATTCAACGTGTTGGACAGCTTCTTGAACAATTTTTGGAAGTTTTATGTTATCCAATATGGTGATGAAGGCCCTGTATTCTTCTGACAGATTTCTATGAGATATATAATTGCCAATTGGATGTCGAGTGCATGATCTCACTGCTTTCCTCATAGCAATTGGTAAGTTAAGATCATTCTCATTTAGATAGCAATTATCATTAGGCTCAAAAACTATATTACCTGGTAAAACTTCTAAATATTTATTAGGTTCAGAATTTTGGATTGGCCTTGGAGATGTGCAGATTTCTTCCTCCCTTTGAGTTTTCTTCTTCCTTGTGTACACCAGTAGTTCTTTTACCGGTTCTGTCTCAGATCTGGTTGCAGGTTTTGCTGTTTCTCCAGTCACAAGGTCAATTTCTGGTTCTATAACTTGCTGCTGTATGGAGGTCTGTTCTGTTTCTAAAAAATGCTGCAAATTATGCTGCTGTTGCTGCAAATTCTGTTCCATTTCATGTTGCAAATGTTGTTCCATTTCCCAAGGTTGGGATTCTGCTATGTTTTGTTCTCTCTCCCCTTGAAGGCCAACTTTGGGGTAGTAAGGTTGATTTTCAAAGAAGGTTACATCCATGGAATGGTATAATTTTTTGCTTGTGGGGCAGTAGCACCTGTATCCCTTCTTATTTGGTGGGTATCCTAAGAATATGCATTTCAGGGATTTGAGCTCTAATTTTCCTTTGTTAGGCTGGTTGTCATGCACAAATGTAGTGCAGCCAAAGACTTTGGGAGGAATGGATGAAAGGATTTTAATGTGTGGGTAAATGGATAGAAGGGTTTGGCAAGGGGTTTTGAATCTGAGGGCTTTAGAAGGCATTCTGTTAATTAAATATGATGCTGAAAGGACAGCTTCACCCCAAAAATGATTTGGTACATTAGTTGATAACATAAGGGACCTAGTGACCTCCATGAGGTGCCTATTTTTCCTCTCGGCAATACCATTTTGTTGTGGTGTGTTCACACAGTTGGTTTGGTGAATTATTCCATGCTTGAGAAGGTGAGATTTGAGGGAATGGTGATAGTATTCACGGCCATTGTCAGTTCGTAGGACTTGGATTTTAGTTTGGAATTGGGTTTGGATCATATTGTTGAAGTTCTCAAAGGTTTCTCCCACTTCAGATTTTTCTTTCATAAGGAACACCCATGTAACTCGTGTATGATCATCTATAAAGGTCACAAACCATTTTGAACCCATTATGTTCTTAACACGGGAAGGTCCCCAAACATCACTGTGGATTAATGAGAAAGGTTGGGATGGTTTATAAGATTGAGGAGGATAATGGTTGCGTGAGTGTTTGGATAATTGACAGATTTCACATTGAAACAAATTTGAATTTTTATTGAATAGAGAAGGAAACATTTTTTCAAGGTACATAAAGTTTGGATGTCCTAAACGATAGTGCCATAGCATGACAGCTTCCTCTAGGTTTTCACCACTTGATGCAGCAACATAGACTGAATTGTTTCTTCTCTTCTTGAACTCACTAGCTTGAAGGAAGTAGAGACCTGCACATTCCTCAGCATTGCCAATCTTCCTCCCCGAATCCATATCCTGAAATTCGCATAGGTGAGGCAAGAATTTAGTGAAACAATTTAGATCTTGAGTCAATTTACTTATGGACAAAAGGTTGCAATTCAACTTTGGAACATAAAGAACTGAGTTAAGAGTAATGTCCTTGGAGATGATTACTGAGCCTTTACCAATCACTTTTGTTTTTGTGCCATCTGCTATTCGTACCATAGAATTGTCATTGCATGGGGAATATTCATCAAATAGAGTGATATCCCCAGTCATATGGTCTGAGGCTCCAGAGTCTACAATCCATGAATTAGATATTCCCTTGTCAACAAAATAGACACATGAAGAATTACCTTTTTGGGCCAAGGCAGCAGTTGAGTGTGTGCTAGTGTTTTGAAGGGATTGTTGTAGCAATTTTTGCAACATCTCCATTTGTTCCTTGCTGAATGGACTTGGTTCAGGTGCTGGGGCTGCCAACACTTTACCTCCTTCTGATGTGGCAGCATGGGCGCGAATGTCCCTGTTCTTAGATGGTTTCCAATCTGCTGGTTTTCCATGAATGACCCAACATGTTTCTTTGTTGTGGCCTGATTTTTTGCAGTGATCACACCATCCTCTAGATTTTTTGTAGCTTCCTTTCACAGCCAAGGCTGAACCTTCATTAATGGAGCTTTGATTCGTGCTTCCAAGCATGACTTTCCTTGGGCAGAGGTTTGGTTCCAAGGATTCTTCCTCTTACATCATCTAGATTCTTGTTCAAGCCAAGGAGGAACTGGTATATTCGGTCTTTCTCCACCAGTTTTTTGTACTGTTTGCTGTCTTTAGGGCATGTCCATACTACATCCTCATAGATATCCAGCTGCTGCCAATAACGGGTGAGGATATGGTAGTAATCAGTGACTGTTGTGTCTCCTTGTCGCAGGTCATGGAGGAGACTCTTGATCTCGAATATGGCGGAAGTATTATCAGTATTTGAGTATGTCTCCTTGGCAGCACTCCAGATCTCAGCTGCAGTGCTGTAATACATGAAGTTTTCGCCTGCTTCGGTGGTCATTGAGTTCAGTAGCCATGTCATGACTAAGCTGTTCTCTAGCTTCCACTTTGGGTAATCAGGATCCTTTTTTTCTGCCTCTTTAGCATCACCAGAGATGTAATCTTCCTTCCCTTTTCCTTGAAGGAAGATCCGGACAAATCTTGTCCATTGGGTGTAGTTTTGGCCATTTAATTTGTAGCCTGTGATGGGTATAGTGGTGTTTTCGGTTAGGCTGGTAATTGTGGAAGTTCCAGCTGCCATTTTAGGGTTTGGGTTTGTGATTGAACTGCTTTCTTCAGCCATGGAATAATGGTGTTTTTTTTTCTCTTGGACCAGGTTTGGTCTGATACCATGTGAATTATTGAGGAAATGATCTTTTCATTTCTTGAATCAGAATGGTTACAATTCTGGTTTAAATACAGCATTCCCTAGTCTAATAAGTAAATCAGAATTAAATAGGAGGGATTTACTGTACAAGGTCCCTTGATATTCACTACAGCTGTCCTATATAATATAATAAATTAATTACAGAATAATCAGTCAATAAATGACTTATTCTCAGCCACAATTTGGAATTCAACAATATATTTAAAATTATATATGTGAAAGAGTTTTGAGTTAGCATTTTTCAAGTGATGATTATCTTCCTCATTGTAACTCCCACTTCTTGTGATTCTACTGTTGTTACACTAACAATAGGAATTAAGGATGTTAAGGGAGCAGAAACCTTGTTAATTTCAAGGGAAGTTTTTCTTGCATGACTTCAACACCAACAAAATAGCAAACAAGGCAATATAACTGCAATATAGATATCTTATTAACAACTATCATACACAACACAGTAATAGTAGTCATTAGTGGTTAAGATATGAATACTAAAACTTTGAAGGAGAGTGATAACAGTACATACATATGGACCCCAAACCAAGAAAGTAGTCATAACTACTGTATACAAAACAAAAAGGGCTGTTAAAAAATGGAATGATAATGCATGAGGAACAAGAACAAAAATCCTCTTATGCATCCTGGTTAACTTTTCAAAAACTATCAACTCTTATAAATACTGCTACAGATCTATTCCTTTGTAGGCAGTGGGGAAAAAGTCATAATCATTGTACATATTGGTCATAAGCAATCACAATTAAAATGTGCGTCAGCATCAATATATAAGTCACAGTGATAGGAACTGTTCCCATATAGATGAACTCATTATCTCCTCTGTCAAACTTCCAATCAACACTCATAATACCCAACATCAACTTGACAAGAAGAGAGATATGAAGCTATTTCTTTGGGAGAGAGTGCTGTTGGCATAAGCTTATTTGGTCTCTCATCTACATGTCTATTTATACAACATGTTTAGAGTACATCGGTACGTTTGGGTTTTATTGATCAATTTATCTATTTCAGTCATCGATCACTCATCAGTGATCTTTCTGTTTGTTAGAATATTAAAAAATATCTTATAATATCTATTTTATTATATTAGAGTATCTTGAGTTATTTTCTATGATCTAATCATAGAGATATCTTAGAATATCTCTCATTATTATTATGATTTGTTCCTGATTTAGGATTGAGTCTATATTTCTCTGTAAATAGAGATTAGTATTGAGTCTTTTGTAATCAAGTTAGCATAAAGCTATTATCAATAATATTCAAACACTTATTTTCTCTCCCTCTTTTCTCTAAAACCCCACAACTTCAACACTGTTCAACTATGAACACCAAGTTAGGAATGTCACGAGAATTTTAGTCTACTGCTAAGGATGGTTCCTTTACTAAGATATTGGATGATAATGAAGAGCTTTGAGCTAAGGATGGTTCCTTTACTATCCGTCATCCTCACCTTGCAATAATTTCCAGTGTTGCTAGGAAGAGTCAAGCATCATCCAAAAAGAGTAACATGGTGCCAAAAGGCTCCCACCATGACCATTTCAAAGTATTTGTGAAATCTTTATTTTTCCCTGCTTCTAGAAATTGCTTAGTCACTCTTTTGCATTGCGTATTTTCGACCGATTAGATTCCTTCTGTTATAAGAATTGTGTAAGATCTGATGAAATCTGGCAGGTGATGCGCAAATTTAGGAAACAGACTTTGCTATAAACATATGAGAAGTGAATGAGAAAATACAGAAGAATTATACGCAATTTCATCTCTTATTTTCCTTCTCTTCCATAATTTCTCTGGAGCTCTATCTTTGCACGAAAAGGATGCTTATAGTTGGTGCTTTTACTCTCGATCTCTTGCCCGCAAAATTAGTGTTGGAGATGGAGGTTTCAATGTTTGACGGAGAAGACAATGCCAACCAGTTAGTTCTTTGCACTGAGAAATGTTTTGTTGCAAAGGGAACAACTGAGGCAGAGCAGAAGGTGTCGAAAGCTGTGACGTCGTTGTGAGGTCTGCTCTAACATGATGGAGTTGGTGGTTTCCCCATAACACTTAGAATCAATTGGGACTCATTATGTTTAAAACAAGAGTATCGCAATGCAATGCTGCTAACGGAAGCGGTGACGTAAAGGAAATCAAAGATGATCTTAGTTTTGAATCTGCAATAGAAATGGACCCTTATGAGTTATGACGATTCTGATCCTACTATGGATTTTGTTTTCGATCCCTTTCAAGCTATGACCGAGTACATAACACTTGAGAACTTCTCAACAATAACCTTCCATTCATCCAATTGCTCGTGCCCACTGCCATCCACGGCGACGTAGCAACCATGATGTTCCCTTGTTGTGTCTACCAAATTGGTTATTGACAAATCATGTTTCCTTGGCGTCTTCGGACCCTCACATGTGCTATCTGCTGCCACGCAGCTATGGCTTACTTAGCCATATCACCCAGGCCAACTAGAGTCATCCTCCCTCTCTATGGTCCTCTATTTTGACGACTACGACAACCATGGACACTCATCTTCGCGACAATGACTAAGAGGATTTTGTCAGAAAAGGAACCATGAGTTTGTGACCTCACTGCCACAATCTACCCAACGATGGCTCCCCCTTTGAAGCTTCCAGACACCCCACTGCTATTGCCTCTACCGAGAAAGTCACCCCATCACTACATCAAAGGGACAAAGACAAGGGTTATGACCTGACTAAACAAAAAATCCTGGGAAGAGTGAACTTGTTTGGAAAATACATTGATTATGAGGGTTGTTTGGTGTTTCCTATGACTACTCAGCAAGATATGATTGTTGTTTTTCAGAAAAATGAAGATTAGGATTGCACATGTCATCCATTTAAAATACTCCATTTGGACATATCTGCTGGTCCTCACCAGGTACATGACTTGATGAAGTACAAATGTAGTCATTATTTTAACTGTGGGTACAAAGGTTTCGTTGATGATGCAAAATTGAAAGGAGTGGATATTTCTCAACTAGTTGGACTTGATGTTCTTATTGTTGGGACAATGCCGACATGTTCAGGACTCACCAACTCTAAATATTTGGTATACTCCTCCACACTTGATATACTTTTCTTTGTAGCATTTATTATTCGATGGCCATGTGGATCTAGTGATACTTATTCCAGAAAAATCAATATCGCCTTACATATCTGAAACTGTGAATGGTGCGCTAAACCACGTTACCATGGCAAGAGCTTTGGAGGAACATGTGAATGAGGGAAAGCCATCACAGCCTTCTATTTTCCATGATCACTATGTTGATGCTGGGATGTAGCAGCCCGCCTCTGAATTTATTACAATGTGACTTTCAACCTCCTTCCACAACTTATAATATTTTCTTTTCCTGCCATTGTTGGACAAGCACTTGTACCTGTAGCACACTTGATGGAGACTGCTTACATAGGCAGCTGCTGGTGTTCTCTTGCAAATTTATGGAATTAAGTCAAAGGTTTTCAAGTTACCTCTCCTTAGTGTGGCATCTTCATTTCTAGATGAAGCCATTGCTACAAATACACTCAATAAACCCACTTAACCACAATGTGGTTACAATTGAATTTCCAGCACAATATTTTTCCTCACTAAAAACCATTAGTGTGGCGCCTGCATTTGTTGTATCTCAGGCTGTTCAAGGAGTATTTTGGGAATTCAAGAACACAAGGACTCTTAGTACTATGTTTTAGTTTTGGAAAATTAGTATCTCTCTTCTGGTTTCCATTACTACTTTGTACTCTTGTCACTGGGATGTGTTTGTTGATGCCCGGTTCACTATCATGTCTCAGTACATTGTCACAGTTTTGATGATATGGAGTCTCAATAAGAAGACTATATTTCAGTTTCCAAAATTAGCAGCCTACGTTTTGGTGAATATGTAAGATCTTTTGGTATTTATGTCTAGGGTTAAAAACTTACCATGTTTTCAGCCGTTGTTCAAAATTTTCTATATTTGTTGATTGTAATTTTTATGGCTTGGTTAGTTCAATAGAACAGAGGGTAGTCAAACGATGCTTAGGGAGCATTACATTTGTATGTTGATACAAATGAGGAACTCTAGAACTGTATGGAAGCTACATGGGCTACTATCAGATAAGTAGTTAGTTTGACAAGTAACATTTTCTCTCTATCATTCATTAGTTACTTATAAGTTAATTTTATATTTGTTTTAGTTAGTTGAGTTTGTTAAGGTAGGTTAGAGTTATTCACAACAAAAGTTGTTTTCGCTTTGATAAAACTAGACATCTTCTCACAAATTATAATTGAAATGGCCATTCTTAATAAAATAAGTTTCAATTTTGCTCCATAATGATGGTTTACATTAATATTTCATTTTTCTTCAATGCTTGTTTTTGGTATGTGTATTTTCTCTCATTTCTATCTTTATATTAGAACCTGTTGAAACATTAATTGGCCATATCACAAATGTATAACTTTATTTTGTTTACCGTAATCTTCTTACTTTATTAAATGTAACTCCATGAAGGATGAAGCTCCTCATCTTGTGAACCCACTTGTTGAATCGTTTGTGGCACGGCATGCTAAATCTTCGTCTCCTACCTCGTCAATTGACTGATTCCTCGTCAGTCACTTTATTGTATTGATGCTGCTCGGTGCATTCAAATCGTGTACATTTTCTCCATTTTCTTTCCACGAAGAATGGGTTTCATTTTTTGTATAGTATATATACATTATGAATTTTCTTTCCATTGAAAGATTAACTTTGGAAAGAAAAGTAAGGAAGTAGCTATATCTTTGATTTCAAAGACAAGAGACTGATTTAAATTTTTTATTAATTTGTTATATATGTATATGCATTATTAGTATAAACTATCAATTTAGTCCCTAAACTATTAAAATCAACTAAAATGTCCATAAACTATTTTTTCATCCATTAAGTTAGCCCCTCTGCTAATTGTCCATAAACTATAAAAATACTTCAAAATAGTCTCTAATCTATCATAAAAACCAACAATTTAATCCTTAAAAGTTCAAATTTTTTGTTGTTGTCAAACACTCAAGGTTCAATGAAGTCCTGAAATTTTAGGTTTTTTTAATGAACTCTGTGGATTCAGTTTTTTGAATCTATTTTGTGATGTATTATAGTTTAATGTAATGAATTTATGAATTGTCTTACTAATTTTTCTGTTTATGTTTACTGGATTTATTCAGTCTAGTTTACTGAAATTTTGGTTTTTTAATAAATACTGATTTAATGAATTTGTTTTTACTCTTTGCTGGTTTACTGGTTTTTCTAGTTTGCGTTTTTTTTTTCTGATTTATTATTTTTTCTAGTTTACTGGTTTTCCCCCCTTATTTTTAGCTACTTTCTGGTTATTGTTACTGGACATTTGATCCATTAACTTATTTTATAGTTTTACTTTGGTTCCATTACTGTTTTTTATTTGGTTTTGCTCTCCTAACTTTACTTCCGTTTGTCAAGTTAGTTATTTCGACCAAATTTCTGTTAACTTCGTTTATAGGGCATTAGCTGTGGTGCAGACCATCACTATATTTATTCGACTGTAACTAAGTTTTGCAAACCATCACCACGTTAGTTATTTCGACCAAATTTCTGTTAACTTCGTTTATAGGGCATTAGCTGTGGTGCAGACCATCACTATATTTATTCGACTGTAACTAAGTTTTGCAAACCATCACCACATGTATTCGACTTCTACCTTTGACCATTGTCTGTAGGTAAAAACCAGTTAAATATGATAAAAATTTAAACTCTACCTACAATTTTGATTGTCACTTAATATGGTATAAAATATTTTAACAATTGTGGTCTGTGTGCTAATACACCACCATTGTCATTGAACCTTACATTATGCAATTCGAACATTCCAAAACAAATCAATGATTACAATTTTAGTGGTGGCAAAAACTCACTTACACAATTTCAAAGCAGAGTTAAATGAAAAATTCATAACTAAACAAATCAATACCCATATCACAAAAAAAAAAACGAAGAGAAACGAAGCGAAATGTTTTTCATTGTATGTTCCCTTCTCGACTATGGGGTTGTAGAGGTTCGAAATGGGTGTGGCGATGCTACGCGATGAAGCTTCCTTCACGGTGACACTGCTAAGCGACGAAGCTTCTATTTGCAACAACTGTAGGTAGCTATGAAATTGCTATTTGCGGCAGTAGTGGGGGCAATGTTAGTGTCGATCACATTGTTAGATTCTCTTCTTTGGTTTGGGATTGTGAAGGTATAAGCACACAATGTAAGAAGATGCAGGGGTGGTTGGGTTTGGTTTAGTGAAGGTTAAAAATAGAAGACGAGGTTTGGGATTGTGGAGGTGAAAAGTAGATTAATGTTTTGAGTTATCAGGTCGTGTCTGAATGGGAAAGAAGATGAAGTTTTTAATTTTGAGATCATATGTGGTAAGGTGTATGGTAGTGATGTGTACTTACGATCATGTGGTTGTAAGTTTGGCTATGTTCTTTTTTTTACTAAAAATACAATATTCATTCATTTAAATTAAGAGAATACATCAATCGAGTATAATAAAATCTCTAAAAATATAAAGGATGAATCTGCGAACAAACTCACAATATCGATGTTAATAGCATAAAATAACAAAATGCTTACAAATTTAACAAAATTAAAGTGTCTAGAATACATATGTCTCTGGATTTGCAACGTTGACGATGCTAAAATCATTAGTTGACTCTGTTAACCCTGAATCAAAGTTAATTTGTCAATCTAAATGAAATAAACACAGTAGTAAAACGGGAAAACCAAAAACACCGCACCAAGACGGCGAACAAAACGTCGCACTACAACAATGAAATAATAGAAAAGCACAAATAAAAGATAAATTTGTGTAAAAGCCACTTATTTAGACTAAAGGATAGACGTGGCTAAGTTTTTTGGTGTGAATACAAGTGAAGGTGCAAACACGAGAACGGGGGTTGAATTGTGTTTGCCAAAGTTGATAACTTTTTGCTAATTTGATGAAGGTTGGTTGGTTTTTATGAATTACTTAGATAAGAAGCAATCGGATTCAGAATCAGCAAACAATGAAAGCATAAATAATTTGACACATAGCGTTATCCTGGTTCACCATTAACTTAGCTACATTCAGTCCTCTCATTCAGAAGGCTTTAATCCACTAATTCAAATACTTTAAATTACAAAACACCTGTCCTCCAAGTCAATCTTCTCAAATAGCTTGACAACCCTAGACTTTTGAGGAACTAACCACCTTGACCCTACAAGCCAAGTATATTCTTAACAACTTGACAACCCTGATTGAAGAAGGAACTAAACCACTATTGGGTTGGATACAAAAGATTGAAACTTGAGTAGTTGCTTCTAACAAAACTGATAATAATAATAATAACTCTCACACTCTAAGAAAAAAACACTCAGAAAATATTTCTCATTCGAACAAGTGTTTCTCTCTTTGAACTCTAAGATGAATTTAGAATCTTGAGCTTGAGTTCTTCTACTCTTTTCTACTTTTTTTTGATGCATTTCTCCTTCAGCCTTGGTGTCTATTTATAGTGAAAAATTGGGCTTCAATTTAGTCTTTGTTTAATTCTGAATTGTATCTTGTTCAGATTGATTATGTTCCTATTTTGTGTAGATTGAGTTTGTAAATTCTTCAGATTGATTCTGTTCCTATTTTCTGTAGATTGACTTTGTAAATTCTTCAAATCAAATATTGTTCAAATCTTCATTAAATGTTGATCAAATATTCTTCAAATCTTTATTAAATGTTGATCAAATATTCTTCAAATCTTTATTAAATGTTGATCAAATATTATTCAAATCTTCATTAAATGTTGGTCAGTGGTGGTGGCAGTGGTCGAAGGTGATGGTCAGTGGTAGTGGTAGTGGTTGAAGGTGATGGTCGATTATTGTTGGAGTGATGTTTATATCTATTGATAGTGACATGCTAATTTTAAAACAAAACAAAAATTATAAGACTTATGTTTTCGATTTTGAGTTTTAAAGAAAAACTGTTTTAAAATTAAATAAAAAATCATCTCAATTCAATTTTTTTTATTTTGAAATTGACTTTTCAAATTAAAAACCAAAAACTCACAATTACTCTATACAGACCTTATTTATTTCTTCTATCTCGGTTGATGAACCACAACCTAGACATTGTTTTAATTTGATCAATCACTTCAAGACAATTTGCAACCTTTCCATTAAAAAGAATGCTGTTTCTTTCCATCCAAAGCTCCAATTAATTGAAAGCCAAATTAGTTGTACTACCTTCCTTTTGCCTTTATGACAAAACCAAAAGCCATAAACAATTAGACGCCATAAACAATTGGTCTAAATTTGCTTCCAATGCAAACAGATTGGAATCTGCTACATCACCGAGCCAAGCCTTATCCATTTCCATAATTGTCTTACCTTAGGACAAGACCAAAACAAGTGAGTAATTATTTCTAACTCACTAAAGCAGAGAACACAACACAGTTGATGTCCTTGTTGCATCACTCCTCTTCGTCATACACGACTTCACCGTAAAAAAGACCGGAAATGTTAAAAGTCCACCGAATGGATTCCTGCTCCTGCAGGTTCGGGCGAACAGCAGCAATCTTCTGCTCCAAATCTGCAACGTGCTCCGTATCTCCATCCGAAATTTCAAAGCTTGTTCCCCAACCCACCAGTCATTGCAAAACGATATTCCTTTTCCGTCACCAAACGCTTTTTTCTGGCGAGCAAAATATCTCTCCGCCGTATAGAGCCCATTCTTCCAATCATGATTTCATCGGCATTAAGGAATTTATTAACTACTGTGCCATATCTGAACGTGATTAAATCATACCAAATGGCGTTCACCTCTAAAGAACAACACCAATGCCACTTGCTTAGAAGAACTAAATTAAACAATTCCAAATTTTTGACACCAAGTCCTCTTTTCTCCTTTGATAGACCTACTTTCTCCCAACTTACTCAATTGATCTTCTTGCTATCCAAACCACCTCCCCACAAAAATCTTCGTTGTATCTGTGTCAACTCAGTGATGATTTTCCTCAGGGCTTTATAAAATGAAGAGTAGAACAAAGGGAGACTACTCAAAACAGAATTAATCAATACCACTCTACATCTGATCGATAAATTACGACCTTCCCACCTTGATAACATCCTTTTCATCGAGTCCACCACATAGGACCAAGTAGTAGAACGTGGTGGATTTTCACACACCGGAATACCTACGTAACTGATAGGCACATTGTCTACCATTCTGAAAAATCCATTATGTTGAAAATATACATTAAATACTCCTAATTTACTGAATCGCATGCCTTCTCGAAATTTACCTTGAACATTAAACACTTATCTTTCCTTCTATTTGCTTCCTGGATGATCTCACTAGCCACAAGAGCACCATCAAACAATTGTCTACCTTGTAAAATAGTTGCTTGATTTTTAGAAATTACATGCCGTAACACCTATTTTCAGTCTCTTATCAAGTAGTTTCGATAATACCTTGTAGATGTAACCTACAAGACAAATGAATCTATATTCACCCAACTCTTGCAGATGATCCATCTTCGGAATGAGAGCAAGGAAAGATGCATTCACCGCTTTAGGTAAGATTGCACGAGCATGAAAATCATGTATGAAACACATAAAATTTTCGTTTAGGAGATCCCAATTTCTTTAAAAAAATAAAATTGAAACCTTTCGGTCTTCGAGCTTTTGTCTCCATCACAACTCCAAATGACTTTTCTAATCTCCTCCACGCAAAAACTTGCAGTTAAGGAATCATTATCTACTTCTGAAATATATTTAAAGAAAATACCATCCAACTTCAGCCTATTAGTCAGATAATCAATAAGGAAATTATTTTTGATTTCCTCCTTGACAATATCAACTCCCTCCAACCAAACATCGCCTTTTTTGAGAGCAATGATTGGATTCCTCTGACTTCGGACCTACAAACCTGCATGAAAAAATTTGGTGTTAGCATCTCCCTTCCTAATCCACCTCTCTCTAGACTTCTACCTCAACAAACTCTCCTTCAAAAACTCTCCTATACCTATTTGTGACCGCCCTTGAACCTTCCAATTTGTGATAGCCCTTTAGTCAAAAGAAATCAGTCTATTCTACTCATAGCACTCTCGTCTGGGTGAAACCAAGTGAATTTTTTCTCTGCCATCGGTACATTAATTAGTTCCCTTAGATAATTGAACTCTTTAAATTCCTCCGTTTTGTGTAATCATCCCCCAAAACTAACCCCTTTTCTCTCAATTTTTGAGGAGATAGCATTAAAGTTCATTCCTAAACATCATTCTCCTTTTTCATTAGGGACGGAAATAGGCCAGACCAGACCAGACTTTGAAGGCATGAGTCTGGCCTAGGATTAATTCTGAAAGCTTATTTAAAAGCCTATTTCAAATTAAAGTATTTCAATAGTATATTTTATATTTTTTTAAATAGGCTAAACTAAATCTTTATATATAACCAAATCTAAAAAAATTATAACCAAGAAGTATGCAACAACCTTCTAAAAAAATAAAATAAACTCATAATTAACAAATTTAAAATAACAAATACAAATATCAATAAATAATAATATAAAATACCCTTAGCATTCGTTCCGACAATCCAACTGAAGGTTTGCTTATGCAAGTGTGGCTTACCATTTGTGAGTTTCCACAAATTTAAAATTTAAAATTCTGCAATCGATTGTTTTGAAATAAACGTACATCAAACTAAATTTAAAGTTTTTGCTAGTCTCCCCCTTTTAGCCAAGTCGCCCCACCCACTCAAATTAAAAGACAAAATTGACATTGTTTACTGATTGATTCATTCTCCCTCCGCTCTATTGCACTATGGCCCCTTGTCTCAACCTCCTTGATTTGCAAAATATGGGCTTCCTCATTGTCTCCCCTACTACTTCTAATTGTTTCACTTCGTCTCAAAAAATGCTCGCAACATTCCGTTCATAAGTTTCCCAAAATCTCTTATTACACTTTGCAATGTTTCCATTAGAAATGGAATCACAACATAACAAAGAGCCTCTAGATAAAGTTGTACTATCATCGTTACTATTGAAATTGGACCTCACTATTACTTTTCTACTTATGTTGGATATGGATTGGGTTTGATTTAATAACACCGCCTGCCCAACTTAAGGAACGGATTGCCAAGAGAAAATTTTGGTCGACCCCTACTTGTTGAAGGCTTAGTGACATGATTAATTAGAGCACCCTACCAATTGCATTCAGAACCGGATCCACTTGAGCAACATGTTGAGGTGAAGAAGTTGGGTCGCAATAGTCACCGACAATAAGAATCCATAAGAAGCCACCATCAACAACTTTGATACTATTGATTGTAGGATTATTCCAACCTTGACTAGTTCTCTTAACGTAGATGAGACTAGTACCGGTTTGACCATCAACATTGCTAAACGTGCCAATTTTTTCTCGATTTTATCTATTATGATTAACGCACATGCCACTACAACTATTGCTACTTTCCTCAGTGACCACAATCTCATCCTTTTCTTTATTATTGCAAGATTTGAAATTTACCCATCCCACTAATTGCTTTGATTGTAGTGAAATGTAAGTTGTACCAACAATAATTTCAGTTGTCTCTCTTTCATTTTCCACCATAGAAAACTCTTCAACTTCCTCCATGTTAAATTCATGCGCTTTAAGGTCACCTTCAATAGATTCTTCTTCATCTGAATTATTCAGTTGCTTTGGAACTAGTTTTGCATTGAAAACCACTTGCATTGGTTCATAAAAATCCTCTAAGATTTTTATTGAGAACACTTCTCCATCTTTGTTCACAGTTGAGACTCTGTTTACCACTGTTAAATTTTGTCCGGACAAGGATCCTAGCAACGTCCAAAGTGTTTTTCTTCTGAGTATCAGCATCAACACTTACAATGGTGCCGAAGAGGGATATGATGAAACTTAAAAATTTGGTTGTCTATGCATGTACTTGAACCCCATACACCTGAATCCATGTTAATCTTTCGTTGTCCATGTCTCTAGACTTCCGGGTCTGATTTCTTTGAACCACTACTCTAACCAATACTTCGTCACTTCTTCAAGTGCTTGTATTTCTCTTTCCTCTTGCTCCTCCAGCAGAACAAGGTTGACGCCTAATAGTGCCACTTTAACACGAAAGTATCCTTGTCGGGGAAATTCTTCCTAAATGTAATATGTCATACCAGATGATTCGACCACTCACTACTAGAATTTAGCGTTTTTCCTGCGGTAATATATCCGCAGATAATACACAAGGATTTTCCTGCGTCTGCGGAGTCTGTTTCCGCAGGTAAAACGGCAGGTACATTTTTTGTTTGCTGCGGATTTACATGTGATTACTTATCCGCAGCAAAATTCAACTTTTTCCTAAGGATTGTTCGGTGGTATTGTTCCGCAGGAAATATCTGCAGCAAATTCCGTAGAAAATGCATATGTTTTGGCATTTTGTAAATAAAGTAGAATGGATTTTTAAACAAATTAAAAAGTAAGACAAATTCCACAGTTAAATATGACAATATAATCCCTATATCCGCTCGAACTCGTCTTGGTTTATAGAAAAAATCCGCTTTAATTGTGTACAGGGTTTGCTCGAAAATTTTATAGTACTATCAAATGTGTATTGGTAATATGAATATCTTGACTCTATTTTATTAATGCAAGATAAATATAATGTGTATTTTGTGATTTTTCACTTATATTAAATTAAATGTTATATCTTTTACTTTATTTTAAAATAATTTTAAAATATACAAATTTTATAATAATAAATTTGGAATATAATCAAAGTTGTTAATAGATGATATTTATTTAATTATTAATAATTTAAACAAAGTAAATTTCATGTTTCTATTTTTATATAAATAAAGTAAATTTTATGTTTCTATTTTTATATAAATAAAGGACAATTATTTTTTAAACAAAATAAAAAATAAGACAAATTCTACCGTACAATCATTAATGCAACGTGATTGCAATGTGCATTTTGTGATTTTTTCATTGATATTAAATTAGATGTATGTTCTGGTTTTTACTTTATTTTAAAAAAGTTTCAAAAGATAAAACATACAAATTTGAAGGTAATAAATCTAAAATATAGTCAAACTGGTTAATAAATAACATATTATTCAATTATTATTGATTTAATTTGATAATAACAAAATATATTAATTTTTAAATGTATGAATTCTATAAAAAGAAATTATTATGTTTAGTTGTAAAAAAATAATGTAAAAATGTTTGATTTTATTAGGGTCATAAAAGTTATTCAATTTTTTAAAACAAAAAAAATGTAAAATTGAAAAATATTGTAAAAAAAACCAAACCTTATTTTCATAGCCAAGTCATAGCAACCAAACCTAATCACATAACCTTATTTTAACAGCCTCGCCGCCACCAAACCTCAACCTTGCCGCGATTGCATCTCAACCATCGTCACCACCGTCACACCTCGCCGCAATCGCCACCACCATCACAACTTCGCTGTCTTCGTAACTCTCGCGTATGAGCTTCACGACATTCTCGACCTTCAGCGCCGTTCAGATTTCTCGTGAGTGAGCCTCGATTCTACCTCGACCTTCAGCGTCCTTCAGATTTCTCTTGAAGGAGGAGAAAAATGATTTTCGTGATCTACAGTGAGTTAGGGTTTTGATTTTCTTCTGATTTAGGGTTTTTTGTGTGTTGTTTTTTGAACACTTTCAATTTGCAAATTGCTTTAGTTGCAGATACGGTGTTTTCCTGAGATTGGAGTCTATTATCAAGTTGAAGAAAGCCAAAGACTTATGACATTGCCGCCATTGCTACTTGCATAGAGGTATTTTCAATTATGCTTTATGTCTAATCTGTTTTGAAGGTGACTATGTTTACCGCCATAAAGGCGGCTAGGGTTTATGCGGAAGCAAGGCTCTCAAAGATCGAGAGCTCTGATACCATGTTAAGAATTAGAGTAAAAATATATTTATTGAATTGAAATATACCATCTCAAGAATTAGAATAAAATTATATTTATTGGAATTGAATTATTGGCAATACATCAGATATATATTTATACTAGATTACTAAACAACCAAATCCTATTAGTACTCATATATAACTAAATCCCTATTAGTACTCATATATAACTCTAAATCCCTACTAGTATTCCTATTCAACTGAATCCCTATACTTGAGGGATATTAAACAGAAACAGGATTTTGACACTTTCTTTTTTTTTGAAAATTTGCTTTGATTAAACCACAACGTTTGTTTCCCTCTTTGCAACTTGTCTGATTGTCACGTGTTTCACCAAGCAGACAATCTCAGTGAAGGCAATATCATTAATTTTGTTGTGGTGCAAACAAAATAAAAGAGATGCTTTGCTTAGCTCTGCTTTTACTTTTATGCGGCAATTCTTCTGGAGGACTATTAGATCTCCACATTCTTTCTCAGAGGTACCTGCCATATTAGATGCATTATCTGTTATAAGAATTGTGTGTTTCTGTCACGATTGAAGTGTGTGATGATATACTTTTTGCTGTTGCTGTGTATGTTTAATGCAGGCACAGGCAGAAGTTTGTCTTGCAGCATATGAAGCATTAGTCCCAGTTCTCAAAGTTATAGCTTCTACATACTGTACTCAATGTTTTTTTCTCATTGAGGAAAATGAGCAATTGTTTTCCGATATAGAAGGCAGGCCTCAGTTAGATTATATGTGTGTATCTTTAATTCAAAATATCAATGATCTCCTAGGAGCGGGAATTTTGGCAAGAACTCGAAGGGCTGTTTTGTTGAATATAAAGGTGCTAATCTCTCTGTATGTCCTGGGACACATTTTTTTGCCATATGATATTTGTTTGGATCGTGATAAACCTAGTCTCAACTTTGCATATTCATTTGTTTCTCCAATACGGTAGTACCTGTGTTGTGGTAAATCAGCCTTCCAATTAATCTATTCCGATTAATGGTGAAACTTTAGCTGCTAGAAATTTAATTGGTTAATTGAAATATTTTAACTGATTTTTTACTGACTCAGTGGGCGTGCCTAGAATCTTTGCTGTCAATTCCTTCTCATGCTCACAAAAATGGATTTCATTTGGAGGGAAACCACGCTTTCTTCTCAGATGGCACTCTGAGATGCATTTTTGGTGATCTTGTTGAGAGGTAAGCAACAAGACAATCTATATGCAACTATGCATGCATGATTGCACGTGATTTATGGGATTTGTGCTGCAGTTTGGCTAATATATTGTTAATTGAGAAAACAGAGAAAGTAAATTTGTAATTTCATACATTCCTTTTGAATCTTTTCTTAACTAAATACTCACCTGCATATTACAAAATTTATAGGCGGCTTATCCTACACTAAGCTGGGGCTAAACCTGCACCCAAAGCTAACAAACATGTACCTCAAGCTATCAAGCTCTTAGGCAGTTAAAACTGCCAAAGCTTATGTGACACTTTCTAACTAAGCTACAGTGCTGAGGTCGCATTTTCTAACAAACTGACTGTGGCCTAAAGGCGCAAAACAAGCTGATATTTATAGCAGCGAACCCATGAATGAATTTTAGGAGTACATGTTTCCATTAGTTTGTTTCATATATTCGAGTCACTATGTTGCCTTGTATTGAATGAATTTTAGGAGTACATGTTTCCATTAGGTAAACTTGGAGGTCTGATTTTAAACATTAGCTTGACCTAATATTAAGCATCACATTCTGTGCTAATAACCCCCATGACCCTGATATGCTAGCCTGCCAATGATTTTGTTTGTTTACCTGTGATCTGTTGTTTGGCTCCCAAAATTTCAAAGGTCTAAAGATGTTATCTTTCAAGGGGGATGGTTTCCCTGCATTTGTCAAAACCAATTGAGCGTGTGTTACTGTGTTTTTTGGAATGAGATAGCACTGTTGTCATTGATTGGGATCCTCAAACTTCAAAGAATAATATCGTAATATTATTTCATGATTTAAATTGAACAAAGGTGATTTACATTATATATATATGGCAAAACTACACTAGGGTTCATTTAATTTGACTTTAAGTTTCAAGCAGGTCCTTTATCTTCTTTTTTGTCAAGTTAGCCCTTTATGTCCAAAAACGTCAACAATGTTGGACCATACTTAATTATTCATCTATGTATGTCACCAAAAGTCTTACTTTACCATTCAGAAAGGTAAATTACATCTTCAATTCATCAAAATAACTTATAAACTACATTGTAACAATGGTTACAATATCTAATTCATGAAAACTAATATGATAATTTTTAGTTTTAATTTAAGATTGTGACCACCTCATCACCAACAAGGGTCTAGTTGTGGTGTTGAGCGGTGAAACGTTTTTTATAGTATATCATTCGATGGTCATGTACACAAATTTGTAACAGAAGTGGACTAAGAATGAAAGTCGGTTCAATTGTGCAAACATTTTTAAAGATGAATGACTAATTTGACAAGGAAATAAGATAAAGGACCTATTTAACTTTAAATTAAGTTAAAGAACCTGAATTCGTTTAGCCTATATATATTTATTCTAATAACCACCTGCCTAGAGTAGAGCTATACTACAGAAAGCAAATCTGTGTCAATAAAAGCAAATGGAGAAACTACTCTTGTCTTGTGAATGTGGTGATGCCCGCATATTAAATTTTTTAACATTGATAAACAAAGCAAGATAGGGGTTTCAGTTTGCTTGGTACATTGAGGTGATTAATGATTGCTATACCAATCATGTGAATCCTTAGTATTCATGATCTTATGCCCAAGCATGATGCCTCTTCAGTCCACCCAACTTCCGTTGCTAGATGAATTTTATCTTTGTTGATATTGATAACTGCCATGTTTGATCCTGTAATTATGGTTGGTTAAGGCAATCTTGTGATTTCAACAACCGTGCCGTCCATCGCATTACTTCAACTTTGTTTTATTTTTTGTCTTTTTGTAGCATGCATGAAATTGCATGATTCTATTTTGTGATGATTTCTAATCAAAATGGTTGAAGTTTGTTGTATTGAATTGCACGCTTATCCTCTTCTTACCCCACCAGTAGTGTTTGCTGACCTAATGACTTTCAAATTGCAATATTTGTCCAGCTGATGTGGAATTTGGTGCGCTCATCTTGGATATTGCATATAAATTGTAATAAAAGAAGAGTTGCTTCGATTGCTGCTCTTTTGTCATCTGTTTTGCATCCTTTGCACTTAACAGGGTTATGGCTCTTAAATCCTAGGATTATAAAGTTTTATTTGAAAGAGCTTAAACTGCTCTCTCTCTACGGTTCAGGTACGAAGCATGTTTATTTTCCATATCAGTTTACAATTTACTTCGCCATCTGTTGTTTTATGTATAATTGTCATATGAAATTATGAATATTTTCAGTTGCATTTGATGAGGATTTTGAAGCTGAGCTAACCGGCAATAATGATGCAAGACTGGAGGTCTCTTTATTAGTCAGGAGCCCTGATCCTGAGTTGACAGAAGTAAGCAACTCAACATTTAAAGTGTTGATTGTAAATTTATATTTTGCATTTATTATTTGACAGGATCCTTCTTTCCTTAGATAGCTTGGGGTTGATTTGATTTGATCCCGATGTTATGGGATCTTGTTTCCTTTGCTTCTTGTATATATACCTGTAAATCCCTTATGAATGATAAACAATCAGATTTAACTAAAAATTTGGCTACTTCAGTTTTCTGTTTGTCTACCTGAATTTCTTAAACAATGAATGCATTTTGTCATAGCACCATGATATACTAATTGTCATTAATTGCAAATGTAATAACTTTTTATTTATTAGAAAATATTCTAGTAGCTTTTGACTTTGTAATAACCGGTCATTTTTCTTATCAGGCATTTGTTAATACAGAGTTGTATGCACGTGTATCAGTTGCTGTTCTGTTTTACAAGTTGGCAGACTTAGCTTGTATGGTGGGATCACCAAATGAAGACACAAATTGCATTGCGGCATTAGATTCTGGCAGATCATTTCTGCTAGAGCTTCTTGACTCTGCGGTAGTAGATTACTATTATTTGATGTTAAGGAATAAATTCTATGCTAAATTTGTAGTAATTTTTATTGACAATTTTAAACACAGAAGTATGCACTGTATGTTATGTACTTGGCCTGCTGGGAGATTATGTTCTGGTATTGTATAAGACTATAAGCCTGATTTGCTTTGCTTGTTATGTTGTTATCTGCCTTCAGTTTTTAGAAGAACTGCTGGGATTATTTGAAACTATGAATAGGTAGAGGTTGATTTAGTTTGTCCTGTGTTTTTGAATACTATTGATGTGTGCGAAGAAATATGAAAGTTAGCCCCACTATTGTAAGTATAAACACTGCCAATAAAAAGGAAAGCTCTTCGAACATAATATTTTGTAAGTCAACATGGGAGATATAAACTGTTGAAAGCTAGTTCTTGTTAATGATTTACACTAGAATATGAGAGAGCACGATGGTTCTAAATTTGGGATAGGATAGGTATCTAATTGCTAGCATCTTAATCTTGGAATCCCAACTGATATAGTTGCCAATATTTTGTGCAAATTTGGGAATGTACTTTCTTGAATATTTTTATTTGGTAATATCATATTTGGTTTTGTCTATGCTTTTTGGGTGCAAGATGTTCATTTATGACAATGTTTAGATAGTTGTTTCGGAATGCTTATGTTGAATATAATATTTGTTGATGTAGATCAATGATAAAGATCTTGCTAAGGAGTTATACGAAAAATACAGTTCGGTAAGTATCTTTTGTTCTCTACATTCTTTTAGCATGATGTGATGGAGATCCAATCAAATTGCCCTCGTAGTTTTGCTACAATCAATTGGAGACCCAGTCAGTCAATGCTCTTGAAGTTTTCCTTGAGGAATTGTCCCATAGATTGGTAGTTGTTCAGTACTAGTTTTTGAATTAGAATCATATTAAGAATTGAATTAGCAAATCATATCAATTAACATTTATTGTATTTATTCTACATGCTATTATAAATAGAGGTAAATATGGTCTAATTTAGACACACTAAAATCACAAATTCAACATGGTATCAGGTGGTTTATTTATCTATATCAAATTGTGAAGGTCTATCTTTGCTGATAAAAATCCAGCGTCATCATGCTTCAAAGTACTAAATATTTGGAGTAAGAAATTGCTTGTCAAATTTGGTGGCTTGATCCACAAGTCTCCACCATTCATCTAAACTGTTGCATGGAATAGGACTAATATCCAATGCATATTGAACAAAAACAATTACTTATAAATTACAATTTAAATGAAATAATTGCCAATGATTAATTTTACCCAGATTGAGTGTAGTTTTATCACTTCCAGATTTTCATCTCACTTGTTATCTTGGACCTCAAGTCCTAATGCCATGAGAATATCTACGTTTAATTAATATGCCAGCTACTCTAGCCTTTTGTTTCTGTGTAACTGGAATTATACCAATCAGCCTTATCTCCAAGAGAATCTCAAAAGATTTGCCACTTTCAATGGTTTAAATATGGCATGATACCAGAAATTTCTTATTGCTATTGCAGTTTTTGCTCTTATCTATCTCTTATAACTCATTTTGTTCAATGTAACATTGGCATTGCAGATTCACAGGCGCAAAATACGTGTTTGGCAAATAATGTGTCTTGACACCATTTGTTGAGGAAGATACAGTCGGGAAAGTATTGAATTACTTGTACATATCACTTAATGTAAGTTAATTTCATTTTGTATAGTACATTTGTGTTTATTTTCTTAATTGAAATATTCATTATGTCGTGGATTTGATTGTGTTGGATGCATGTATTTGTGAGCTTATGTATAAGGATACAAATGTTCTTCTCTATTGAAATTTCATTGTAATTTTTTATTAGATTACATGCACTTAAGTTTTCATGTCTTTGCCCTGAATCTTAAGACAGTTGTTGGGTTTTGCTTCTCTTTCTATGTGTTTGCTTGTGATGCATACTTACATTCCATGATTGATTATATTTGCATCGTAATTTGTTAAATGGAAGTCACTTCTGATCCAAAAAAGGAATGCTAATCATATTGGTTCTTCTTTGACACCAAAAAAGATGGATACAAATTAAATGGAACCCATTTTATGCTGTTACTATTACCAATTTGTGTTGATTCTTCTTTGACATCAAATTGGAAATTATTACATCTTGTGTATTCCTGCAGAGAAATAACTTACCTGCTGTTCGACAATACTTGGAGACGTTTGCAATCAACATATACTTGAAATTTCCATCACTTGTAAGACTTTCTTCTTTCCCTTGTCTTTTTGTCATTTTTCTCTTCATACTTATATTTATTTTCAACTAGATTTTTTTCATTGTTTTCATTGACGAAAAGAAATCAATGGGTACAAAACCAAAGGATAAAATATCCTCCTTAAGGAACCCCTAAATAATAAGAAAGCACATCATCTAGTTAAAGATCACTAATTTCTCTGCATTCCTCTAGTAGAGAAAGTGATGAACCCTTCTAAATTAGGGGTTTAGAACCATATAGGATCTAAGACCACTTTTCCCATAAGCAAGGGAATAGGTAAAAATTATCCTTTTAACCTCTAGATAGTAAAAATAACGGCAGAACTTTCTGCTTTTGCTTTCTAGCTGAAGCACCAGTTGTTGAATTATCTATCCACTGCTGAGATTTCTGCTTCTGGTCTTACGGAAAAGCAATAGTTTCTTTGGCCAAAAACTTAAAGACTTGAAGGTGCCTGTTAAAACTAAAAAGCGGTTTGTTTTTTACTGTATGGTAAAAAACTATATGCCCGTGTTGGTTACTTGTGATTTGGTTTTCTGGGATATTAATATTTAAATGAAGTCAGGTTCATCACATGTCCATCTCATTTAGGGATGATAAATAATAACTTATCTTTCAAATTCCTTTTGAGTTCAGATTAATTTCACATACAGTTGTAAGAGAATGCTGTCTTGCTAAGATTCTTATCTAATTGTTATATGCAAAATTTAGTCTGAATCCTATAATCTGCTATCGAGTTAGTAATTTGTGACCTTTCTTTGTTGAAATTACCTTTCTAACCCAATTATGATAATGTCAAATTCACAAGTTAAAGAACAATTGGTCCCTATATTGCGGGATTATGACATGAAACAGCAGGTAAATATTGTTTTCTACAGCATGAAACCTTTGCCTTATTGTGTTCTTCTTGTTAATTGCTACTAACAAGCCTGTATAATTTTAAATTGTAAATTGTAAATGCAGCCGGTTGTTTAACAATTGAACTGGCTACAAAGCTGTTAAGAATGATAGTAAATTTATTGCCTGTCAAGAAGTTGAATTCGTGCGGAGAAGGAACATCGAGCATCGACCGAAGCTTCTTAGCTGAGATTTCAACTCTTGGAAAGACCAGACACAGGAACATTGTGAAGCTGCATGAATTTTGTTTTCATGAAGATTCTAATCTTTTATTGTATGAGTAAATGTAAAATGGAAGCCTTGTATGAGTAAATGATTGGAATGTTTGATATGAAATAGCTTTAGGGATCTCTGCAACAGTATCTAAACTTAGTTATGATTTGCGAACATGATATAAATTTTGTTTAGGAGTATTGCAATAGTTGGATCACACTATAATTAATATGTAGCTATGATTTGTGAACATGATATAAAAAATGTATTGCAATAGTATTTCAATTAAAGACTAATATTAAATATTTAAAAAATGTATTTTATAATAATATTTTCATATATTTTTAGTTGAAATTTTCATATAAATAAAAAATCAGAAAGATTAGTGGACGGTCGAAATTTAAGCAAATATCTTGCTGATTATACTTTGAAAATCATTTTGATGCGAAATTACCTGCGGATTTTCAAAAGAAAAGTATTTAAATAGAAAATTTCAGGTGGATATACCTGCGGATTTGCGTAGGAAAAATATTTGTAGGAACAGTACTGCAGATATTTCTGTATGAAATGTCGTAAGAAAATGCCTTAAGTTTGCTTAATATTTGCTGCGGAGTTTATTTACTTTTCCTGCGGATTTTTCCGCAGGTATTGTACCGGCGGATTCAGAAATCCCTAGGAAATAATTACCCACGAAGGTTTTACGTGGGGATATAGTTCCGCCGGGAAATCCGCAGGTAACATGTGTTCCTTCGGATTTTTTGCTTCAATCCGCAGGTAAAACTCAAATTTCTAATAGTGACTCCAACAAACATTTGTAGGAAAATTTATTGATCCTCTTTTTCAGTTCTGAATTACAGCCTTGGAAAGACTGGTGATTGAATGACGGCTTCTTCCTTCCTTTGTCTTTTGTTGCTTCTTTTTTCTGGTTCATTTATGTCCCAATTGTTGTTCTTTTCCCATTCTTCTCTTGCTAACTTCTTCTTTTTGTTGCAGTATGTGATAAGCTTGCAAGTATATTGTATGCAAGTATATTGTAGTATAGCGTAGTAAAAATTATCGTTCCCACATGGACTTTTTTATGAGTAAAAATCTATCTTTACTATGACGATTAGCTAAAACGGCAATTTGTAGATATAATGACTTTTTTATGAGTAAAAATCTATCTTTACAATGACGATTGTAGTTTTTCACAATGATAGACACAAAAAAACTATTAACAATTATGTAACTAAGCAAAATCCATTAGAAGAAGCTATCTTTCATGATTTCAAGAGAACCAAATCTATTTTCATGATATAATTCTCTTGTCCAATCTTATGGCTTAGATATAAAATTCCACTTTTCAGTACGTCATTTGATATCTAAGTAAAATCATGATTCTTACTAAGATTAGATTAAAAGGTCTACACCCATGACAAAAAGAAATAACTTGAAATTGTTAGAGATCCATAATTGAAAATACTACAATCTCAAGACAAGGGAGATCTATTTACGCATGATCATAGTAAAATCAAATCTAAAATATAAAGACAATGGAAATATAAAAGAATAAATAAAAGACAATGAAAATATAAAAGAACATAACAAAATGGAAAAACTGAATATTATTAAAACTAGAAATCTACTAAGAGAATAACAAGCACAAAGACAAGAGTAGGAAAGAGTTTGTGAGTAGGAATTTGTCCTCAACTGAGTATTTTCTTGTCTTTTAATAGCCACAGGTGTCTTGATGCACTTTAATTACAGAAAACCATCAGAATTTCAAAGAAGGAAAATAGTTTAGCCGCAGAAGTTGAGGGGATTACAACTGTAATGGCCATTATGATCAGCGCACAATCTCTTCTGTTTTGAAATGGCAAATGTTCATTTTTGTCGCCCAACCATTACTATTGTAATGAATATTACGGATAGGCCACATTTCTTGCTTGAAACCACTTTTTCTTTCATCTTCAGGACCAAAATGAACCATGAATGCACCACTTGACTCCGACTTGCTTTGCACAAAAAATCTTCACTTATTCCTTCACTTCTTTAACAATCAAAACAAAACAAAAAGTAGTGAAAATATAATTCTCATCAATAGGACACTCAACTCTCAAATTCTCTTAGTGTTTTCAGGGTAATGGACATTCACTCAAAATTTCACCAAAATAAAATGTTCTATCATAGACTTGACTATTAACTAAATCTCCACTACATCTTGTTGGAACCTAGTTGGTCCTAGAAACAATTCCTCTGTGTGGTTTTGATGTTAATAAAGGTATTTTGTAAGAACAATTTATTGCACTAATGGCTTCATTAAGTTTGTAGGAATTAGAACAGGAAATCAGAAGAAGATATCAGAAGCAAGAGATAAGAAGAAAAATATTAGAGGAAGTGACCAGAGGAAGTAAAAAGGTCAATGGAAACGAAATCAAATCATTTAACGAAATCCTCAGAATCAGACAAATGCACCATTTGGAAAAGTACGCGCATTTACCTTTGATAGCCTGCTTCTGGTAGTTCAACATGTTTTTGGTAATTCAACGTGTTTCTGGCAGCTCAACGTGTTTCTAGTAAATCAGCGTGCCTTTGAAGAATTTTGTGCCTCTAAAGATTCAGCATGTCACTGGAGTTTCCATGCATTTGATGAATAATATTTCAGCATGCCTATGATGAACAGTACTTCTGCAGGCATCTTATGAACAATATTTTTGCATGCCTCTAATGAACAATACTTCTGCATGCATCTGATGAATAGTATCTCTGCACGCCTTTGATAATCAGAATTTTTTCATGCCTTTGATGAAGTCTACCTTCTGCATGACTCTGAAATTGGAAGCTACTATTCAAGCCTGCCTCTTAAGCTCACATTCCGCTAGCTCAAATAATTGCAACACATTCAAAAATGTTGCCTCGGATAAGCAACCTCTAAAGTTGCGATGACTCTGATAATGAAAAAAAGGTGAAGTTGCCCATGCCACTAATTCTAAGTCACACAATCTTGCCTATAACAGAATTATTCAAGCAACACAACATCTTGCTCCAACAATCAAGTCAATGATTCTGATGGAGAAAGGTCAACGACTCTAATGGAAGGTTAAAGGGTCTGATAGATTGAGCAACATACTGAATTAGACTAAGTCGTATCCTTACTTCTGAAGGTCTAAGAATAAGCCCATAATTGTTCTTGCCAAAGTCAAATCAAGCGTATGAAGGAAGACTCCAATGAATCAATTTGCAAAAGTAATCTCAAGAAACACACACAATATCTTTCTAGAAGAATTGCTCAAATCAGATTGGGAAATAAAAAATTGCCTAATGGTCATATTATAGTTTGAAGAAATAATTGTTGACTAAGCTGGAAATAAGATATGATTCAAAAATTCTTAATGGACAATCCTGAAACCCTAATTTTTCCTATAAATAGCAATAAAAGCTGAAGCAGGACTGCATCAAATGAACTCACAAACTCAGAATTCCTACAAACCAAAGTTATTAAGAAAAACCTCAAAAGCTCAAAATTTTCTTTGTATTTAGAGTTTAAGGTTTTAAGTTCTAGCAAATCACTCGTTTAAAATAAAATATTTTAAGTGTTATATTGTGGGAAAATTATTGTATCAAATATGTGACACCCTAAGCCGCAAATTAATATTTTTGAATTTTGACATGGAGTAATGAAATTCCTCATAAAAAAATTGTAATCACTTAACACGTTACATTAATCCAAAAATATCCATCAATTTTAACCACTCGAAGTCATAATATTAGGCACCAAAATTCTTTTGAAATAAACGTAAATAATTTTAGAAATAAAAGTAAATATAATCCCAACCCGATGTAACTATCAGAGTGAGAATTCCCAAAAAATAAAAAGACGTTAGAAAATGATATTAACAAAAGGCATATAATAAAAGTCTTCAAAATAAGACGAGTTAAGACACTTTGAGGGTATTAGTCATCACCTGTAACTTGCAGCTCATCTGCATCTATCGCAAATGGCAAACACAAATAACGAATGGTGAGTTTCAAAATCATGTAACAGTATAAGATTAGCGAGTACAAGATAAGAGAGGAGAATGCGCAAGTAGTCAAATTCGAACAAGCATGAGAAATATTCAAGAACATAATATCAAAGGTTAATCCAAATCGATCACAATAAAACAGTCACATGGATGAAATGCTATGCATGTCCTATACTCTATCCTTCTTCATCATTTGGTACAATTCTACTCGGAAGTACTTGGTTTTAGAAGGCCTGACACTATGCCACTACACATGTGGACGGACAATTCATGAATGGCTAAGTCCTCATAGATCCCCTCAACTCAACCCGAGACATATATACGCAACCATCGGGGTACTCTTGTGTTGCACGATAGCTCTCGGCCTTAGGGAATAACCAACTAATCCACTTAGGAATTCCCCACCAGTGATACCCCCAAGGTGTATATGTTTTACCTTATAGTTCGACTGTAGCCCTCCACGATCAAGCTCATTCAGTTGTACTTCCCTGAATCACTGGACTTGTCAGACCCTCCCTATATGGTGATAAAGTAATCTTCACTTCAATAGTCCCTAACATCTAAATCATACTTATTCAATGATCACAACTCGATAACTCTCAGGTCGAATTCACAATATTCATCAAAATTTACGTCTACGTAAATATCAGTCATTCCACAATAATCATCAAAGTTTACATCATTATATATATCAGTCAATCCCAATCAAATCTTAACATTTGGTCCACATTACTCACAATGAACAGTCTAGTTCTATCAATCATAAAATAGGCAATCAAACAAGTGGTGCATTCAAGTAAAATCATAATTTCATTCAAGTAAACAAGAGCACTCAAATACACATCCATACAATAACAAATAACATAGAATTTCATTAAATCAAATATCATGCAATCTTGATATAAATTAATTCACAACAATTCTATAAATTTCTAAATCATATTTTAGGCCCCACTGTAACCATTCAAGTCTTATTAATTAATTATTATCACTTAATCGGGCTCGACCGTACGTGGTAAGCCTCGATGAATCTCTAGGAATTACGACATTTCCGTTCACCCCACGTTATATTGTACTCCTAAAATCGAACCTTCTCTCACATCTTACCTTGGTTGAGGATTTTGCCCAATGAAACCGATCTGTTTATTTAATGTGTCGCGTCTTCGTCAACCACTGTCTCTATTAATCCGCAGAAGTAATAAAACAACACAACAACTAAATACAAATTAATTACTTACTAAAAATAATAAATAAATTGATTACTATTTGTACTATCATCCATTAATATATTTAATACTATACATATTTATGATTATATTAATATAAACAAATATCTTAATTTTTTTTTAAAAAAGAAACATAATTATATATTATTAAATAAAAACAGTGTATGTATAATGAAACTAATAGTGTTTATTTACTACCAAGTGCCACTATATATAATGTTAAATTATAATTAGAATAAACCAAAGCCTTTAAACGTAAAACAATTTTAGACGTAAAACAATTTTAGACTTTTTGATATAAGATAAAATTATAATTACAAAACATATAAATATAATATACCTTATTATATAATAATTAAAAACATAAAAAAAATATGGTCAAGATTAATATAAATTGGTCAGGTTCTAGACTACACTAGATACTAACCCGCTCGTTGCGCGGTAGAATTTAATATATTACTGAATATAAAATAACAATAATATGTAATTTAAAAGTAATGTTAATTTTGTTTTACAGTAGAGTATACTCAAGTATTTATGTACTTAAAGGTAAATATATTTTTGAATAATTATATATAAGCTAGGTTTGCTTTAGTAAAAGAAAAAGTAAAGCATTGTTGACTAATACAATTCATGCAAAATATATTTAAATGTGGAATTGGTTTATTGAAGCTTTTTGATTTCATTGAAGTGGTTCTTCTAATAATATATTTGTTAAATAGTTATGTATTTCTTTATTGTTAAAGTTATACATTTAGCTATAATATTTCTTCATTTTATATAATTTATATTAGTTTTAAAAAATTATATTTATAAATTTGTGTACTTTTTCACGTTTTCAATTTTATATGTTCATCGTAATTTTGTCAATCTCACTATCGATTTAAGCATGCACTAAATAATATTATGTGCTTTATGATATATTATAACATTCATTCGTGAGTGATAGTTTGTTAAATCCAAAATATTGAAACAATTCATTCCTGTGTGCCTTGAAATTTTCAAATAATTATTTGACACGGTCAAGAAACTTCAAGAGTGGTTGAAAAAAATTATAGGCAACAAAAGTTTGTGAATGTTTAAGACATAGAAAGTTTCGAGTGAAAAATGAAATCGTTAGAAGTTATTTATTTCCAAATATTTAATATTATTCATTTTTTTTGTTGTTTCAATTATGATTTGTGTTTTTTTAATTGTAAAAAGAAATTTTTTTATGGGAGACACATTCAACATACGGAAAAAAACTTATTTCCTATGCAATAATATTGATATATAAACTTGAACATCTATTATAATAATTAAAACAAAACCCCAAAATTCTTCATTGTGATGATTTGAAGATATTTGATGGTTTGTATTTTTTTATATGAGTTATTGAAATGAAAGTTTTGATGAGTAATTAGAGCTTTTTAAGTGTATTGATGAGTCATTGAGTGATAAATTAAAGCTGAAATTATAGAATGTATGAAATAATTGTACTTGGGCAAGTGAAAAAGGTTTGCATTATATATTGAAGAAACAAAACATAATGGAATAGAAGATGAATTTGGAATGTGCCACATCAGAATTTTGGTGAGTTGGCAAATATTGGAGGATGTGGCATAGATGAAGAATTTTGAGGTTCTGTTTTAATTATACAAAATCTCAAAATTCTTCATTGTGATGATTTGAAGATATTTGATGGTTTGTATTTTTTTGTATGAGTTATTGAAATGAAAGTTTTGATGAGTAATTAGAGTTTTTTAAGTGTATTGATGAGTCATTGAGTGATAAATTAAAGCTGAAATTATAGAATGTATGAAATAATTGTACTTGGGCAAGTGAAAAAGGTTTGCATTATATATTGAAGAAACAAAACATAATGGAATAGAAGATGAATTTGGAATGTGCCAGATCAGAATTTTGGTGAGTTGGCAAATATTGGAAGATGTGGCATAGATGATGAACTTTGAGGTTCTGTTTTAATTATTATAATAGATAATAGATAATAGATAATAGATAATAGATAATAGATAATAGATAATAGATAATAGATAATAGATAATAGATAATAGATAATAGATAATAGATAATAGATACTAACCCTGAACATGAAAAAAATTGATATGTAATTAGTACTTATTTAGATTCAAGCCTTTTAAATTTTAACATTGATAAATATAGTAGAATAATAATTTAAATAACTAAGTGTTTTATACTAAAATAAAAAAATTGTTGGTTTGAAGGGAAGGAAGGAATAAGAGAAAATAGGGGATTAAATTCTTATGATGAAGACTAATATGAGAGATGTCAGTCTTACCATAATCTTTCGAGTTTCCGTCAACTTTATTAAATCAAGACTTAATATAAAAATAAAATAACAGAAAATTTGTATAAGTACCAAAATATACTCACCTTATAGAACAAACTAGACGGTGCCTAGGGGTGGGAATAGGCTAGACCGTTCATCAGGGGCCTATGGCATGTCCTGTTTGATTATATATAGAGGCCAAGTTTAGCCTATGTAAAAAAATATAAGATATACTATTTAAATGCTTTAATGTGAAATAGGCTTTCAGACTAGGTCAGAGTTTTTAAAGAGGTCAGACAAAGCCAAAAAAACCTATGATAGGCAGTAGGCCAAAATCAAACTAAAAAAATTAATTATAGGTTAGGCTCAGGCCTTTCGAAGCCTGGCCTATTTCCACCCCTGAGAGTGCCGATCCATTTTTTTTAAACCACCATTTGTGCTTCCAGAATGGGAGTACTTTATTTTTTTTGTGCGGCGTTCTTATTCTACTTTTGAGAGTGAATATGTTTGAGTGGCCGCGTATCAGACGAGTGTTTGTTGGCGGAGGTAGATAGCATATACCAACTACATTTGTCTTATACTTATATATGATAGGTTAGATATATGATGGACATAGGCCTATTATTTGTTAAAATTGCAGGCAACTAGCGCATCAGTAACACACTCCTAAGTGTGGTTTTATTTTATTTTACCCTTGTATTTTTGTTAATAAAAGAAAACAAATATAATATATCTATTATTAACAATTTGGATAAATTACTAAGATAAATACACAAAGGGAATCACGTAGCAAATTAACGCACCACAACAAACACACATATAATATAATCTATCACTATATTACTAAAATATAATTAATAAGAAATTTTGAATGTTACATTTCTCTCTCCGTCAAAGAAATTTCGTCCTTGAAATTTACCGGACGAAAACTGCTCCAGATACGAATTACGCATCTGACTTTCGACTTCCCATGTAGCACTCTCACTAATAGCACCGCCCAAGACAACCTTAACCAATATAATTGTCTTACCCCTTAATTGCTTAACCTTTCGGTCCTCAATCCGTAGCGGTAAAGTCTCAAAAGTTAGAGTCTCTTTTATTTGGACCTCGTCCGACTCAATCACATGCGAAGGATCAGGTTTGTACTTGCGAAGTTGAGACACGTGAAAGACACTATGAATATTAGAAAGATTTTGAGGTAATGCGATCTGATATGCTACGTTACCGACACATTTAAGAATTTGATATTGCCCTATGAATCGAGGATTAAGCTTTTGCATTTTTAATGACCGAACAACCCCAGTCGTGGAATAACTCTTAGAAATACATGATCACCCTCCAAAAACTCAAGGTCTTTCCTTCTTTTATCGTGGTAATTCTTTTGCCTACTTTGAGATGCTTTCATTTTTCCTGAATCATTCTTACTTTATCAGTTGTCTGATGAACAATCTCAGGTCCTAACATAAGGTTATCGCCAGTCTCAAACCAACATAGAAGTGTTCTACACCTCATTCCATACAATGTCTCAAAAGGAGCCATTCCAATGCTAGAGTGGAAACTATTATTATAGGTTAACTCTATAAGTGGAAAAAAGCTATCCCAACTCTCATTCTGCTCCAACACACAATCTCTCAACAAGTCTTATAGGGATTGATTGGTTCTTTTGGTTCTAAGTCGTGGGTAGTGTAGTTCCTCTAATGAATCTTCAGTTTCCTAGAAGTATACACTACAACCTTCCCATCCTGCATAAGCACGCCGCCTAATACTGAACCACACGTGTCACGATATACTACAAAGGGTTCACTCGGGTTAGGTAACACTATGATCGATGCAGAGGTCAATCGTTTCTTAAGCTCTTGGAAACTATTCTCATAATGGGTATCCCACACAAACAATTCCCCTTTATAGGTCAACTTAGTTAAAGGTAAAGCCAACTCAGAGAATCCTTCTATGAACCTACGATAGTAACCTGCCAATCCTAGAAAAATTATAATCTCAATCACTAACTTAAGTGCTTTCCATTCTAAGACACTCTCCACCTTGGCAAGATCAATAGCTATTCCACCTCTTGAAATTACATGTCTTAGGAAACTCACTTCTTCCAACCAAAATTCACACTTAGACAACTTGGAATATAATTGCTTGTCACTTCTCCTTAAGTAGGGATTTTTCCGTAGTTTTGTATTGTTTCTTTGTTTTAGTGCAGTGCTGAATTTTGGTGAGAAATCAACATGACTTATATGGAGTATTTAAGCTATATCTAGAATTGCAGATGTCCAATTGGAGTCAAACCAAGTGCAAATGAAAGCTAAGATCACTAGCTACAACTTTCATGAAGACACCAGAACCAAATTCGGATTAAAAAGAGGAGACAAATGCACTAAACGCCAGACATAACATGTTGTGCGCATGAAGCACGAAACCTGCGCTTGGGGTGCATTTCTGCACCGCTGGATCTGCCAGACTGCGCTTGAAGCGTGCCTGGGGCAAGCGGTGCGCATCAGAACACATTAAAACGCGTTTTTATCACTTGTGAGGTATCTTTTTGACTATTGGGAAGTTTGGAGACTTGTGCCCTAGTAGAGAAACTCATAGACGGCTGTGCTTGACACCATTGGAGGAGTCTTATTAAGAATCATTCATTAATCCTTCTTGTAATTCTTCTTTAATCCCTATCTTTTGTATCTCTGTCATGAGTAACTAAGCTCTGTTTGTTAGGGATGAGTGAAACAAGATGAAACCCTTATTTGTCTGATTTGATTTCTAGTTATATGAAAAAATTTATTGAATTATTTTTCTCATCTCTATGCTTAATGCTTTTTATTACTTGATCAACTTTAAAATGTTTTACGATTCGTATTTTGAAACGGAAGTGGATTTTACGAATGCTTGAGATGAGGAATTCATGATATTGTAATCTAGGGATAGATGCAAGTCATGAAACCAATTGAATTAGCTGTAGAGGCAGTAGTTTAATAAGAGAATTCTTGTACTGTAAAGCTTAATTCTAATCTTAAATTCATTAGGGAATTAGAGGTTACGTTGGAATTAAAGGTTCTGTCACTAAGACATTAGGGCAAGAATAATAAAGAGAATTCAGTAATAGTTCAATAAGGAAATTTAGTAACTAGGATCAAATTAGAAACCAAGGTTGGATTCGAAGTGAAACTCATCCCTGACATTTTTCTTATTATAAAATTTCAATTCTATTACTCTTGTTAATTCAAATATTATTTCAATCAATTTGGAAATTTTGTGTTCAATTTTAGTAATTAAACACAATTCGATAATAAAACGCAATCCTTGAGTTCGACACTTGGTACTACCATTTTTATTATTACTTGCAACGATTCAGTACACTTGCTGAAATGTCCTAAAGCGAGTTTTAGGGACATCAGAAGACTTCACTCGAATATGATGGTAACTTGATCTCAAGTCAATCTTACTAAACACGCACGATCCTTTCAATTGGTCCATTAGGTCATCTATCCTAGGTAGAGGGTACTTATTCTTGATTGTCACTTTATTAAGTTGGTGGTAATCCACACACAACCTCATAGAGCCACCCATCTTCTTAACCAACAAAATAGGTGCACCCCACGGTGACACACTAGGTCTTATAAATTGCTTATCTAAAAGCTCCTCCAATTGCTTTTTAAGCTCAGACAATTGTAAGGGAGACATCCTATACGGTAACATGGATATGGGTCCAGTACCTAGTACAAGGTCAATGCTAAACTCAGTCTCACGCTCTGGTGGAAAACTATTGACATCTTCAAGAAATACTTCAGGGAATTCACACACAATAGGCACATCTTGTACTACCACTTTCTTCAAATTCCAATGAGGATAGGACCATGTATAACTAGGCATCTTATTTCAAGAGTTCCTTCACTTGGTTGACGGACATATTGCTTGGCTTATTACTCTATTCTAGCTTCATGAGTTCAATGGTTTTACTAAAAAAATCCACATGGACATGGGTAGCAGATAACCAGTCCATACCGAGAATCACATCAACCAAACGCAAAGGTAAACATATTAAGTCAACTAGAAAGTTCCTCTCACACACATGGATAGGAATATCAAGTCAAACACTAGAAGTGTCAACATAATTACTAGCTGGGGTGTTCACAAATGTCTAACACAATTAAGAGGTACAAAGGAATGAGTGACACCACAAAAAAATAGCACAAATAAAACAGTATCACTTATGAGATTGGTACCTTGGATCAAGTTGTCCTTCTCATGCGCTCCTACACCACTGAGGGCAAAGACTCTTCCATTAGATTTAGGTCAACTAGGTTGGGAACTTTGGTTTCCTTGTTGTGGAGTCTTATTTGGATTGGGGCATGCAATGCGTATGTGGCCTTTTTGTTGACAGTTAAAATAAGTAATTGTAACATCTTTGCACTCAAACGCCATATAACCCTGTTTACCACACCTATAACATCGGATAGGAGTAGTTGGATCACCATTATAACCACTGTTGTTGCTCGAGACTTGGGTCCTGTTGTTGCTATTCCTGTTACTAACTCCTCGTCCATTAGGGTTTCCTCTACCATCCCCAAAATTATAAATGTTTCCATTACCTTTTGTATTACCATTACCATTTCCTCTTCCAACTAAAGAGCTTTGTTGTTGATAATTCAGACGACTTCCAGATTTTCCAAGAGGGAAAAAGTAAGGTTTTCCTTTATTATGACACATAGACCTCTATATTTTCATGGGTCCTGTGTTTTAGTAATGCACCTTTTCAGCACGACTATCCTCATTATAAACCCTACTCTTATTCACTAGGGTAGGAAAGTCATGTATCTCTTGCATTCCCACCTGCTTCTTGATTCCAGGTGTGAGTCCCATTTCAAACCTGATGCACTTAGACTTTTCTCCTACCACTACTAGAAAAAGCGCTTTTAGAGACCAATTTTTCGATCACTAAATGAAGAAAATTGATCACTAAATCAATAGCGACCGATTTAGTAACCAATTTAAATCACTAGGTAAACTGCTAGTCGCTAGCTGTTGCGACCAAATCAGCGACCGAATTTAGTGATTGATTTAGTGACCGAATTTTGTGACCGATTTTGTGACCAATTTTTGAGACTGAATTAGTGAGTAAAGTTTGAGACTGATTTAGCAACCACTTTGAAATAATTTGCTATGTCATTAGCGACTGATTTAGAGATGAAATTTATGACATAAATTGTTATTTTTATTAAATATTTGGTCACCAATTCAGTCTCTAAATGTTACTATTTTTTTTTGTTTGAAATTCATTACTTTAATGTCCAAAAGAACAATAAAAACAATTTTTGAATTTTATTTCAATATCTAAAAAGTTCATACACCAAAATCATTTAAAAGCATTAATCATATCACCGTTCATAAGTAAAGAATATAATATATTTAAGTAATATTTCTAAGTACTCAAAATAATACAGATAAAATTTTAGTTTAAACAAAATATATTAAGTCATAAGAAATAGCAACATATTGGTTCTTTCGGATTAACTTATCACTATCCATCTAACTCTTCATCATTATGATCACAAGCATCATTATCACCAATCTCATCATCAAAATCACCAGCATCATGATCACCAATCTCATCTTCATTATCACCAATCTCATCTTCATGAATTTGATCTCTAGTATATGTCATAGGTGTAAAGTTCAAGCTATTCATCAGTTGTTTTATCAAGTGGTTGTTGTGCTCAACTGCTATGTTTGTATTAGCCAATTCCTCTCGAAGTTGATCTCTTTCATTTCTCATTTCTTCAAATTCATGTCTTTGTACCCACTTTGTTGATGAAGAACATGACCAAAATAAGATAGTTTTGAGAAATAAGACAGTTTTGGAAAGAACTAAAAAAATGAAACAGATCCAGCTAAGATTTTTCTAATATTTCGACTTCAATCAAAGATTCAAAATGGAAATGAGGTATTGATAGAATAAAATGTACAAAGGGGTTCAAGTGAAACCAAGTAATCTCAATAGTACAAAACAAACAATTTGACTACACTTTTCAGCTTAGAGACGATTCACAAATATGACTTATGTCAGTAATTGGTTGACGGGTCAGCTTAAGAAAATTCATATATGACCTCTATCAGTGTACCTATGACATTAAAGCTTCGTTGAAGTTTATCCTAGCTCAAGGTAGTTTTCATCATTTAGAGATCAAAATTCACAAGTCAAAGGAATTCCTTCTAATACTAAAAACAAAGTATCTACCAATGGAACAATGAAAGATGAATTTAATAAAAAAATTCATTTTTATCTACCAATGGAACAAAGTATCTACTTTGTTTGAGGTTGTTTGGGCCATTTCACTAAAAACTTGCATATAAAGGGGAAATATCTTACAATTGATTACCTTCTTTCCCGGCCGTACAAGCCTCAAGGCCACCTCAACAGCAGTGTTTGCAGTAGCAAAGACATCGGCTGCCCGTCTAGTAACCGAACCTTCCTGAAGAACATGAGTGTGAGCCACAACAGCAATGAACCCATCTATATGACAAACCAAATCACTGCAACAATCCAAAATAAATCATTATCAACTATCAAATAATAGCCAAAACCACAGGGACAATTTTAACTTAATTAACTACAAATTCATGCTCTAAAAAAACTTACATTTTCACAATATCACCTTCTTCCAACACTGTCTCATCACTGGCTAGAGGAGAGAAATGGCAGATTGTGTTGTTAACATATATGCAAGTTGGGAAATCAACATCTCTCTCTATCTTTTTCTTCACAATCTTGTACACATTACTAGTTTGCCTTCACACCAATAAAAGTACAAATCATAAGCTAAAAACCATTCAAAATAATAAAATAAACAAACTAACATAGCAATTACAAATCCAAAAAAAAATGCCAAATACAATTTTTTTTTATTCAATTATAAAAATCCAAATAATTATAAAAAAAAAACTATCATAGCAGTTACAAACACACACAAAAATGCCAAATACAATATTTCTTCCATCCATTTACTTATAAAACAATATAAGCTTACTCTCTAATAAATGAATCCCCGTTCTCGCAAATGACAATCTAAACCATGATGATAACATTAATTACATACAATAAATGGAAAAGTCAAGACCGGTTCATATCATCATGTTTCAAAAACTTACAGAAGCTACACAACTAGCATAGTAATAACAAAATTTTCAACACCACGAATCTATCTTAGCACAGTTTTCCCTTCTTCCTCTTTACCTCTTTCAATGAGACTGTTTGGGGTATCATCCACTAGGAGTGACCCCAGTGTTAGCATAACTGCAGGAATTCCTGCTCCAGCTAATGATATTATCCACCCATATCCACCATCTATTCTGTTCATTTTCCAAACAATAAACAATTCATTCAACTCTTTTCAATTAATTCATCAAAATTATTAATTAACCTTACTTTGATGTAAACCAATTCACAAGATTTGCTTTGAGAATTCCAATTGTGATGTTCAGCTGGAAAAAAATGTTGAGAACACGTTCAGCAAGCCATTGAACATTGAGAGGAAGCTCCAACAATTTCTGCCAGAACTCCCTTCATGTTTACCTCTAAGTCATAGGAGCTAAGCAATTACAAAGAGTAATCAGAGGTGAAAAAGCATTTGATCAAAGAAAGGGGCAACAATTTGAATTGTGTTTTATTTTAAAAAAAGTGTTCAACAAGATTAAAACAAAACGATGAGAAAGAGCATATAAATCATAAACACATTATAACACATCCAATTTATCCTAGTTCACCACCATTACGGTAGCTACATCCAGTCTCTTCAAACTCTAGGATTGAATCCACTAATTCACCAATTGAATCACACTTCCACTGAACACCTGCTAGTCAAACTGATTATGTTTAAGTCTTCTCAACCTTCTAGCTTACTACAGTCAAGTTGTTGACGAATGCAATCATTATTGGGCTAGGTTACAAAAGATTAAGTTTAACAGTTTTCTAAATACTCTCACATGAGGGTGTTTACAATGTTCTATTCTCAAAAACTGTTATTCAACACTTAGACAAAAAAGGAATGAGAGCAAGAGTGCAGAGACGGGTTGTATTGTGTTTATGAGGGTTGCATTTCCTTTTTTAGAGAAGCTTTAGGTTTTTTGTCCGTTTTCCCGATTGCAAATAATCAACATGTATCATGAAGTTTTGTGTCAAATCTTCATAGATCGATTCTCTATTAAATCTTATCCAGAAATAGTCCTTGTAATATATTATGTGTATCTTTATATGGAGACATAGAGAGCATATGATCTTATGAATAGAGTATGTCATATAGACCTTCAAACAAATAGCGGATTTAGAGAGTTAAGTAGAGGATGCACAAATTTGTCTTCTATAGAGGATTGACTTCCATCAAAGCATTGACTTTTGATCAAAGCGAAGTATTGGTGTACCTTTAACTTAGTCCAAACATCAAAGGATGCAACGTAAAGTCATTCAAAATAACCTAATCTGGAAACTACACACTTAAACAAAACATTAGTGCTTGAAATTGTTCCCACAAAATAACGTTGTTATCACCAAAACAAGCAAGTGCCATAGTTCTTCAAACCAACTTGGTTCTAATGATAATCACTTTGATGTTGGTGCGAGGGTGTGGGAATTCTCGTGGCTCTAGTTGTAAGGGTTCTTGTGTGAATCTTTAGAGTTAAAAAACCAGTTATTTTTATCCTTGATGGCAGTTCTTGTAGAATTTGGCATGGAGATAGAAGTACTACAATAGATTAAATCAATAGCATATGACGCGATTCTAAATCAATTCTTGTGTTGCTCGAAAATGTCCCCCTTATAGCCAAAAGATTCTGCAATAGGTGTGATCAATCCATCAATCACAATATCCCCTTTCCCGCCTTTGCAACTTTTTCGAAATGTATTGCTAAAAAGGAGCCAATTTTAATAGACAGCTTATTGACCATTGCCCAAAGAAAGAAAAGCTCACTCTGCCTAGCAATACCTGTAGTCTCTCCTAACCTGAAAAGTGAGCTGGCCATAACCCTTTAAATGTATCTAAAACATGCATCATGAATATAGGAGGCTTTTGCCAAAGCAGACAAATAATAAGATTCTCTTGTAATCTCTGCTAAGAACTTATGATATAGAAATCCAATCATATTCCAAATGCTTGAGTAAATGTCGAGTACCTTCATTTGGAACTTGGTAGACGACACAAAATTCAGACAAATGCATGATATACTAATCTTTATAAGCATGATATACTAATCTTTATAAGCATGTTGTACCTATCTGCTACATAATCTTTACCCTTATTATCTTCTATTACCTCATCAAATCTCAGAAACTCCAAAGTCATTTTTGCAAAAGTGGAACATTTTAAAGACATAAAACAAGTCCAATGCAATTGATCAAACATCCAAAAAACATCATCCGACAAACCCATAATATCCAGTGTAAACCCATAACTAGTGGATAAAATTCTTCTCTTAATAAGCATGTTGTACCTATCCTTTTGTTCTTGATTTTTAACTGCAATATCATAAGGATTAGGAACTTGGTTTCCCATTTTTCTTGTTGACCCAATGGAAGGTTGTGCTTGAGAAGATGATGCCTTGCTTGTTCTTGGCTTTTATGGAGCCATGTATGAATTATTACGATCGGGGTGTCAGTGGTGTGGGTTGTGAAAATGGAGTGTTAATGGTGAAGATTATGGTTTTGGAGAAGCAATTTGTGAAACAATGGAGATTTGGATGATTTAGGTTGAAGGAGAGGTGAAGGAGAAGGGTTGGCCGGAATAAGGGTTTGGGGAAGGAGATTTGGGATTTTTTTAGTATTTAAAGAGGGTGGGTTAAATTTTGGTTGGGGGTGAGGGGCGTGCACGCATTACGACTGTAATGGCCATTACAGGCAAGCTGTAATTTTTGTTGTGTGTGTGTATGGTTTTGTTGGTGCAGGGCTCTAGGGCATTACACACGTAATGCCCATTACAGTCATGCCTTAATACTTGAGTAGATTTGTGGCATGTTTCTTGTCTTTGCTTTCCACAACCTACAAAACAAAAGAATGTTTTGAAAAATAAAAATCGTGGGTTGCCTCCTACACAACACTTGTTTATGGTCATTAGCTTGAGTTGGAGTACAACGGTAAATGATTCCCTTTTATCTATTGGATTCCCAACCACATAATGTTTCAATCTCTGATTGTTAATTTTGAAACCACCAGTGGCTTCACTCCAGATTTCCATAGCTTTAAACGAGAACATCTAGTGGATTTGAAATGGCCCAAACAACCTCAAACAAAGTTTACCCAAAAATAGCTTTAATCGTGAATGGAAAAGGAACACAAAGTCACTTTCCTTAATCTCCCTTCTGATTATGTTTTCATCATGCCATTTCTAGGTTCTTTCCTCATAAAGTTTAGCATTCTCATACGCGTCTAAGGGTGATATGTTGGGGAAACTTCTACTTGACCGCTAGTTTAAGGGTGATATGTTGTGGAAAGTACGTGCTTCACTCCAAACATCTTTAACAGACTCTCAAACTGTTTAGCTATGAATTGAAAGCCGCCATCACTGATCACCACCCTTGGCACACCAAACCTCAGAAATATTACCTTCTTAAAGAGCTTAATCACTACCATAACATCATTTGTTGGAGCTGCCACAATTTCAAACAACTTTGACACGATATCCACTCCACAAGGATGTATTGATTTCCAAGAGATGAAAAGTATGGTCCCATGAAACCAACTCCCTAAACATCAAAGATTTCAACTTCAAGGATATTTACAAAGGCATTTCATTTGTTTTTGATATGTTTTCAGAATGCTGGCATTGATCACATTGAAGCATAAAGTGATGTACGTCTTTGTAGAGTGGGCCAGTAAAAGCTTGCTTAAAGTATTTTTGCTATAGGTTTGAGGAACTAACGTGTCTGCCTTAAGCGGAATAATGACAATGAAATCATGATTCAACGTTAAAATCCCACATGCCCCAAAAGCTGCATCCTTAAGGAGCAGACTAGTTAGAGGCTTAGAAATGTTAGAAAAATCATGAATGAATCGACGGTAAAATCCTGCATGCCCCAAGAAATTTTTCATTTCTTTTAAAGAGGTCGGAGGTGACATTTTATCTATTGCCTCAATTTTTTCCTTGTCTACCTCAATACCTCTCTCGAACACCAAATGTCCTAGAACATTTCCTTCTCTTACCATAAAGTGGTATTTTCCCAATTTAACACAAGATTAACTTGTTCGCACCTTTCAAGTACTTTTTCAATATTAGCCAAATAATTATTAAAACTAGATCCATACACAAAAAAGTCATCCATTATATCCTCAATAATGTCAACATACCATGGTGCTTCTATTTTTGCAAGAGCTAATAATTAATCATCAAGGGAGAAATCATCAACAAGAAACTCATTTTCATTACTTCATGTAGTCTTGTGAGATGATGACCACCACATTTTCAATACCCTTGTCTTGAATTTAATCTCTTGAAGAAGTAGTATCCATCAGATCAACCTCGGCTTAACATCTTTCGTGCTCAAGAGATATTTGATGGCTGCATTGTCTATGTAGACGATTATCTTCGATCCCACTAAGTACGAACGGAATTTGTCAATGGCGAACACTACTTCTAATAACTCTTTCTTAGTTTTGGAATAGTTAACTTGAGCTTCATCCAAAGTCCTATTGGCATAATAGATAACATGAACATTCTTGTGTTTTCTGAGCCCCAACATTACACCTACATCAAAATCGCTAGCATCAAACATAATTTCAAATGGAAGACTTCAATAAGGTGGCACCGTAATCGTAACATGTATCAATGCTTCATTTAACCTGTTAAATGACTCAAGAAAAAATTCATCAAAGACAAAAGCTGCATTCTTAAGGAGAAGGCTGGTAAGAGGCTTAGAAATCTTAGAAAAATCTTAAACGAATTAGAGGTAAAATCCAACATGCCCCAAGAAACTTCTCATTAAAGGTTTAAAGGAAAGGGGGGGGGGGGTTGAATTTTGTTTTACTATTTTAAAAACTCTTGGATAATCTTGGTAATAAAAAGCACAAAATAAATAAGTAAAGGAAATAAGTAAATCACACAAAGATTTATATTGGTTCACCAAACCAGTAGCTACGTCTTGTCCCTTCACCTATGTATGACCCATTGCCAATTATCTAAAATATGGAAGTTGGATCCATACACCTTTATAAAAATAGAGGCAAATAACAATGACTAATAAATTAGAATCACCAAATGTAACTAAGAACTACATTTATAAATATAGTTTACAACTTGTTTCATAGATTAATAAAATATTACTTCAACGAGTTTGGAACTGATCTTCTAATGCAAAGTCTGTATCTCATGTTCCTCTAGCTGCTAATAAAAATAAAAAGGGTGAGATGAAAAATTTCAGTAAGCTCTAAAAATAAAGGGTGGGGTAGTTTCGAAAAATATCTTTCATAATTATGCATAAAACATGAAGATTTTATGCATCTCAAGTTAAGACTCTCAGCTTTAATTTTCATAAAAGCTTAACTTATAATATTCTTTCTTCTTAATTCTAAAACACATATGCATGACCACTGTGACACCCTAAACCCCAAAATAATATATAATAATTTATAATAGAATTTTTAACTTTAATTCGCAGCTAGTAAAGCAAATACGTTTTCAAGGGAATAAAAAAAAATTATAATTAATTTGAGATATCACATTCCTCAAAATTCAAAAATGAACACTTTAAAACTTTTCCTCCTATAAAATAGTGCAATCTCCATAAAATTTGATTTAACTAGAATTTCTTACTTCAATTCCAAAAATTTGCTAGTTATAAGGTTTCATACAAAAAGTTGTTTCTAATTAAACAAATAAAAATACAACTTATGACTCTCATTCCCGGTATCACCTATCAGAGCGGGGCTTCTCCCAAATTTGAACTTCAAGACTCATTAACCTGTAATAACTGTGATTTCGCAAACGCAGGGTCAAGCCAGTCAAACACAAACAACGAAGGAGGTGAGTTTTGAAATCATGTTGATAGTATAATATAAGTATGAAGAACACGCAAACAATCATAATAGACCGTATCATAACCACATTACAATACATCAAAATATTCAAGCAAATAGTACCATATTCTAACATCAAAATCACTCAAGTAAAATAATTATCTCATTATAATATGCATCAAATCATCTCAGAGAAACTATTATTACTTTTGAAACCCATCAATCACAACAAAACAATCACAAGAAAATGCAATGCTATGCATGAGCTTAGACTCTACTTCACAATGTGGTACCATTCTAACTCTGATGTACTTGGTTAGGAGGCCATGATACTATGCCACCATCTCGGTGGACGGACAATTCAAATTGGCCCTGTCCTCATAGATCCCCTCAACTCAACCCGAGACACATATACGCGACAGTCGAGGTAAACGTGTGTTGCATGGTAGCTCCCGACATTTGGAGTGCTACCTCCAAGTCACCTAGGAATTCCCCACCCGAATACCTCCAAGGTCTAACAATCTTGCCTTAAGACTCAACAGTAGATCGCCACGATCAGGCTCAATTCAGTTGTACTTCCCCGGAATCGCTAGGCTTGTCAGGCCCTACCTATATGATAACAAAATAATCTCCACTTCACAAATTCTCAATATTTATTTTCTCCCCTCGTTGGCCTATGATACTCCATTAAGACCGTTATCTCAAACTCAAATTGGAATCACAATTATTTCATCAACTATGGGGTTACTTCAATATTCTCATCACAAATTTATAACATCACTAACATCAATCATACATCATCGCATAAACTTATCACAATTTATAACATCACAATTATTAATCATACATCATCATCATCACATAAAATTATCACAATGCACCCATCTTTTATTATCACATCACATAAACTCATCTAATCCAACATATGCACCAAATTCATTCGACATCCAATATTACGATAATATCAAATATAACACATTTAACGAAAATAAATCAAATATCACAATAATATCAATTAACACACATTCAACGAAATTAAATCAATCAAAACCTTATAAATATTTCTATTTCTCATTTTAATCTCACAATTTCCATATTTCCACATTAATTAATTTATCACTCAAAGGGCTACTGCCGTACGTAGCAAGCCCCGGATGAATCATTGGGAAATATGGTTTTCCCGTTCATCTCACAATATATTATACTCATGAATTCAAACGCTCTCTCACTCCTTACCTTATTTCCACGATTTTACACAAGAATAAGATTCCACGAGCAAACAGTCTTTGTTCTTTGACTCTTTGTTCTTCAATCGACCTAACTCGACAGTTTATGGGTAAACGTCAAAAATAAATTATGAGAAACTACTCTAAAAACTAAATTCGAAATTCGGTCAAGAAAAATTACCATAAATCAAAAAACCAATCAGTGGGTAATATAGCCACTTTTCGCACGGTCGTTTTGGTGTTGGTTTCACTCAAATCGGAGTTACGGTGAAGAAGAACGATACAAAATAAGGAATTTTATAAACGGAGAAGTCGGGTATTTTTGAGAGAAATTGGGATGGTTAAAAATATAAGGAAGTATGTTTATTTGACTACCTAAATGAATAAAACAACATACTGAAATTTGGACGAGAACGGAGAAATTTTCTGGAAAAGTTATCGATCACTAATGCCAAATGATAGGTTGTTGTTGTATTTCTTTACGGCTGCCCAACTCCCTTCCTTTTGTTTTTTGTTTTTATTAACAATTAGGGTTCACACATGGGTCAAACCCATTGGTCTCCTTATTTACTTTTTTGTTTTATTACTATTATTATTTCATAACTAATATATGATAAATTAGAGTAATTAAAATAATTAACCTTTTAAAAAAATACATATTACTAACAATTGAAACTCTCATATTCAAAATAGTCACTATAATTATACTTATTTTTCAAAATATTCATATTAAAATACTACAATAATTAGAGAATAGTCAAAATCACAAAATAAATAAATATATCATTGCTACTTTATATTAATTACTAAATCATAATAAATATATATAAAATCACAATGTCACAACAAGTATATAAAAATAAAAGAAATCAAACACAATATTGTTACTATCCCAATATAATTATTTATAAAATAAATAATTAAAATAAGATATATTTAGAAATAATTAAATATAATTAAGTGCACATACACTTAATATTAGTCAAACACACAAGAAAATATCATATTAATTGCCAACTCACATATACAAATAAAATCTCCTAAATCTTATTCTTTAAAATATTTACACTAATATACTATTATTTTTAGAAAAATATATAAAATAATAAAATATAACATTTATTATTCATATAACATATTTGGTCAAATATGTACAAGATTAACACATCATAGAAAACACACCTATAAAGAAAATTAATCATAAAACTAATCAACATATAAAATAATTTTAACACAAAATTAATTATCTAAAATCCTATTTAATTAATAAAATAGTTTATTATAAAATTTGGAGTGTTACAACCACATATCTGAAGATGCATACACGAGAAGGGGGTTGAATTGTGTTTCACTAAGTTGGTAACTTTTTCATTATTTGATTAAACTGGTTCAAACTTGATGATTTACTTGGAGTAGAAGCAATTACAAAACTAAGGAGTGTAGGAATAAAGTGACACAAGTAATTTATCTTGGTTCACCACTAACTTTGCTACATCTAGTCCCTTCACTTAGAAGGTTTTAATCCACTATTTCAACAACTTGAATTACAAAGCATTTAACCCTCCAAGCCAGCCTTCTCAAACAGCCTAACTACCCCAAACTTTTGAGGAATACATGCACCTTGACTCTACCAGCCAAGTCTTCTCCACACAATCTGACAACGCCAGATTGTTGAAGGCACACTAACACCACTATTGGGTTTGAATACAAAGGTTTGGTACTTGAGTAGTTGTTCCTAAAAGGTTGATTATAACAATGACTATCAAACTCTAAGAAAATCACTTAGAAGATATTTTTCGTTCAAACAAGTGTTTCTCTCTTTGAACTCTAAGATGAATTTGGAATTTTGAGCTTGAGTTCTTCTACTCTTTTATGATTTTTCGATGATCTTCTTCTTCAACATTGAGTATCTTTTTATAGATAAAATTAGGGCTTCAATTTAGTCCTTGTTTAATTCTAAATTGTATCTTCATTCCTAGCTAGGTCAACAATGATCTTATTAAAAAATAGTTATGAACTCTGAATTGTATTTGCCTCTAACTTAAGACCCATATTTATCCTCTAATTCAAAGATCAAAAGAAGAAAGCTCTAAATGAAGCCTTTGATAAAATCAAATGATCTGATACAAGTTAAATGCTCTGATGAACAAAGAAAGATAACTAACTAATCAAGTGCACCGTGACTCTATAAAGAATAGGTTGAAGTTGTTTATGACTCTCTTAAACGCGCTCTCAACCTGCCTCTACTGAATTTGTTCATAAGCTCACTCTATTGATTATGCGTATGATAATTCTGGTAACCTAATTGACCGTATGGTCAACGCTTCAAGTCAACACTCTAAGAAAGTTAAGGCTTTCGTAAGAAGTCAACATTCTAACGTCATCTGCTTATCATGTTGTACCTATCTTCTTACAGAAGAATAGTATGACATCTTTTGATAGCGTCATTGATAGCGTTTCAGCAAGTGTATTAAATCGTTGCCAGGGACGAGTTTCACTTTGAATCTCACCTTGGTTTCTAACTTGATCCTAGTTACCGAATTTCGTAATTGAATTATTACTGAATTCTCTATATATTTCTTGCCCTAATTCCTTAGTGACAGAACATTTAATTTCAAAATAACCCATAAATCCTTAGTTGATTTAAGATTATAAGTAAGCTTTACAATACAAAGAATTCTATTATTAAATAATTGCCTCTACAAATAATTCAATTGGTTTCATTACCTGCATCTATCCCTAGATTACAATATCATGAATTTCTCATCTCAAACATTTGTAACGTCCATTTCCGTTTCAAACTACAAATTGTAAAACAACTTAAAGTTGATCAAGAAATAAAAAGAATTAAGCAGATAAATGAGAAAAATAATTCAATAAACTCATTCATATAACTAGAAATTAAATCAGACAAATAAGGGTTTTATCTTGTTCCACTCATCCCTAACAAAAAGGGTTTAGTTACTCATAACAAAAGACCAAAAGATAGATATTAAAGAAAAATTACAAGAAAGATTCATGCATGGTTCTTGATAAAACTCCTTCAATGGTGTTAGAACTAGCATCCTCTGAGTTTCTCTGCTAGGGCACTATTCTCCACACTTAAAAATAGCTAAAAAGATCCCTAAAAAGGGAGAAAAACAGGCTTTTATGCTTTATACAGTGTGTCATGCGCTCTTGTGCAAGTCAGGGATACTCCTATGCTTCTCGAGAGAAAAAATTATTGAAATACTATAGAAATGTGCCACAGACGCATGAACACATACACTTTTGAAGGACTTTTGGGTTGTAATGAGGCTTAGGTAAGGGTAGGACATTTTGAGATAGTAGGTTTCCCTACTTGGAGTGAGGTATACATGCTCACATTTTCCTACTTCTTCTTTTTTTTCTTCATCACATTTCATTGTAGAGATTTCAAAAATATTGGCAAAAGAACCAACAAAAAGTTGTTATTAACTAGAGTACACAAAATTAAATTCATTTTTTTTCTTTTCTTTTTTTAAACAACTAATAATTTTCCCTTTTTGTCCCCATTCATTTATTCCTTTTTACTTTTGAAAACAACCACCCTAACTTTAAAGGTTGTAATCCCATGAGCAACCCCAAACTTAGAATTTTATCAAAACAAGACAAATAAATTTCTACCTAATTCCATGTAAGGTGGGTTAATTAAATTGAGGTATTTGGCTTGTAATGTGGCTAGTAATCGAAAGAAAAGTGTAAAGCTCAAAGGGTCTAGCAAAGGATAAAATTTGCACAAGGTAGTTAGAAAGGCTCAAATGACCAAACAAAATTGCCTCAGTTTATGCATAAATCACAATTGATGCAACTCAGAATTAGTGCAAGTTTTGAAGAAATAACACATGTTTGGATAATCACACAACTAGGATTTAAAGTGTTTAGGGTCAAAAGCTCACAACTAGGATAATACAAAGGAGTAGGAACTATTTGTTGGAACCAAGTTGATTTTATACACAGAGTTTTTATGATAACAAAAGTATTTTATGAGAACAATATATTTGACTTCAAAGAGTATGAAAGAAGATATGGTCATGATTTGTAGAAGATTTGAAGAATATTTGATCAAGATTTATCTACAACAAAATATGAACATAATCAATCGGAAGAATTTACAAACGCAATCTAAACAAAATACGAACAGAATCAATCTAAAGAATTTACAATCTCAATCTAAACAAAATAGGAACATAATGAATTTGAAGAATTTACAAACACAATCTGAACAAAATAAAATTCATAATATAACAAGGAATAAATTGAAGCCCAAATTTTAACTATAAATAGATACTCAAATTGTGCAATGAATTGATCCAAGAAATATAATTGAAACATCAAAATCACAAAAATAAGATTACAAAAATATAAGTTACCTCCACCTATGAGTTGCCTCCCACAAAATGCTTCTTGAAAGTCATTAGCTTGACGCCTTAACCACTATCAAGGTGGCAGATATGGCATAAAGAACACATCATCTTTCTTCTTCTTTTTGTTTGGTAAAAATCCCATGAACTTGAGAAATATATGATGTTGCTTCCATGTCCTTTTCAATTGGACATTGGTGAACAAGGCATAGATTAAATCTAGAACTTCATTAATCCCTTCCTTTTTCTTTTCCTTGTTCGTGTTTTCCTCTTGCTTACCTTCTTCTACCACAACAATGAAGTCATCTTCAATCTTCAAATTTTCATCCATCTTCTCAAACTTAACCACTTTCTCAAAGAACCTGTCACATTGACTATCAAATCTTTCAATTGAAACCCTGCTAATATTCATGAATTCAACCAAAACATCCTTTATGTGAAAGTCTTTGTCATTTGATTCTTTGGATAGAATTTGAGGAGGTAGAATTTGTTCCCAATTAATCTTTTATGTAACACTCATCATCTTCTACTTCTATGACCAATAGATCTTCATATTCTTGTGGTGGCAAATAGTAATCAAAACAAGTTCCATTCCAATGTCCTTCTCTACAAAAGTGACATCCAAGAGGTCGCATCTAAAAAAGGTATTTTTCAAATGAATCTCTCAAGATTTGTCCCTCAATTATGCGTAATTGAGAAGATAGAAGTACCTCACTCTTCCACCACTTGTAGTAGAATACAATCATTAAAATCATCCATGCTCTGTGGTAGATAGTTATTTCAAACAAAGAAATAACATAACACTAACACACGACATTAGCAAGCTCAATAAATAAAAATAGAAAAGTAAAACATATAAAAATTAGGAGTTTTTTTTAATAAAATAAAACAAAAACAAAATTTTTATTGCAGAGCATAAAATTCCAATTAAGAAATTAAATTCAAACGTAATAGTCATATGGCAATCTCCGACAACGGCACCAAAAACTTGATAGCATTTCAGCAAGTGTACTTAATTACTAAAATGAAATAAAATGTTTCTGAATTGATTGAAATAGTTTTTGAAACTAACAAGAGTAATAATATTGAACTTTTATAATGAGAAAAATGTCAAGGATGAGTTTCATTTCGAATCAAATCTCAATTTCTAATTTGATCCTTGTTACTGAATTCCTTTATTGAATTATTATTCATAAATTCTCTTAACTATTCTTTCCCTAATTCCTTAGTGACAAATTCTTTAATTCCAAAGTAACCCATAATTTCTTAGTAGATTTAAGATTAGAAGTAAGCTTTACAGTACAAGAGTTCTCTTATTAAACTATTGCCTCTGGAAATAATCCAATTGGTTTCATGACCTGCATCTATCCATAGGCTACAATGTCATGAATTTCTCACCTCAAGCATTTGTAAAGTCCACTTCCGTTTCAAAATATGATCGTAAAACAATTTCAAGTTGATGAAGCAATAAAAAGCATTAAGCACATAGATGAGAAAAATAATTTAATAAACTGATTCATATAACTAGAAATCAAATCAAACATATAAGGGTTTCATCTTATTTCACTCATCTCTAAGAAAAAGGGTATAGTTACTCATAACAAAGGAACAAAAGATAGAGATTAAAGAAGAATTACAAGAAAGATTCATGAATGATTCTTGATAAAACTCCTTCAATGGTGTTAGAACCAGCCTCCTATGAGTTTCTCTACTAGGGCACAAGGCTCTACACTTAAAAATAGCCAAAACAATCCCTAAAAAGTGAGAAAAATTGACTTTTATGCATTCTACAGCGCGTCGTGTGCTTTAGCATCAGTTAGGGGTGCTTATGGACCGAAACCAATTGTTGAACTACTACAGAGATGTGCCCCAAACGCATGACTTTAATTGTATTTTTCACCTCTTTTGATTCCAAATTTAGTTTCGGTGTCTTCATAAAATTTTTTTCTATGGTTCTTAACTTTGGTTTGACTCCATTTGGCATTCTACAACTCTAGATATGGTTGAAATACTCCACATTGGTCATGTTGATTTCTCACCAAAATTCAGCACTGCACTAAAACAACGAAGCAACGCCAAACTACGAAAAATCTCAACTTAAATAAAGGAAATAAAAGAATTAACATGTCATTAAATTCATGAACTAAAATAGACAAACTATATCAAATAACTCCTTAAATTAACTAATGATTAACGATAAATAAGACCCAAAAAAAATGCATATGATGAAGAATTATCAGTCATCCTTTGAGATCTGTCTTCTTAAATCAAGATACACTAAATTAATTATGAAGATATATATATATATATATATATATATATATATATATATATATATATATATATATATATATATATATAGATGTATCTTAAAATCTGATTTGGCTTAAATACTGATTCAAGATCCCCAACCACAACATTCTTAACAGATACATTTCTTAGTTTTCAAAAGTAGAAACTGATCAAAATGAAAAATGTGACTAAAAGAACCTAAAAGGAAATGTGCTAAGAAGAATTCATGTAAAATCCTAGAACACATCAAAAGAAAACAATGGACGAAAATTCCTCTTAGTAGATAGTTACTAGGATTGATATAGGACTTGAAATGTAATATCATCTCAATGAAAGTTAGAATCCTAGAAACAAACTTTTTTTCAATTTAGACAACAGCTGAAACTGATGTAAATAAGTCCGATAGTGGCAAAAACTCTTTCATCAATAACATGTACCTGAAGAGGTATAAAAATACTTATAACCTTCAACGATAGCTTGCTAGAAAGTTGAGATGGGTGCTAATGGTAACTGCCTTGAGAGGCATAGGAAAATACTCAAAGCCAGAAGAGACAGAATAAATAATACTTGCATTCTATTATTTTTAATAGTGGATTAAGTCTTCGATTGTACTGAGGCCAAATTTCTCATTTATGGGAGGACTAGATGTAGCAATAATGAGTTGTGGACTAATATAAAAATCATTGTGTCCTCTCTCTCTCTCTCTCTCTCTCTCTCTCTCTCTCTCTCTCTCTCTATGTTTTTTATGATTCAACTTGATTTTTACTTCTGTTTATAATCATAAATTGAATGATTTGATAAAGAACATATCATTTTGGTTAAGCAACTAAAATAATTTTTAGAAATGGTAAAACCCAATTCAACCCCCCTTTTCTTTTGTTTTCTTGCTCCTTCATTACTGAGGGAAACCTTTGCCTAATTAAATGTCTAGAAGCCTGATCATCCTAACCCTCAGGTGCATGAAAAGTTTAGGGGCCAGACTTTTGACTGTGAGGTTGAGGGGCTTGATCAGCAAGTTGCTTCTTGTTCGAATCCCAACTAGAGGACTCCTCAATCAACACATCTTTAGTAATGATGACTTTCTTTTGAGTAGGATTATACAACTTATAAGCATTAGTAGGGTGGAATCATACTAGTTTTGTTCTTCTTTAACACAAGGTCTCTTACTAGACCATGCCTCTTCTGGAGTCGCATCCTTTAGCCTTCTTGTAAGACATCTATTGAGAATATAGGAAACAATATTGACTACCTCACCCCATAAACATTTAGGCAGCTCTGTTTCCTTTGGTCATGTACCTAACCATGCCAAGTAGAGCCATATTTCTCCTTTCTGTTAGTCTGTTGTGTTGTGGAGTGTATGGAGTCGTCATCTCATGCTTTATACCCTTCTTAACACAAAAATCATTATTTTTTTTTTTTTTTGAGTAATACTCTCCACCTCCACCAATTCTTAAGATCTTTAACCTGTTATAACTTTGTCTCTCAACAAGAGAATAAAAATAGAAAAATGTTTGAAATACTCCACTCTTTTCTTTAAGCAAGTAAAACCAAATATTTCTAGAAAATTCAGCTACACAAGTCATGAAATACTTGCTGCCACCAAGGGAAGGGGTCTCAAATCGCCCAAACACATTTGAATATACTACTTCAAGAGGCTATTTTGCTCTGGTTGGAGTGTATTTATTGAATTTACTCCCTGATTGCTTGTTAACCAAACAACCTTCACAAGCTTATTGGGGTGCCTTGATATAGGGTAAACCAAAAACCATATGCTTTTAATGTAAAAGGTTAAGACTTTTGAAATCGAGATGTCCAAAACTATAATGTCGCAACCACCTTTCCTCCATTACACACGTGCTTAAAAAGCAATCCACCTCTGCTACCTTCAAACACATCTTAAAGGTTTTATTTTTTGATAATGGAGCCTCTAGTATCATTTGACTTTTGAGTCAAAATCTGTAATGACTTCTCCTTCATCTGCATTGAGAATCCTTTTTCAAGAAGTTGTCTATGACTAAGTAGATTATTTTTCATTGAGGGCACATATACAACATCATGAATCAGAGCATGCTTTCCTGCTTCTGTTGAATGATCACCTTTCCCGTTCCCTCAACTGAAATCGTATTATTGTCAGCAAACCTGACTTTGGATTTGACATTAGAATCCAAATCTACTAACCATTCTTTTCTACCAGTCATGTGGCTTGAACAACCTGTATCAAGGTACCAATAATCACTATTATCAGCCTCAAAATTAATGGTTACCATGAGAAGATGTTCATCTGAATCTGACTCAATATCATGAGCATGATAAGCCTCATCACCACCTTTCTGCTTTCTACCTTTGTGCTTGTACTCATCAGCAAAGTGGTCCCATTTGTCACCATTGTAGCACTAAATCTTCCTTCTATTAAACTTCTTTTTGCCCCCTTTTTACCTATGTTGATCATCATTCCTTCTATGTGAAGGTTCCCTTTTTTGTGGACACCTCGACCTCCACCAATCTTTTTCTTTCCTCCATATCGAACTTTCTTGAAGTTTGCTTGTGCCTACAAAGCTTGTTTCTCTTTCTTGTCATAATTTTTTTCATTGACCCTTTGTTCGTGAGCCTAAAGAAGAACTTTGAAGTTCTTCAATGTTCATTATTCCTAGGCCCTTGGATTCTTCAATAGCAACCACAATGTGTTCAAATCTTGGAGTCAAGGTTATGAGAACTATCTCTACTAGCTTCGGATTAGTAAATGATTTTCCACAATTCTTCATTGTGTTTTTGAGTGTTTGAAGTTTGTTGAAGTAGTCCTCTAAAAATTCTTGATCTCTCATGGAAAGCAATTTATATTGTCTTCTGAGTGATTCAAGTTTTACTTTCTTCACCTTCTCTGCACCTCCATAAATGTTGTTGATCGTGTCCTAAGCATGCTTTGCTGATGTGGCTGCTACGATCTTTTCAAAATTCGCTTGATCTTCATTTCTTTAGAAGTATTCTTTTGTCCATCTATTGATTCTTCACCCAGTTCTTGAATCCCATTCTTGATATTATCTGTTACATCTTGAAACCCAAAGATCACTTCCATCTTCATGCACCATTGCTCGTATAGTTTTTTCAATCAATGACAGGTAAGTTTGCTTGGAACAAGTCATTCGAACCAGTCATCTTGTTACAATCTTCTCACAATTTCACTCACTATTTACACCCACACATGTTTTCTTTGGTGAACCTAAAGCTTTCAATACCAATTTACAGTAACAAGAATGATGAAAAGTATTCACTATATTGATTGATTAGAACTAAAAACGATTATTTACACATATATAACAAGATTCAATAACTACCATGAAACTAACTAACTAACACAATCATTAACTGCCATGAAACGATTATTTACACATATATAACAAGATTCAATAACTACTCATTTATGTGATTAATCACAACTACTCATTTATGTGATTTTTGAAGTAATCATGATCAAAGTTAAGTATATCTAGATCCATGTTAAGAAAAAAAAAGTTTATAATTCTAGATCTTTTTTTTGCTAAATAAAAATCTAAAACGTATATTTGATTCTACATATACATCTGCACCTAATCTATGTGGCCCATATTTTTTCATAAAAAATATATTTTACTCAGAATTTTAAGTACTTTTGTTTTATTTTTAATACTTAAAAACTCAAAATTCGAATTTTCAAGAATAATTTAAGTTTAGAAAACTAAATTTTTAGATTTTAGAAATTCCAAAATATTTTATTATCTAAATGTGTTTTTTTGACTTTATTATTTTTTTAATCCCTGTATTTTATCATACTCACCAAAATATTTAGTCCTGGTACTTTAAAATTAAACTTTTTGATCCTTCAAGATTCACACTTATTGCAGTTTTGGTCCCAACTTACATTTTTCATTTCAAAAATGGTGATGTTATTTGTTTTTAAAAGGCATTGTATTGAATATTGGCGTGACAAAATAAAGTATATTTATATTTATCTATATCATCGAATTTTTAAAGTAAAAATATTTTTAAAAAAATGTTTATTTATCTTGTAACTTGAACAAATCATCTTCTTGTAATTTATTTATCTTTTAACTGTATTATTTTATTGTTTGATGAGGTCGAAAAATTTATGTTCAAATGTATTTTGTCATGTGAACATGTTTAATGTCATGTCATTTAAAAGTATGTCACACCACCAATGTTTAGGCAAAAAATTTGAGTTATGATCAATATTGCAACAATTTCAATACTAGAGGGACCAAAATTTAAATGTCATGTTATTTAAAAGTATGTTACATCGCCAATTATTTCGTTTCTCAAAATTTTAAAAAACTTTAAATATTAGCTTATTTTAAAAAACGTATTTAATTTTTTTTATTTTTTAAAACTAATACGTTGAGAATAACTCAAAATTTGAGTTTTGTGATATTAAACTACATAAGATAAACTAGTATGTATAGAGGTTTATAGTATAGACCTATGTCAATATGCACGAGAAAATTTAGTTTTTACCGATAACTTTTCATCTATAATTTTTATTTACAATAGAAATCAATAGTTCTTCATATAGAAATATTCCTTAGATTAAATGTGTAATGAAATAAGATACTTCTCTTAAATAGTATGGGGACATATCCAAATATTTAGAAACATAAATATGTCTATAAAAAGATAGATTATCTAAAAGGTTACATTAGACCTTCAAAAATAATTTATTTCTTAAAAGTAAATAAATTTTAAAGTTTATAAAACAAAAGTAATTGAAGATGTTAAACTGAAATCAACCTTTAAAAAGTTATAGTTCTTCATCATATGCATATTTTTCATTGTTTTTAGTGTTATTTATCTTTAATTATTAGTTAATTTAAGAAGTTATTTGATATATATTGTTGATTTTAGTTCTTGACTTAACGAAATGTTTATATTCTTATTTCGTTGATTATGTATAGATTTTTCGTAGTTTTGCGATGTTTCGCTGCTTAGCAAAATTTTGGTGAGAAATTAACATGGCATATGTGGAGTACTTAAGCCATATCTGGAGTTGTCGGTGTCCAGTTGAACTCAAACAAAGTAATAATGAAAGCTAAGATCCATAGCTACAACTTTGATGAAGACACCAGAACTAAATTCATACTCCAAAGAGGAGAAAAATGCAGTAAACGTCAGACAACATATGTTGTACGCTAAAGGGTAAATGCTTGCGCCTGGGGCACATTTTTACAATATCTTGACATCCTGCTTCTGTCCAGGAGCGTTTGAGCACCCCTGGCACGCACGAAGCGTTGTAGAATGCATAAAAATGCATTTTTCTCACTTTCTAGGTATCTTTTTGCCTATTTTAAAGTTTGGAGACTTGTTCCCAAGCAGAGAAACTCAGAGGAAGTTGGTTCTAACACCATTGAAGAAGTTTTATCAAGAATCATTCATGAATCTTTCTTGTAATTATTTTTTAATCTCTATCTTTTGTGTCTTTGTCATGAGTAACTAAACCCTATTTGTTAGGGATGAGTGAAACAAGATGAAACCCTTATTTGTCTAATTTGATTTCTAGTTATATGAATGAATTTATAGTTATTTTTCTCATCTTTGTGCTTAATGCTTTGAACTGCTTGATCAAATTTAAACTATTTTACGATTCGTATTTTGAAACAGAAGTAGACTTTACGAATGCTTGAGATGAGAAATTCATGATATTGTACTCTAGGGATAGATGTAAGTCATGAAACCAATTGAATTATTTGCAGAGGCAATAGTTTAATAAGAGAATTCTTGTATTGTAAAACTTAATTCTAATCTTAAATCTACAAAGAAATTAGGGGTTACATTGGAATTAAAGGTTCTGCCACTAAGGAATTACAGCAAGAATAAAAAAGAGAATTTAATAATATTCAATAAAGAAATTCTGTAACTAGGGTCAAACTAGAAAATGAGGTTGGATTGGATGTGCAACTCATCTCTGACATTTTTCTTATTATAAAAGTTCAATTCTGTTACTGTTGTAAGTTTCAAATCAATTTGGAAACTTTTTGTTCAATTTTAGTAATTAAACATGATTCCATTGCATAAGGCAATCCTTGTGTTCAAAACTCGGTATTGAGTAAAAATTTATTTACTTAATTGGATTTTTTGCTCTGAAATAAATTTTTGTCTTTATTTTTGTTTTATTGAAAAAATTTCATTACTAACGATTTGCCTAACCTTGTATGCGAGGCCAATCCTCAGTTAAACTTCTTTTTGATCCATAAATCGAAAAAACTATGAAAGCAAATCGAAAGGCGGTTCGAGAAATTAAGGAGGCAAAGTGAAAGACAATTAATAGTGGAAGAAGAGAGTTTGGGAGAATTCATCATATTTGCGGAGATAGCTGATCCACCACCATTTGAATGTATCCTTGACGAGTATGGGAGTCTAGATAGAAATCGTGCTCGGCTGGCAATCCATAACCATCTAGTTACAGTTAACTAGTTTGAAATAAGTCCCGCTCTGTACCAAAAGTTGAAGGAGATTCATTTTTCGGGTAAACATAATGAAGATGCCAATAGACATCTCACAAACTTCTTTGAACTATGTGAAACAACAAAGGTGGATGGTAAGTCTTAAGAAGGCAAGAGGTTGAGACTATTTCCATTGTCCTTGAAATATGATGTTAAGGAGTGGCTTAATTCTTTACCCTTTAGTAGTATCACCTAATGGAATGACCTTGAAGATAAGTTATTGGATCAATACTTCCCCCCAATTGTGTTCGTTAGAAAAAGGCAAGAGATTTCCAGTTACTAATAGAAAGAAGGAGAATCTCTTCGTGACACTTACAAGAGGTTCAAGAGTTTACTAACAGGGTGCCTCAATCATGCTTATGACGACACTACTCAAATGAAAATATTATGTAATAATTCCAGGCCTAGCACTATAATTATGTTGGATGCTACAATAGGCAGTACTTTGAATTAGAAAAATGCATTAGAAGCACGAAAAATTATCGAGATCATGACATCAAATAAGCAGATGATGTTGTACGATAGAGGTGGTAGGTCAAAAAGTGGTATGTTGGAATTGAATGTTATGGATGTTGGGTTGGCTCAAGGGAAGTTGCTCTCAAAACATATAGAAGATATTATCACCTCTAAGATAACGAAGGGGATGACAACTCTAAATATTCAAGCCCAAGTGGCCCCCGTCAAATTACATGAACATACAGGCTGTGACTTTTTTCGGCGGCACATAAAATGAAACTTGTGAAATACTAGATGGTGATACAGAAAAATCAGAACAGGTGAATTTTGTGGGTAACAACGGGAAGCAAAAAACTCCTTACTCTAATACGTACAATCTAGGTTGGAGAAATCAATCAAATTGTTTAATGGAAAGATCAACATGGTGAACCTCAAGGGCAACAAGGAGGTCAATCAAACCAAGCTCCATCTCGTAAAGCTTCTTGGCAGATTGATATTGAGAAGTTAGCAACGAATGCAAAAGCTTTCATTAAAGAGTCAAGAGGCGTCCAGAAAAATCACTCAACTTCAATATAGATTCTTGAGACCCAATAGGGTCAATTAGATCAACAACTAGGACAAAGAGAGCCCATAAATTTGCCTAGTGACGTAGTTCTGAATCTGCGAAATAATGCCAATGACATGACAACGAGGAGTGGTAAGGTAATTGAACCGGTACCCACTAAAGCCAAAAAGAGTGGGAATGCTTCAATTCCAACCCACTTGGAGGAAATGGTCACCCCAACACCAGTTGAGGAGCACATTGCTCTTGAAAAGGAAGAATAACATGTGGTGCAGAAAAAGGAGGCATTGCCTAAGCCCGAAATTCGACTTCTATTTACTCAAAGATTAAAAAAGGAAGAAACTAAAAAACAATTTGGTAAGTTTCTTGATGTTTTTAAAAAATTTCAAATTAACATTCCTTTTGTAGAAGCACTAGAGTAGATGTCGACATACACCAAGTTCATGAAGGAAATTATGTCAAACAAAAGAAAAATTGGCGGTGAAACAGTGATGCTTACTGAAGACTGCAATGCTATTTTACAGAGGAAATTGTCATCTAAGCTCAAGGATCCTAGAAGCTTCTCTATTCCTTGAACAATTATATATAGAAATTTTGGGAAGGCCATGTGTGATCTTGGAGCTAGTGTGAGTCTCATGCCCCTTTCTATATACAAAAGATTGGGCATTGGAAGAGTCAAAGACACACAGTTGAAACTACAGTTTGCAGATCACTCAATGAAACACCCATATGAGGTGGTGGAAGTTATGTTGGTCAAATTTGATAAGTTCATTTGAGTGGTTTGGTAGACTATTTGAGTTCACTAACAATAAAAATATTTCGATTGCATATATGTTTAGTCTAGGGTAGGGTGGCAAAGCGTTGAGCTAAAAGAAAGAACTTTTTGCTTGGGATGAAAATTAGTTGTATTACTATGTTGGATTTAGTGGTCGTGCAGGAAACTGTGGTGGACAGGTGAGCTAGAAAAACGATCATGGTGATATATATTATGTCAAAGCGGCTTATCACATACTAGTACATGACTCGAGCATTGAAGTGGCTGATCATGGTGACGTGATATAGAATTCTTTAGTTCCAGTCAATGTCTCGGTGTTTACGTAAAAATTCTTCAACAACAGATTGGAAACTTAGGATAATTTGGATGAAACATTGCAACATCTATTTTTGTTTGTGGTTGAGATAATATGGAATAAACATCGTAACATCTATTTTTGAAATGTCCCATCTTTGGTCAGGTTTGGGCTGAAATTTTAGCACGGTTGGGTGTTCAAAATTCTTTACACAATTGTACATCTAACCACATGTATCATTAAGAAGGTTTGTTTAACACAAACAAGAAAACTCAAAGAAGCTTCAGGTAGTTTGGCTTGATTAATTTGGAAGGAATGTAATAATTGTGCCTTTAATCAAGCGGAGGCCAATCTTATTTGTATAGTGGAATGTATCAAAGATAATTTTTGGTGGTGGCTCATGTCAAAGTTGTAGGATTTTAGTTATGACTATATTCATTAGTAGATTCGAAAATGAGTTGCTGACACCGACACCTAGGTTGAAGTGTTCATGTGGGACTACTTTTTCTAGGAAGAAAAGTTGAGAGATAAGTGCAAATGACTTCAGATTGAGGGATTGAAATTAGAGAAAAGTTGAGAAATTAGACGACGATAGCAATGACTTCAAATTTGGGAGATTTGAGAGATTGAGATTTAGGGGAGATTGGGAAAAGTAAAAGTGTATTTGTGAGGGATATGTTAGAACATGTTGTATAATTGAGAGGAATTAAAATTGAGAAGAAAACAGAAGAAAACCTGAATGTTCTGAAAACGGAGAATGATCAACTACAACTAGAGAATGTTCTCCGTTTTACAATTTATAACAGTTTTAGTAATAACTTTCAAAACATAATTCTAACTTTCTTAACTACTTCTAATTGTATTCTAACCTTCCTAACTTACTACAAATCACTTTCAATTACATTTAACATGCCCCCTAATTCAAAGTGATTCAATTGATGTTAATCCAAGATTGTTCCTCATCTCTTGGAACTTCACTCTCTTCAAGCTTTTAGTTAGAATGTCAGCCTTTTGATCATTGGTACTGCAATGCTCTAGCTTTATTTTGCCTTTCATCACTTGATCTCTTAGGAAGTGAAACCTTGTCTCTATATGCCTACTCCTTCCATGAACACTTGGATGCCTTACTAGATCAATTGCTGATTTGTTTTCTATCTTCAACTTCACTACTTCATTGCTTCTCAATCCCAATCTTGTCATTAATTCAGCCAGCCATATAGTTTGGCACGCTCCCATTGATGCAGCCACATATTCAACTTCACATGTGGACAAGGCTACTATGCTTTGCTTCTTCGAGCACCATGAGATTGGTTTGTTATTGATCATGAACACATAGCTCGTGGTACTCTTTCTATCATCCTTATCTCCACACCAATCTGCATCAGTAAAGTCCACAAGTTCAGCTTCACTTCCATTCAAATTTCTGGGATACAGCAGACCAAGCTCAATGGTTTCGTTGATGTATCTCAAAAACCTTTTTGCTGCCATGTAGTGTGATGTTCTAGGTTTCTCCATGCATCTACTGATCAACCCAACACTATATGCAATATTTGGCCTTGTGTTGCACAAGTACCTCAAGGATGCTACAATTTACTTGAAGATTGTAGGGTCAATCATCTCCTCATGTCTGGGATGGTTGCACTGCTCGAGCTGGCTTCACTCATTTTCCAGTCCCACCCTCTTGATTCATCCACCAGTATGTCCCTGCTTATCACCACCTTGTTCTTGTTTGGATCATACAGCTTGTAAGCTCCAGTTGCATCATAACCCAACAACACCATTTGTTCAGCCCTGTCATCAAGCTTTCTCCTATTTTGAGCTGACACATGCATGAAGCACAATGAACCAAACACTCTCAGATGATTCACGGCTGGCTTTCTTCCAGTCCAAGCTTTTTCAAGTGTCCTAGTACCCAGTCTCTTGGTTGGACACCTATTCAAAATTTATATTGCTGTTGAAATTGCTTCCCCCCAGAACTTGTGAGGCATTTTTCTCCCTTTCAACATGCTTCTTGCCATATTAAGAATGGTTCTATTTCTCTTTTCTATAGCTCCATTATGTTGTGGTGTATATGGTGCAGTTACTTCATGTATCATTTCCTCTTTGTCATAGAATTCATGGGATTGATATTCACCACCTCCATCTGTCATAATCACTTTAAGATTGTAGCCACTTTGTTTTTCTGCCATCAGCTTGAACCCTCTAAACACACCAGCACTTCGCTTTTCTTCTTAATAAGATATACCCAAGTTTTCCTTGTAAAATCATCAATGAATGATACAAAGTACTGATTACCTCCTATTAACACTTCTTCAAAAGGACCACAAACATCAGAGTAGATTATCTCTATCATTCTTAAAGATCGAGTTGGCACTTCAGCCTTGAATGAGTTTTTGTGTTGTTTGGCCTGACAACATTCTTCACACAGCTCCTTTAGTATTTTAATTTATGGAATTCCTAGCACCATTTCCTTGTTCTGCAACATTTGAAGGCTTCTGAAATTTAAATGTATAAACCTCTGATGCCACAACCAATATTCATTCCTAACTTCAGCAGCTAGGCACTTGTTCTCATTGATCTGAATGTCAATCTTGAAAGTTCTCTTCTTGGACAGTGGTGCCTTCAAGATCAATCTTCTTGAACTATCAAACATCCTCACTTCACCATGCTCCATCTTCATAGAATACCCCTTTTCAAGCAGTTGTCCAAGGCTTAGCAGATTGTTCTTCATGTTTGGCACATACAACACATCACATATGAATGATTGTTTGCCATCTTTCCTTTGCATCAGCACCTTCCCTACTCCTTCTGCAGTTACTGAACTATTATCTGCAAATCTGATCTCCCTTTTCACCTTCTAATAAATGCTCACAAACCAATATTTATGGTCAGTCATGTGATTTGAACAACCTGTGTCAAGGTACCATTGCTCTGGGAAGTCATCATCTGATTTTGGTGGAGCCATTAACAACACCTTATCCGAGTCTGAATCCTCAACTGCCATTTGAGCTTCATCATCCTCTCTTTGGACCTTCTTGGATCTGCATTCATTTGCAAAATGCCCCCATTTTTGGCAATTGTAACATTGGATTCCTTTCTTGTTGAATTTCTTCTTGCCATTCGAATACTTGTTGCTATTATCACTTCTGTTTTGGTTTCTTGAATTTCCAGCCCCTTCATCAAAATCATATTTCTTGTACCACTTGAATTTACCCTTGCCTTTCTTGTGCTTCACATCACCTTGGTTGGTCTTCTTGCTAACTTGGTTCTGCAGGGCCTGCACTTGAGATGCTGAGGTTGCTGCATACCTTTCTCTTACTCTCAGTTCATGAGCTTCAAGAGAGCCTTGCAAATCCTGCACCTTCATCTGATCAAGAACCTTTGATTCTTAAATGGCCACCACAATATGATCATAACTTTGTGTTAATGTTCTAAAGATCTTTTCAATAACCTCCACTTCAGTTAATGATTCACCATTTGTTCTCATCTGATTAACAACAACCTCCACACGATTGAAGTAATATGCCACAACTTCATCTTCTTCCATCGGCAATAGTTCATATTGCCTTCTTAGCATTTGGAGCTTCACTTTCTTGGCCTTTTCCCCACCTGTATAGTACTTGACCAAGGTCTCCCATGCCTCCTTTGATGTAGATGCCTCCGAAATGCTCTCAAAGTTGTTTGAATCCACACTTTGCTGGATGTAAAACAATGCCTTGCAATCTTTTTTCTTGCAATCTTTGAAAGTTGTTTGCTGTCTTTCTGTTGGATTTGCACCAAGTTGTACATAGCCATCTTGAACAATCTCAAACACTTCTTGGGCTCCTAGCAACGATCTCATTGATGCAAACCACCTCTCCCAATTCATCTCATCAAGGATTGGCAAATTTGATGGAAATCCTCCTTCATTCATGTCTTCTTTCTTTCTTTCTTTCACTCACACTTGTATTTTCCAATTTTGATTCCCCCTCACACTTGCACTCATGTTTCCCAAGGTTTAGAACCCAAGCTCTTGATACCAATTGTTAGAACAGGTTGTATAATTGAGAGGAATTGAAATTAAGAAGAAAACAGATGAAAACCAGAATGTTCTAAAAACGGAGAATGATCAACTACAACTGGAGAATGTTCTCCATTTTACAATTTATAACAGTTTTAGTAATAATTGTCAAAACAAAATTCTAACTTTCTTAACTACTTCTAACTGTATTCTAACCTTCCTAACTAACTACAAATCACTTTCAATTACATTTAACAAGATAGGGAAGCAAATAGAGATTAATAGAGATTTGTGATTTTTGGAGCGCGAGATAAATGAAAAGAGGAACGCGGGATAGTAAAATAGTTGAGTGTCTTTTTAATTCTACAAAGCAATTGCGGCGGTTGGAAAAATCTGTCGCGGAAACTGCCTTTAATTATCATTGCGGGTAGTTTTGCAAGAACCATCGCAAATTGTGTGTCGCAAAATGGAAAATTTCTTGTAATGCATGTCTGGGGAATTTCTTATAGAGGATTGAGGGTTTATCACATTCATAGTTTTTTATTCAAATTAACTACCATTTTATTAACGTTGAATTTCTTTTGAAGGTGAATTAATTCTATTGTAGTTGCTTTTCTCTTCCAAGGAACAAGAACTATGTTTAATTAACTCAATTCTTCTGTGGTAATTAAAATCAAATTAAATCCTGTAAGACTTGTGATAATTAAATGGCTCTTTGAGATTCCAAATATATTTTCATGATATATGTCAAGTTCAATTTTTATAACTCCAATAATTAGGTTCACCTTTCCGTTCTTCTCCAAATATCTATGAAATGAAAATAAGTGGCAAATTCACATAAAATAAACCTAAAAAAGAAATAAATCAAAAGTGTTCAACATCAACAAAAAGTAATAACAATCAACCCGTGACATAAATATATCAAGGGCTATGCTCTTCATATAAATAGAAAAACTACTCATACATGGCATATCAGTAATCCATCAACATAATTTAAGAACATTCGAACCAGAATACAAGCGAAGGAAAGAAGAGCTTGTTCAATGCAAAGGCTAAAGAAAATATACTTAATTGAATTAAAAATACATGCACAAAATAATGACAACAAGACACAAATATGGTTGTTGCGTGAGTCACGAGCACACGACAAAATATATTGATATTTTAAAAGTAAATTAAATTCAAAACAAACTTCAATAAAATGCAATCCTATGGTAGTTGTGTATGTGCCCAACGTAAGAAGTAGGACCTCTCATCTCTCACCTACTTCGGTTGTTGACATCAGTTGGGAGTTATTGTTATTGAAATTGGTAATGTGGACTAGTAGGCGTTGAATCTTAATTAGTAGGACCACCTCGTTTAAATATTTATTCTTATATGTAATGTTTTCTGGTTCTTGTCACTTATTTTTATATCAGCAGTATTATTATATAGTAGTACCAAACACATTGAAAAAAACAAAAAAATAAAAGTAGCAAGACTAAAATTTTAAGTTGGAAAAAGTAACTCTACCATAAATTGAAATAGTCAAATCAATTGAAAGATGAAATATATGTTTTCATACCTTTCTTTTTATTACTTTTCATGGTAACATTCAACATTTTCAATTTAATATTAAGTAAATACTACTCTCAATGTGTCATACTATAAATAAAAAAAGTCAAAAAAATGAATGTATTTGATTTATATTCCATTTTATAATATAAACAATAATTAGTTAAAAAAAATGAATGTACCTGGTCCAAATTTTAACTACATACATCTATTTTTTTTAATTAATTTTTACTTATATTATAAGATGTAGAGAGTAACATAATTAATATTAAAATTTGTCTATACAAAATAGAGTAAAAAAAAGTTTCTTATTTGTATTTTGTTATATTGAAACTGAAAGACGTACGCCATAGTGAAACGTCCATTGCCCTTTACCCTTAATACACTAATTATCATGACCTTAAAATTAATGATTTATGATCTTTTTCATCAGTACCGATCCGTTTGTATGTTTTGGACATCGTACATTCTGAACAAATTATTAGAAGAAACTTCTTTTTTTACAAAAATTAGAAGAAATTTCTTACTAATCTATTTTATTTTAAATTTCTCATTTACAATTTTTTTCTGTTTTAAATTATTTGTTATTTTATAATATTAATTACTTTTATTTATAAATAAAATTCTCAATTACCTGCAATTAATAAGTGTATTTAAGTAAATAAAATTTATTTTATCATTAAATCAATAAAATTAATCATTTTCTTAAGAATCATACCCAACTCAAATTAGAAAATTTATATGAGATGGAGAGAGTAACAAAATAGAATTTGTGCTAGGCAATAGAAAAATGTATCAAGATTTTTTACAAATATCACTACAATAATTGCATCATTATCATTTTCTAAAAGTTACATCAATATGGATGGCTAAAAGCTGTCAATAACTTGTGAAAATCATAATATGTGATTATCGATGGTCACAAGACCTTGATAAACGTTACAATGAAAAATTTCGGGTCATGCTAACAAGTCTAAGGGCACTTGCTAAAGAATTAAATAATAGTAATTTTATTTTGAAAACTTTTTAAAATTTGAATATACAATTTCTAATACATTTCTAATACATTTCTAATGAATGTTTTTTCTATTTTGATCATTAACAAATACTCCAAAGGCAATTGTTAGCATTTACCAAAAAGTTATCAACGACTCCAAAACTATCAGTATTACAGATTGTCAAACCATGATTCTGCAAACCAACTATTGTTGATGATTAACAAAGAGGAAATCACCAATTATATTAGTGGTTATAATTTTAAATATTTACTTAAAAATATCAAATTATAAATGTGATACTCTGGAGCTTTAGACTTCCACCAACACATTTCAGGTGTGTTTGGTTCAATGGAGGGGAGTCTAGGGAATAGAAGGAAAAAGTGATATAGTGGTGTTTGGTTCAAAAAGGAGTAGCTCTTGCTTTAGCTTGATTTGCATGTATCCTTCCTTCACAACAAAGATTCATAAAAGAAGCTCCAATGGTCTTCAATGGTGACGATGTAAATTAGAGGATATGAAAGTGTGACAACTAGGGTTCTAAATTCTAAGTCTGAAGTTGTCTCTTCCTCTTTTCAGAAATTGTTTCCCTTCTATACGACAATTGTAGAACAAGATAATAACTAAACATATTAGAATAGTGATAAGTTTTTGGCGCCGTTGTCGGAGATTGCCATATCACTATTGAGTATAATTTATTTACTTAATTGAAATTTTTTGCTCTGCAATAAAATTTTTGTTTTTATTTTAATTATTTATTTTTCTGTATTTTAAAACTTTTCATTACTCACGATTTCTCTAACCTTATATGCGAAGCCAGTCCACAGCTGAACTTATCTTTGATCCAGAAATCGAAAAAACTGCCAAAGCAAATCAAAAGGCGGTTCGAGAAAGGAGACAAAGGGAAAGATAGTTAGTAGTGGAAGAAGAGGATTTGGGGGATTTCTTCATAATTGCAGAAATGGCCGACCCGCCACCACCTGAATGCACCCTCGGCGTATATGGGAATTGAAATAGAAATCGTGCTCGGTTGGCCATCCATAACCAACCAGTCACAGTCAACAAGTTCGAAATAAGTCCTGCTCTATGCGAGAGTTGAAGGAGATTCATTTTTCTGGTAAACATAACGAAGATGCAAATAGACATCTCACAAACTTCTTTGAACTATATGAAATAGTGAAGGTGGATGGTTGCTCTGAAGAAGGCCAGAGGTTGAGACTATTTCCATTTTCATTGAAAGATGATGCTAAGGAGTGGCTTCATTCTTTACCCTCCAGTAGCATCATCACATGGCATGACCTTGAAGATAAGTTCTTGGAACAATACTTCCCGCCAACTATGTTCGTTACAAAAAGGCAAGAGATTTCTGGTTACAAACAAAAAGAAGGAGAATCTCTTCGTGACACTTACAGGAGGTTCAAGAGTTTACTAGCAGGATAACCCAATCATGCTTATGATGACACTACTCAGTAAAAATATTCTATAATGGTTTGAGGCCTAGCACTAGAATTATGTTGGGTCAACAAGTGGTATACTAGATAGAAGATGTTATGGCCGCTGATATAAAGAAGGGGATGGCAGCTCTAAATATACAACCCCAAGTGGCCCCTATCAATTTATTGAAACATACTGGTTGTGACTTTTGTGGGGGAGCACATAAAAATGGAGCTTGTGAAGTACTGGATGATGATGATACAGAAGAACCAAAAGAGGTGAACTTTATGGGTAACAATGGGAAGCAGAATAATCCCTACTCTAGTACGTACAATCCGGGTTGGAGAAATCATCCAAATTTTTCATGGAAAGATCAATAGGGTGTATCTCAACGTCAACAAAGAGCTCAAGAAAATCAAGCTCCACCTAAAAAAGCTGCTGGGGAGAGTGCTATTGAGAAGTTAGTAACAAGCACAAGTTCTTTCATTGAAGAGTCAAGAGCCATCCAGAAAAATCACTCAGCCTCAATACAGAATCTGGAGACCTAACTGGGTCAACTTGCTCAAGAAATAACACAAAGAGCGCCTAGAAATTTTCCTAGTGACACAGTTCCAAATCCGCGAAATAATGTCAATGCCGTGACAACAAGGAGTGGCAAGGTAAGTGAACCAGTACCACCTAAAGCCAAAAAGAGTGGGAGTACTTCAACTTCAACCCACTCGGAGGAAATGGTCACCTTGAGATCAGCTAAGGAGCACATCGCTCTAGACATGGAGGAGGACAATGATATTCCTTTAATCTTGGGGAGACCATTCTTAGCAATAGGGAGAGCTATGATTGATGTGGCGGATGGCACCTTAACCTTTAAGGTAAATGAGGAAACAATTACATTCAATATTCTAAAAGCCATAGAGCATTCAAATGAAAGAGAACAGTGCAACCGAATTGAGATTTTCGATTCAATAGTTGATGAAGAAGTTGAACATCAAGTGCCCATTTTGCCGTTAGAAAGAGTGTTGTGCCTAACCCAAGATGTTGTTAAAGATAGTTAAGATCCAAGAGTGAAAGATGTTTTAGCCATGTTAGAAGCATCACCATCTCACTCCCCCCGCTTCCATACTAGATGGGAGGAGTTGAAAGGGAATGAAGACGAGTATGTACAGAAAAAGTAAAAGATGCCATTGGTTGAGCTCAAACAATTTCCACCTCACTTGAAATATGTATTCCTTGGTGAGAAGGATGATGTGTTCTTTCTGTCATATATGCCACCTTGACAATGGTTGAGGCGTCAAGCTAATGACCATAAAGAAGCGCGTCGTGGGAGGCAACCCATAGGTAGAGGTAACTTGTATTTTGGCAATCTTATTTTCATTATTTGAATTTGTGTCTTTTTGGTTGTGTGTTAACGTGCACTATGATGAAGAATTTTTAACAACTTGAAGTTGGTCTTAAGCTTTTTGTTTGGGATTTTGAAAATTAAATTCTATTTCTTAGCTCATGTCATTACTCAATTCGACGAGTTTCTCTAATTCATACATTGTTGATTACTTTGTGGTTGTAGAAGTCTAACTTGCTATCAATTTTTCAAAAAAAATAAATAAAAAATAAACTTTTCAGTGGCATGTTTGGCATCATTTAGATAGTTCATACTCTCTCTTATTATCCTAGCTGTGAGCTTTTGGGCCTATACACTTTAATTCTTTGTTGTGTGATTATTCAGACATGTGTTATCCCTTCAGAACTTGCACTAATTCTGACTTGCATCACTTGTAATTTATGCATACACTGAGGCAATTTTGTTTGGTCGTTTGAGCATTTCTAACTACCCTATGCAAATTTTATCCTTTGCTAGCCATACCCTTTTCTTTCGGTTACTAGCCACATTACAAGCCAAAGGCCTGACTTTAATTTCACCATACTTAGAGTAGGTAGAAAAAAAAATCCTCGTCTTGGTAAAGTTCTATGTTTGGGGTTGCTCATGGGATAGCAACCTTTTAAGTTTTCGGTGGTAGTTCTCAAAAAAATTAAAAAAAATTAAAACCAAAAGAAAATAAAAAGAAAAAAAATCAGTTTGTGTACTTTGGTAAATAACATCTTGGTTCTTTTGTCAATGTTTTTGAATCTCCACAATGAAAATGTAGAAGAAAAAAAAAAGTGGTAGAATAATTTGAAAATGTGTACCTAACTCCAAGTAGTAAAGCCTACTATCCCAAAATGTCCTACCTTTACCTAAGTCCCATTACAACTCAAAAGTCCTCCAAAAGTGTATGTGTTTGTTGCATAGTGATTGCTAACTAGATTTTTTTCAAGCCTATGGTAGCGTGATGCATGTTCTAGGATTTGAGTGATAAATTCAAAACCCTTTCTAAACACTTGAGAGAAATTTTGGTGAGATGGTGTGAAGAGAGAGTTGAAATTGATGAATGAATGCTAAAGTGTTTTTTGTAGTAATTGGGACTTTGAGAATTGAGTTTGATTTGATTTGTAGTAATTGTTGCTTGGGGACAAGCAATAGATTAAGTTTGGGGTTGTGATGACTCTTCATCATATGCATATTTTTCATTGTTTTTAGTCTTATTTATCTTTTATTCATTAGTTAATTTAAGGAGTTATTTGATATATTTTTTTGATTTTAGTTCTTGGATTTAATGAAATGTTTATGTTCTTATTTCCTTGATTAAGTAGATATTTTTCATAGTTTTGCGTTGTTACTTTTTTTAGTGCAGTGCTGAATTTTGGTGAGAAATCAACATGACCTATGTAGAGTATTTCGGCCATATTTGGAGTTGTAGATGTCCAATTTGAATGACTTTTCTCATCTCTGTGCTTAATGCTTTTTATTGCTTGATCAACATTAAAATGTTCTACAATTCGTATTTTGAAACGGAAGTGGACTTTACGATTGCTTGAGATGAGAAATTCATGAATTTGTAGTCTAGGGATAGATGCAGGTCATGAAACCAATTAAATTAGTTGCAAAGGCAATAGTTTAACAAGAGAATTCCTGTACGGTAAGACTTAATTCTAATCTTAAATCCAATAAGGAGTTAGGGGTTACTTTGGAATTAAATGTTCTGTCACTAAGACATTAGGGCAATAATAATAAAGAGAATTCGGTAATAATTCAATAAAGGAATTCAGTAATTAGAATCAAATTAGACACCAAGGTTGGATTCGAAGTGAAACTCATCCCTGACATTTTTCTTATTATAAAGGATCAATTTTATTACCGTTGTTAATTTTAAATATTATTTCAATCAATTCGGAAAATTTTTGTTCAATTTAGTAATCAAATATAATTCAATAGTAAAACACAATCCTTGAGTTCGACACTCAGTACTACAGTTTTATTTATTACTTGCAACGATTCAATACACTTGCTAAAACGCTATCAAATAGGTTTGCTTATTAATCACAGACATTGAACAGAGGTCCCTCAATGGGCTTATAGAAGAATGGAACAAATAAGAACTTTTGGACAATTTTTTTATCATTCCCACGTAATCGTTGTGTGTGTGTGAAGTTAACATCCTTATGTTTGAATCTCAGCATTATGAGAATCTAATCAACATAAAAATTAAGTTGTTACCTACTTGCAACTCACCTTTTAACACAAGAGAGTTATGTGTTTCGTTCAATTTGACATAACGGGTATTTATTGTTACCTTTGACAACTCAATCTTTTTTGTTCTCTCTCTCTCTCTCTATCTCTTTCTCTTTCTCTTTCTCTCTCTCTTTACTTCTACTTAACCTTTTGACACGAGTGATGTTTAAAGGATCACCCAAATTACTACTATATCATCCAATTACTACTAGCTAGAATAACACAATTATTTATTTACTCTTTTTGTATATATATTTATATATATTTGAGATTGAGTTGCCATCATCTTTTAATCTTCCTCTTTGATTACCTTTTTCTCTCATGCTAAAGATCAGTCATAACTCAAGTCCAAGCATACTTATCTAGCCTTCTTCAACTTTTAATACCTCAACTCTCCCTTAAAGACTTTAATTACTGGGTTTTCTTAACCATCTACGTTCAAACAATTCCAATTCATTCAACATAATAAATTCAGGCATGGAATTGATACTATCTCCCAAGTCACAATTATTTTTCCATAATAAATTCCACATAGGGAGCATGGCATAGTCAAACGACCAAGGTCTTGTATATTTGTAGGAATCTAGTGTTGCAACATCAAACTATATTCTTTGGTTAAAGCAACTATTTTAAACTCCCATGTTCTTCTTCTTTTAGTAATAACATCACCCGAAAACTTTGCATAATGAGGCATTTGTTGCAAAGCCTCAATCAAAGGAATATTGGTACTAAGCTACTTAAATACATCTATAAACTCGCTGTATTGCTGTTTCCATTGCAGTGTTCTAATCCTTTGAGGGAATACAGGTGGTTGAACTTTAGGCACCGGTTAGGAAAACTACTAGATGTTGTAACAATTTTCTAACTCAGCACCACTTTTCTTACAACTTCTTGAACTTCAGATCCTTCAACATTCCTTGGTTCTACATCTCCTTCATAGTTTTGGATCTTTTTGTAACGCCCCTGATTTTTTGATCCAAAACGTTACTTGAAAACATATTGTTTAGAAAGATTGACGACAATTTTTTTTTATCTAACTACCTAACATTTATTAATGCAAATAATTAGTAACAACCACGTTTATTTGATTTTATTAAGAAAATGTTTATTCAAGGCTAAAACAAGAAAAACAATAATTCCTAACGGAAGGGAACCCACTTCTGTATTTCTAGAATCCTAGTGCATTTTAGAAGTTGGTGACAAAAGATTAAAAATAAACTTAGAAATATCGCGGCAATTCTATCATTACCAAATTGTATTGAAAACCCATTTTTATCCCTCGTTCGGCGCACGTTAATAATCATCAACTACTCTTGAATCTTCTCGAACTCATTAGTACCTAAAATGTTGTTGTAAGAGTCAGTTTTATCCATCATCCACATCAAACCAAAGTTAAACATATAGATGAATAACACAAAATATATAAAAGTAAAAAAACTTGCAATTTAAAAGAAAAAATACACAAACCAATAAATTGCATAACAAAAATATATACATGATGCATGCTCCTAAAACTAAATGATCCGGATATAAACCTGCCACTAAGGCAACTTCCACACAGAAAAATCACACATACCAATGGGGAAAACCTGCCACTAAGGCATCTTCCACGAATATGCATATGCCATGACATGATGATATAATATAAAAAAGATATATTCCCACACAAGCCACTAAGAATCATGTCATATGCATTCAAATCACTTTTTAAAATCCTCATCCTATTCACATATCACTAAGATCACATATCTATAAACAAATAATAATGAAAATCATAACTTTCACCACATACACACGAAAATCAAGACTTGTTATCATACACACCATAAAGATTAACACGTTCACATATATAACAAGATTAAACTCCAACTCATATACATCATCATAAAACTTTGTCACATATAACATACAAATTCAACCCTTTTTCATATTCATTATAAAAATTAAAACTTTATTACATATAACATAAAATCCATACTTTACTACATATTCGCCATAAAAATCACAACTTTATCATATATAACATAAAAATCTATACTTTACTTTATAAAATCATATATTATATAATGAACTTAATGAAAAGGATTGGGGTCTCATTATTTTAATTCATTAGTCTACATATTATTCCTTTCAAAAGGCAAGCAATCACAATTATTAATTTCATGCCATCCAACCAACAGTCTAACTATAATTTGTGTGGGGAAAAGCCCTTACCTTGGCCGCTTTTCGTCCTAGTACAAATCTCTAAGCCCCACGAAGTTGTTCACAAGGAAAAAGAAGTTCCAAGCTTTTGATCCACGAAGAAGAAGAGGTGATGGTGGCTAGAATCTTGGTATTCTTTACAGAATCTTGTTTGTAAAGGGGGTGTGATATAGGGTTTGTGATGGTGGCTAGGGTTTCAGTATTCCTTTCTATTTAAAGTGAACATTATTGGGTAGATAGCGTTGGGCCTGATAAAAGGGAGAAAATATTATTATTATTATTATTATTATTATTATTATTATTATTATTATTATTATTATTATTATTATTATTATTATTATTATTATTATTATTATTATTATAACTTGACGCAGATGTTCCTCATGTTCCTCCCGACTCTTGGAATAGATCAAGATGTCATCAATAAAAATCACCACAAACTTGTCTAAGAACGGACGAAAGATACTGTTCATATAATCCATGAAGATAGCTGGCGCATTGGTCACTCTGAACGGCATCACCAAGTACTCATAGGGCCCATATCGCGTTCTAAAGGCTGTCTTGGATATATCATCTTCTTTCACTCGAATCTGATGGTATCCCGACTTTAGATCGATCTTAGAAAACACCTCTGCCCCTCTGAGTTGGTCCATTAAGTCATCAATGCGGGCTAAAGGGTATCTGTTTTTTATTGTGACTTTGTTGAGCTGTCGGTAATCAACACACAGTCTCAACTTTCCATCCTTCTTCTTGACCAATAATACGGGGGCTCCCCATGGTGACACACTAGGTAGAATGAATTGTTTAGACAAAAGGTCTTCCAGTTGGTTCTTTAGTTCTGATAGCTCTAAGGGGGCCATTCTGTATGGAGCCATAGAAATGGGTCCCATACCTGGAATAAGATCAATAGAAAATTCGACATCGCGAACTGGGGGTAGTCGTGGTATGTTTGGTGGAAAGACTTCAGAGAAATCCCTCACCACTGGAATATCGTCGACAACAACCTCTGGATTCATACTAATTGAGTTGAGAAACACATATTTTTGGACTCCTCCCTTTAGAGAAATATCACATTCCGTCGAGCACAATCTAATAGGACGTAGTTGTTAGACAACCAATCCATTCCTAGAATTACTCCCAGATGTTTTAGAGGGATACAAATTAAATCGGTCTTAAAGTTCATTTTAAACACAGTCAGCGGGCATTGCAAGCACACCGAATTACATTTTACTAGGTCAGTAGAGGCTAGGGCAACTACTAAGTCAAACGGCAAGGTAGTGACATCTAGTTTGAGTGAATTCACCCAATCTAATGAAATGAACGAATGTGTTGCTCCATAATCATATATCACAAAAAGTATTTTTCCCAGCAATTAAACACTCACCCTGAATAAGTTCTGAGGAAGATGGTGCTTCTTTTCCACTAATGTGATAAATACGTCCTCGAGCAGTAGGGCGTGCAACATCCTTGTTGTTGACAGCATCCTTATCATTAGCACTATCCTTTTCTCGGTAATCTTTTGCAAGATGGCCTGGTTTTTTACAAACATAACATAACCTGGTTCTTTTGGGACACTCGGTTATCTTATGTCCCTCCTGTCCACAGTGAAAGCATCGCATGGTACGTGTTTGGTTCTGTCCCGAATTCTGAGGCCTCCGATCTCTGGCAGTCTCCTGTGGGTGAGCATACGACTTTTGCTGTTGGAGCTGTCTGCCTTTATTTTGTTGGCCACCATTTCCCTGTTCGAAAGTAGCATTTAGAGACAGAACCCCATAATTGAATGATAAGGTTGTGTTTTATTTCTACCTGAGGTCTCGTTGGTCCACCAATAGCACTCCTGTTCAGGCGGCTCCGTTTCATGATCTCCACCTTTTTGCACTTCTCCACCAGCACCTAATATTGACGTATCTCTAGGGGTTCCACAGACTCCTTAATCTCATACCTGAGCCCGCTTTTAAACCTCTCACACATGTACTCTTCATCCATTTGGTTACGAAAATAGCGAAAATGTTTCGCTAGGGACTCAAACTTTGCTGCATACTCGGACACTGTGAGACTTCCCTGATATAGTTTTAGAAATTGGGCCTCCTTCTCAGCCCTGGCACTCTTCGGGAAATATTTGTCCAAGAATTTTCTCTTGAAAACTTCCCAGGTCACCTCTTCGTAGTTTCCTTCCATCATTTGTCTCGCCCTCGCCACCAATATTCAGCTTCACCAAGCAACAAATAGGTGGCATACTCCACCTTTGTGTCATCTGGGCAGTGGAGGATCTCAAAGATCTTCTCGGTCTCTTGCAGCCAGAGTTCAGCCTTGTCATGGTCATATTCCCCTTTAAATTTTGGCAGGTCCTGTCTACGGAATTCAGTCAGTCCTCTTGTTGCCATAGTTGCTTCCTCCATCTGGTCCCTCTGCGCATTGCGTTGGGCTTGGACTGCAGCTTGTTCAGCCTGAACTGCAACTTGTTGGGTCATTGCAGCTGGCATTGCATTCATGGCTTGGATTACTTCAATCATGTCACTTCCTCCCTGGGGGGCTGATCGATTTGTGTGACGAGCCATACTTCCTACAAATTTTCTAATTAGGATAACACTATGATCTAATTGTAATCGTAGGGTTGTAAGGAAATATTTTATTCACGGTTATACGATAAGTTCAGGTCACACCGTAAGTCGTGTATTAGAGGGGTTCCTAGGAAAGAGAGGTGGGTCAACAGACCACTTAATAACCAAGTCTTTCCTTAGCCAAAATCCCACTAATACAACTTTTACAGTATTACCCTCCCTTATATTATGGAGATTCTAAAATTTTAAATAGGTTAGAGGTTTAAAACATTGTCTTTATTACAAAAATTTAGATCATAGAACAAAAATTAAGTAATTAAGGAATATTCATATTCATTATAAATTCACTCGTCATAATTAATAACATCATTAAACCACGAGTAGTAAATTAGTAAAAATTTCAAATCTAGGATCAAGAATTCAAGGCATATCATAATTGTAATTAATTGAAAGCAAATTCCTGTTTTTGAGAAAGAAAAAAAAAATTAATTAGCATTAAAAGAGATCAAGTAATCAATGCTTAGTGTTAATTTTCCCTATATAAACATATATAACAAAATTAATAATGAATCCTAGAATAAAGATATAACAAAGTCAAGTATCACACATAAATCAAGGCATGCGTCATACAAAATCGTCCCACCCCAAAATTTCCGAGGATTATTGCTCTGATACCAATTGTAACGCCCCAGATTTTTTGATCCAAAATGTTACTTGAAAACATATTGTTTAGAAAGATTTACGACTATTTTTTTATTTTTTTTATCTAACTACCTAACATTTATTCATGCAAATAATTAGTAACAACCACGTTTATTTGATTTTATTAAGAAAATGTTTATTCAATGCTAAAACAAGAAAAACAATAATTCCTAATGGAAGGGAACTCACTTCCATATTTCTAGAATCCTAGTGCATTTTAGAAGTTGGTGACAAAAGATTAAAAATAAACATAGAAATATCGCGGCAATTCTATCATTACAAAATTGTATTGAAAACCCATTTTTATCCCTCGTTCGGTGCACGTTAATAATCATCAACTACTCTTGAATCTTCTCGAACTCATTAGTACCTAAAATGTTGTTGTAAGAGTCAGTTTTATCCATCATCCACATCAAACCAAAGTTAAACATATAGAAGAATAACACAAAATATATAAAAGTAAAAACTTCCAATTTAAAAGAAAAAAATACACAAACCAATAAATTGCATAACAAAAATATATACATGATGCATGCTCCTAAAACTAAATGATCCGGATATAAACCTGCCACTAAGGCAACTTCCACACAGAAAAATCACCCATACCAATGGGGAAAACCTGCCACTAAGTTAACTTCAACGAAGATGCATATGCCATGACATGATGATATAATATAAAAGAGATATATTCCCACACAACCCACTAAGAATCATGTCATATGCATTCAAATCACTTTTTAAAATCCTCATCTTATTCACATATCACTAAGATCACATATCCATAAACAAATAATAATGAAAATCATAACTTTCACCACATACACACGAAAATCAAGACTTGGTATCATACACACCATAAAGATTAACACGTTCACATATATAACAACAAAATTCAACTCCAACTCATACACATCATCATAAAACTTTGTCACATATAACATACAAATTCAACCCCTTTTCATATTCATTATAAAAATTAAAACATGATTACATATAACATAAAATCCATACTTTACTTCATATTCGCTATAAAAATCACAACTTTATCATATATAACATAAAAAGCTATACTTTACTTTATAAAATCATATATTATATTATGATCTTAACGCAAAGGATTGGGGTCTCATTATTTTAATTCATTAGTCTACATATTATTCCTTTCAAAAGGCAAGCAATCACAATTATTACTTTCATGCCATCCAACCAACGGTGTAACTATAATTTGTGTGGGGAAATGCTCTTACCTTGGCCGCTTTTCTTCCTAGTACAAATCTCTAAGCCCCACGAAGTTGTTCACAAGGAAAAAGAAGTTCCAAGCTTTTTTATGCACGAAGAAGAAGAGGTGATGGTGGCTAGAATTTTGGTATTCTTTACACAATCTTGTTTGTAAAGGGTTTGTGAAACAGGATTTGTGATGGTGGCTAGGGTTTCAGTATTTCTTTCTATTTAAAGCGAATATTATTGGGTAGATAGTGTTGGGCCTTATAGAAGGGAGAAAATATTATTATTATTATTATTATTATTATGATTATTATTCTTATTATTATTATTATTATTATTATTATTATTATTATTATTATTATTATTATTATTATTATTATTAGTTAACCTTCATAAAAAATAAGGCACATACTCTCAGCCCAACTTTCTACTCATACGGATGGATTGTGTGACACCATGCCACAACCCTTAGCCCAAATTCTTGTTGCCTTAGAGATAAAAATACATCTACTGAATAATTCTTACTAACAACTTTACTACGATAAGTCGAACAAGGCGAATAATTACCACACCTAATTTAATATTGAAAAATATATTTATAGATCCAAATTATTTTAATTGACATAAAAGGTATTTATTATTACCTTTGACAACTCAATCTTTTTTGTTCTCTCTATCTCTCTCAACCTTTGACACCCAATTACTACTATATCATCCAATTACTACTAGATAGAATAACACAATTATTTATTTACTCTTTTTGTATATATATTTATATATATTTCGGATTGAGTTGCCGTCATTTTTTAATCTTCCTCTTTGATTACCTTTTTCTCTCATGCTAAAGATCAGTCATAGCTCAAGTCCAAGCATACTTATCTAGCCTTCTTCAACTTTTAATACGTCAACTCTCCCTTAAAGACTTTAATTAATGGGTTTTCTTAACCATCTACGTTCAAACAGTTCCAATTCATTCAACATAATAAATTCAGGCATGGAATTGATACTATCTCCTAAGTCACAATTATTTTTCCATAATAAATTCCACATAGGGAGCATGAATAGTCAAACGACCAAGGTCTTGTATATTTGCTGGAATCTAGTGTTGCAACATCAAACTATATTCTTTGGTTAAAGCAACTGTTTTAAACTCCCATGTTCTTCTTCTTTTAGTAATAACATCATCCGAAAACTTTGCATAATTAGGCATTTTTTGCAAAGCCTCAATCAAAGGAATATAAATACTAAGCTACTATAATACATCTAGAAACTCGCCGTATTGTTGTTTCCATTGCAGTGTTCTAATCCTTTGAGGGAATACAGGTGGTTGAACTTTAGGCACCGGTTAGGAAAACTACTAGATGTTGTAACAATTTTCTAACTCTGCACCACTTTTCTTACAACTTCTTGAACTTCAGATTCTTCAACATTCCTTGGTTCTACATCTCCTCCATATTATTTTAATTGACATAAAAGGTATTTATTGTTACCTTTGACAACTCAATCTTTTTTGTTCTCTCTATCTCTGCCTTTCTCTTTCCCTCTCTCTTTACTTCTACTTAACCTTTTGACACGAGTGATGTTTAAAGGATCACCCAATTACTACTATATCATCCAATTACTACTAGATAGAATAACACAATTATTTATTTACTTTCTTTGTATATATATTTATATATATTTGGGATTGAGTTGCCATCATTTTTTAATCTTCCTCTTTGATTACCTTTTTCTCTCATGCTAAAGATCAGTCATAGCTCAAGTCCAAGCATACTTATCTAGCCTTCTTCAACTTTTAATACCTCAACTCTCCCTTAAAGACTTTAATTAATGGGTTTTCTTAACCATCTACGTTCAAACAGTTCCAATTCATTCAACATAATAAATTCAGGCATGGAATTGATACTATGTCCCAAGTCACAATTATTTTTCCATAATAAATTCCACATAGGGAGCATGGAATAGTCAAACGACCAAGGTCTTGTATATTTGCTGGAATCTAGTGTTTCAACATCAAACTATATTCTTTGGTTAAAGCAACTATTTTAAACTCCCATATTCTTCTTCTTTTAGTAATAACATCATCCGAAAACTTTGCATAATTAGGCATTTTTTGCAAAGCCTCAATCAAAGGAATATAAATACTAAGCTACTTAAATACATCTAGAAACTCGCCGTATTGTTGTTTCCATTGCAGTGTTCTAATCCTTTGAGGGAATACAGGTGGTTGAACTTTAGGCACCGGTTACGAAAACTACTAGATGTTGTATCAATTTTCTAACTCTGCACCACTTTTCTTACAACTTCTTTAACTTCAGATTCTTCAACATTCCTTGGTTCTACATCTCCTCCATAGTTTTGGATCTTTTCATTTTGCTTCATAATATATTCCCTTTATTTGTCATAGCTGTCAATCTCTTTGATACTCCTAAGGCCAATGGTTTTGCACTGTTCCATGTCCTCGGGTTCTTTAGATGGACATTTTCAGTGTTTCCAAATAATGAAGCACTTTTGTCTTCCATTCATTGTGTTAGCTTGCTGACCAAGCTTAGTTTCCATGTTCCTAATCAATACTTCATGATTTTTATATGCTATTTTTGTCTTAGTCATGAAAGATTTGTCTCAATCATGAAATATTTTGTTTCAGTCACAAAAGAATTCAATGAAGCTTCCAATGAGTGTTCATTTTATGCTTAAGTAGGTAATGGTGAAAAACTAGAAGGATGAGTAGTATTTTCTTGGTAAGCATTCTCTCGATTACTCCATGAGAATTTTTGATGATTCGTCCACCCTGGATTGTAAGTGTTTTAGTATAGGTTGTTTCTATTCCCCGCTTATTTGACAGATATGGGATTATCAAGACATTTATCATACACAAGCCACCCCATAATATACACATGTTATAGCAATAATAGTAGTAGATACCTTTGTTACTGGTTCTACAACTATTGATACAAGTGTCGTCACAATGTTCTTCATTAGATTAATTAATGTTGCCATCTATGTTGCAATTGTTGGGGTTTCACCAACTTCATGAACTCCATGCCACTAATAGCTATTTGCTGTTATGGTTTCAGTAAGATCTACACATTTTTCATAAGACTTACTTAATAAAGATCATTGTGATGATGCATCGAGCATTAGCCATGTTAAGGTTACCAGGCTGTTATAAAAGGTTTTCATTTAGATAAAAAGTCGTATCCCATGATGATGACACTTTCTAAGCAAATCCTTAAACCTTTCCCATGCCTCAATCAGGGTTTCATCTTTAGTTTGTCTAAAAATGGTTATGTCATTCCTATTTATAGTATTTGGTACAGGAGGGAAGTACTTTACTAAGAACTTTTTCTACCATTTCTTGCCATTTAGTCACTGAGTTAGGCTCTAATGAGTTTAACCATGCATTGGCTCTATCTTTTGTGAATAAGGGAACATAGTTTTAAAAAATCATCAGGAACACCAGCAATCTTAATGTTGCTAGCAACCTCCACAAATTGTCCAATTACTTGTAGCATATGGAATATCATGAGTTTGAACTCAAATTGGGCAACTCAATATCAAGCCTCACAATGCTTGTATCAAAGATTTAAGGATAAAACAAACATACTATTTGATTCCTCTAGCATTGTCATTAGCCATGCTAATGATATCAAGTCGCTCTCCATCCAAATGATCTCCCATTACTATGAGTGTTACTTCCCGGTGCAAGTGATCAACAAGGTTAGGTTCATTGATAGATCATGTAAGTCTCTTTCTCCTTATGAAGAGTTTTTCTATCAATTTAGAAAACAAATGAAATAATTAACACCATTCAATCCCTAAAAGTGGTGTCAAAAACTTGTGTAAATTAAATGTGCAAGTGTACATAGTAAAAAACAAGTAGTATAATAAAAGATCGTTCCCACGAGGATTGAGTATGTCACTAATTTCAACATTTTTCTAAAAAAATAACTTGTTTGTTATAAAATGAAAAGAGAACAATTTTGACTAACAGTTTTAAAATAAATTTTTGGATTAAAATGTAAGTTTAAATGAGCAAGCATATGACTAGAATTCAGATTATGGAAATGAGTTAAGGATACAACTCGGTTTTAAGTGTAGTTTATGGTATTAAATGTTGTAGCTTGTTGTAGAATTATGAACAGAGTGACTTCAAAAGTTTTACAACACAATTATCATGATTTTCAAATGCCCTATGTCATTCATGGGTTGATGTTCACTTCCAATCATGCTTCAGTTTTTTTACCTCTTTTTTTACCTATTTATTGTTAACCATAATTCTATACATCTTGACTTCATCCATATTTCAAAAACATTTCCATATTTTCCCTTTTCCATGTTCAAAGACTAACATTAAATCTAAAGTAATCAAGTTAAGAATCAAAGCTGGCAGTAAAATAGCTTGCATAAAACAAAAAAGCTAAACATGTCATAAATACATTAAACCATAAACCTAACTTAAAACATCATTGTTCCTTAACTACGAGGTGTTTATCTAATAATGAGCTTTGAAAGAAACATGGAAATCCAAGGAAACATTGTAGACAAGAGTATTAGAGAAAATATTAATGAAAGTAAGAAACGCAAGCTTAATCAACAGCTATGTATGGCAGCTTCTGCTCCAGCTTGATTTGCATGTCTCTTTCGTTCACTACAAAGTTTCATAACACAATCTCCAATGGTCTTCAATGGTAGTGATGCAAATGAGAGGATATGAAGGTTTGATGACTAGGGTTATGAATTCTAGGTCTACAATTGTCTCTCCTACTTGTTTCTAAATTGTTTTCCTTTTATACAATAGTTGTAGGACAACCTACCTCTTCTTGTACCTTTTTATTTTTGTCTTTTTGTGATAAAATATCATTTGGCCAATTTAGAGAAGGATGGCGCAGCAAAAAAAGCATCAATGTGTGTCCTAATATTGTAGGTTACCCCTCAACTCCTAAGACCATGAATACACCCATTGGTCCCACATCTTTTCAATTGCTTGAAATTTGACTTGCACAAGTAACAAACATAGCATAATTTATTTTAATTAAAACAACAGTTAAATGCAACTATACATCTAAAATTATTCAAACATTGGTATTAATATTAAACTCTTAATATAGTAATTATAATTAATACAAAAGACAACCAAATCCAAGCTGAAATGTGATAAATAACTCTTATTTCAAAGATTTATCACTCATTATTTCACTTTGTTTAACAGTCTCAAAATTTTATAAAAACGAAATGCTATAGCATTTAGTTATGGTGTGAGCATCTAGGAGTGTGTTACCGTTACATTCTATTACAACCAATTAGTGATAACTGATTTAATATAATTATGTTATTACTGTTTTAGTAGCAACTTGTACTTAGAGGTCTTATAAATCGCATGGGGTATATATCTCTATGTGAGGAATGAAGTATAATCTAAGTGTGAGACATTTCAAAAACTCTCTTCATTTTAAAAAGAAAATTATTGAGATTGAGAAAAAAAAAGTGGTGGATTAAGAATTGGGTAGTGAAATTAAGCATATGGATTCTTGTAATTGTTTCTCAATAAAGATTATTGCAAGGAATCAAAGGAAAACTCTATGGAAAAATGATTGATCTTGTATTTCTTCTTATCATAGCGAAATCGTTTCGCACTCCCTTTAATGTGGATTAGATCTCTAAGATTGAATTGCATAATTTTTTGTTTGTATTCTTAAGTCAACTAGTTTTGTTGATATTGGAGGTGCTGGAAAACACAAGAAGGGGGTTTGAATTGTATTTTCCTATTTTTGAAAATTAGTTTATTTGCTTAACCAAGAATATTTTCGTTATCAAATCATTCAACTTACAATTATAAAACCGGTTTAGTGAAAATAAATTTTAATCATAAACAACATAGATTAGAATAACAGAGAGTGAGAGAGAGAAAAGACACAAATATTTTTATACTAGTTCAGAAGATATTGTTGCTACATTTAGTCCATATTTATCTTCATAATTTATTCAGTGTATTTTCTATTAAGAAGACATATCTTAGAGGATTTAAATTTTAGAGGATGTCATGAGTTTCTTAAGTCAAAGGATAAGTCTATCCTTGATGAACAGAGAGAAAGGTTTTGAATGAAAAAAAGATGATTTTTTGAAAAAAAATAAATAATAGAGCAAGAAGATATCAAAACTTAGGTTTTAACGAAAGTAAGCAAAGAACAATTTTCAAAAAGATCACCAACAATACGATTAAAGACAAAACGACATAAACCAAGACAGAATATACACATCACAAGAATAATAAAAGGCAATACAGACACACAAAACAAAGTAAAACTATTTTGTAGTAACACAGGGACAAGGGATATGATAATTATCGAAAACATATCAGATAAAACAAACAAGTACAACAAATAATTGATTGAAATGAATTGCAGAGTATCTGACCAATGACAATCAAGGATGATATAGAAAATTGGTCCTTACTATTTCTTACCAGAGTTTATCATATTTTCTTTCAAATGATCTTTTGACCAGATGCAAAGCTTGCTTAGTTCTGATCACTTTTTCTTCTGAATCAACAGATGCGATGCTTTGTTCGAGTTCTTTGATGTTGTAGATGCGAGTCTTAGATGATGAGTCAAGCGCGCTATACACCAATGGCAAAGATCGTTTCTTTGACCAAACAATGAGATATTTAAACTCATTTGTTATACATACTTCTCTAGTAGAAGGATCAGATGATGATTTTCCATGAGAGAGTTTTTGTACTTTACTTACAGTTCAGGTTTCTTTGAGTATGATCTTGTTTCATAATCATTTCAAATATATCATTTCTAGATCACATCAGATGAAGATATTTGTCCCATCATAAGAATGATCTTTCAGTTTACCCTAACATTATACTCATGCTTTCTTCTTCACAGATGAGGATGATCAAATGCTTGATCTACAAATTATGAGCATTTTCTAAATTTGTCTTGATTTTAATCAAGGGCGGTTGATTGTATCTTCCAACCTTTGTTATGATGAAGGACTTCAACTTGTTGCCGTTCAAACTTCCGTATTTATGCTGTTGAGTGAAAGGTTGCATTATTAACCATTTCTCCTAATGAATTACCTGCACATTTGAACATACATCATAGATCCAAAAAGTTTTATTAAACTTCTCCTTATTTGGCTAGTTTCATATTTTTTGAATGCATTATAATGTTTCCATTACTTTCATTTATGTTATTCTCTTTGAACATTCATTCATCTCAATATAGAGATTTCGTTTTACTACTCAAAATATCATTGAAGAGTGATTACATAAGAAAAAACATTAACACAAATACTCACGCTTTTAAAAATAACCTATACATATAAAACTATTTCAAGAAAGAACTTCGTAAAGAGATGAGATTGTCATTTGATAAATAGATGTTCTACTAATGAGTTTTTATTTATTTTTAAGATAGTAATTACAATCATAAGTTATAAGTTTTTTTTTTCAATTCAAGTTTTGAAAGAAATTTTAAAAACAGAAAATTTAGGAAAAAATGAAAAAAGGATTCATTCAAAAAGATACACTAATTCAGACCATTTCATTGGTATTTCCAGCAATAAAGAATCTTTAATCTTTACAACAGTGGTCAGGTAAGTCTAACTCTGCTCCCATCTCCAGAGTACTAACTGGTAGGACGATCCTGATTCTCATATGAGGGCAAAGCCCAGGTTTCCACAATAATTGTAAAGGTCACCAACCGAAATTAACAAATATCACATAGCATTCAAATTTTAAATGCACCAAATAACCTTTCAACTTAGCATACATCTAGAAAGGTTTTCATATGCCAAACATGCATAATCAAAGTTGCAAAATGAAGTTTTGGACAAAACTGCACTGTCGTATTCGAATATAGCATCCTTGTATTCGAATACAGTGCTATTTCACAAGTCAGTAGCAAAATTGAATATCTGTATTCGACTACACACTGCTTGTAGCCGAATACAACTGCTAAAATTTGCAGATTTCAGTTTTGAAAACGTTTCGCAATCATTCAACACTTACCACACAAAATCAATCAATCACACTCATCAATTACAGCACAATTACAAACAACAACCGAGTATGTATATACAACCATCACAGTATATCAAACATGACTCGCGTGCCAAGCACCCAAATGTAATGCGTATATGCCAATGCACATGATTCCGGAATTCCAAACCAAAACCCTCATCGAAGGGCGTAAATCATAATTTTACAGCCTCTCACAGACCAGTACTAATTATCAAGGTGCAATCTCTCACGGATCAGCACAATTTACTATTGTACAGCCTCTCACAGACCTGTACTAATTATCAAGGTGCAATTTCTCACGGATCAGCACATTCACCACACATACATCAATTATGGATACATCAGTCGCACATTCACCACACATCCACATCTCAAACACAACAAACTCAATCAATTCAAATTCCAAAATTTCACACCAAATTTAATCATGAATCACTCGTATTCACAACTCCACATTTTCAAACATAAACCACAAAATTTAATCTCCAAAATTTTCAACCATAAATCACCAAATTTTATCTCCAAAATTTTCAACCATAAATTACCATATTCAAAACTGCACACATAAACCACATCTCAAAAATTCATAATATTAATTATGAACACATAAACCACACCGAACTTGAATCACCACAACAACATTAATATATCGAGACTCAAGGAGCTAACTACATAAACATAAATAATTATAACAATTTGTTCACAACTAAAATTTATCCAACCACAACAAAATTCCCAAAATTATATTTTTTTCACACATCAACTTTTACAACCAAATAATCAACATTAATTCAATCTCATCAAATCACACACAATTCACATCAAACTACGCCTCAACCGCCTCAATTTTAAATTCCACTGATTCACGCATAAAAGAATTAAATTCATTTTCACCATTTTACACATCAAATACACCAAATTTCTTTTCCATAAAATCACATATAATGTCCTAAATGCAAACTAAAAGTTTGGAAGGAGCCCTTACCTCAACGGTAGCTCTAACAACCGATTACGGCACCGCGATTAATTCCGGTGAAATATTTTGTTCGCACGTCACTTCGAAATCTAGCTCACTAGCACCGCAGCGTGGAGGTGAGCAACTTTCCCTTCTGCCACTTTGCGAGATGGAGCTTAGATCTAGATGAAAAACGAGGTTTTGTTTTTGAAAAAAAACCAAAATTTGTTTGTTTTGGTAACCGAGAGAAAGAGAGAAAGAGAGAAAGATGTATTCTTTATCAAAACATTCAACTTATGATTGTAAATCACTTTTTAGTAAAATAAAGTTGAATCAAGTCTATTTACAGAGAGATTTTGCCTATGTAATGCCGAGGGCTGAATCCACTATTAACTCAATAGCCTAATGGTATTAATTACGAGTATTCTTTTCTTTGTCTCTCTAAACTTCAAGTATTTTTTAACCTCTCCAGGTACCTTTTTCAGGATTAAAGAGTTGTTGCCACTATCAGACTTGGATACATTCATTCAAGTCATTGTCTGAGTTGACACATAATCTTTCTTTGAGTGTTTAACTTTCATTGAGAGGATAACACAATTCAGTTCCTATATTAATTCAAATGTATAAAAATAACTTGGTTGATTTATGTCATTTTCTAATAACTCTCAACAGAGAGGATTTTTCATTCATTTTGTTTATTTTGATGTGTTCATGGCTTTTTCAAAAATCTTCTTTGAACAATGCATTTTTCTTTTGATACATTAATCATTTCGAAGATCCGAGTCGGGTTACCATCAGATCCGAGTAAGAGAGGGAGATATTCAGAAAACTGCTTTTAGAACTCGTTATGGGCATTATGAATATCTGGTTATGCCATTTGGAGTTACCAATGCACCACCAATTTTTATGGATTACATGAACAGAATCTTTAGTCCATTTCTGGATAAATTTGTTGTGGTGTTCATTGATGATATTTTGATTTATTCAAGGACTGAAGAAGAACATGAAGAGCATTTGCGCCAAGTTCTTGAAATCTTGCGTGAGAAGCGATTGTATGCCAATTTGTTGAAGTGTGAGTTTTGGCTGGAGGAAGTGAATTTCTTAGGTCATGTGATAACTAAGGAAGGAATCGCTGTGGATCCGGCAAAGATTGAGTCAGTTCTTGCTTGGAAACAGCCTCAGATCGTCACTGACATACGAAGTTTTGTAGGGCTGGCAGGTTACTACAGGAGGTTTATTGAAGGTTTCGCGAAGATTGTAGCTCCATCGACGCAACTTACTAGAAAAGATCAACCGTTTGCGTGGACGGAGAAGTGTGAGGAGAATTTTCAATTACTAAAGAAGAAGTTGACAACCTCACCAGTTTTGATCTTACCGCAACCAGAAGAACCGTATGAAGTTTATTGTGATGCGTCTCACCAAGGCTTGGGATGTGTTCTGATGCAACACAAGAAAGCTGTAGCTTACGCCTCAAGGCAATTGAAGATTCATGAAAGGAAGTATCCTACTCATGATTTAGAGCTTGCTGCTGTAGTTTTTGCATTGAAGATCTGGAGGCACTATTTATATGGATGCACGTTCACAGTGTTCAGTGACCATAAAAGTTTGAAATATTTGTTTGATCAGAAGGAATTGAACATGCGTCAGAGGAGATGGATGGAGACTCTCAAGGATTTTGATTTCACATTGCAGTACCACCCTGGGAAGGCCAATGTAGTGGCGGATGCGTTGAGTAGAAGAAGTGTATTAGTGTCTTCAATAGTGATGGCTAGGCAACAAGAGTTGTGGGAAGCATTCAGAGACTTACACTTGAACGTAGAGTTTGCACCGGGAATTTTGAAATTCGGAATGATTAAGATTTCGAGGGGACTACTTGAAGACATTGCGAATTTCCAAAATGACACGTTAATTCAAGAGAAGAGGAACCTAATAGTGCAAGGGAAAATGACTGAGTTCAAGATTGGGCCAGATAATATTTTGCGATGTAATGGGAGAATTTGTGTACCAGAAGTTGCAAATCTGAGGAAAACAATTTTAGATGAGGCTCATAAGAGTAAATTGAGTATTCATCCTGGAGCGACAAAGATGTATCAAGATTTGAGGCAGAATTATTGGTGGCCAGGAATGAAGAGGCATGTCGCGGAGTATGTATCAACTTGTCTAACTTGCCAGAAAGTGAAGGTGGAACATCAGCGGCCTGCTGGAATGTTGCAACCTTTAGATATACCTGAGTGGAAGTGGGACAGCATTTCCATGGATTTTATAACTGGATTGCCAAAAACAAGGAGGAAAAATGATTCTATATGGGTGATAGTGGATCGATTGACTAAATCCGCGCACTTTTTACCAGTGAAGACCATATATAAGGTAGATAAGCTAATTGAGATCTACATTGCTGAGATTGTGAGATTACATGGAGTACCGTCGAGTATTGTATCAGATCGTGATCCGAAATTCACGTCACACTTTTGGGGAGCGTTGCATGATACGTTGGGAACGAAGCTAAGGTTGAGTTCAGCTTACCATCCGCAAACTGACGGACAGACTGAGAGAACAAGTAAGTCCTTGGAAGATCTTTTGAGAGCTTGTGTACTAGATGATAGAGGAAGTTGGGATGATGTACTACCGTTGGTTGAGTTTACCTACAACAATAGTTTTCACGCAAGTATTGGAATGGCACCATATGAGGCTTTATATGGGCGCAAGTGTCAGACACCTTTGTGTTGGTATAAGGACGGTGAAAGTATGATTGTAGGACCTGAGATGGTGCAACAGACTACAGATAAGGTAAATAAGATAAAAGAGAAAATGAAGATTTCACAAGATCGTCAGAAGAGTTATGCGGACAAGCGTCGCAGACTTCTAGAATTCGAGCAGGGTGACCATGTATTTCTGAGAGTCACGCCTACGACTGGAGTTGGTAGAGCCTTGAAATCGAAGAAATTGACTCCTAAATTTATTGGACCATATCAGATTTCTGCACGAATTGGACCGGTAGCTTATCGGATTGCTTTGCCTCCGATACTGTCCAATATTCACGACGTGATTCATGTGTCGCAATTAAGGAAATACCTTGCAGATCCGTCGCATGTGATTGAATCGGACACAATACAACTAAAGGAGAATTTGTCATTCGATGTACTACCTGTGAGAATTGATCACAAGGATGTTTCGTTGGTCAAAGTGATTTGGAACCGAACTACCAGAGATGCGACTTGGGAATTGGAGATCAAGATGAGGGAACAACACCCGGAGTTGTTTATCGACGCGTAGTTTCGAGGACGAAACTAATTTTAGGGGGGTAGAATGTAAGACCCTTAGTTTTAAATTCTAATTTATGCAATTTTAGTATATTTTTTGTGTTGAATTATGAGGCTTTTTAGCCAATTTTAATGGTATGTTGTGTGTTAAATGCCAATATTTTTTTATGAGACCCGTTTAAAATTAGTTGGCGAGAAATAATTTAATTACGTTGTGGAAAATTTATTACTGGACTATTTCGTTAAAAATATCTCTAATTGCTAAAAATTTTACTTGTCAATTGAGTTGCAATTAGAATAAATATTTTTATCAAAATAGTTGAGGTGTGTGTAAGAATATTTAGATATTTATTGATTTGGTTTAATTATAATATATATATATATATATTATTATTATGATTGTAAGTAATAATATATATATTAGTATAAGTTAGTTATATATATATATATATATATATTATTAAATTAGTAATATATATATGTTAATATAAGTTATATATATATATATATATTATTATTATTATTATTAAATTAATAGAATATATTAGTTAGCAGGTAAGTTAGTACATCATATATATATATACTATTTGTAGCTTTACATATATATATGTCAGAGAGCAAAACCGGGGGGCATGTTTCTTTTCTCGCGTGCTTGAGTTCCTTTCTTCTTCCTTCAGTTTTAAGTTTTCAAAAAACAAAACCAAAATCCACAAATACAAAACCTCCATTTTCTTCTAGATCTAAGCTTCCATTTGAGAAGTGACAGAAGGGAAAGTTGCTCACCTCCACGTTGCGGTGCTAGTGAGCTAGTTTTCGAAGTGACGTGCGAACAAAATATTTTACCGGAATTTATCGCGGTACCGTAATCGGCTGTTAAAGCTATCATTAAGGTAAGGGATCCTTCCAAACTTTTAGTTTGCATTTAAGACATTATATGTGATTTTATGGAAAAGAAATTTGGTGTATATGATGTGTAAAATGGTGAATATGAATTTAATTCGTTTATGCGTGAATTAGTGGAATTTAAAATTGACGCGGTTGAGATGTAGTTTGATGTGAATTGTGTGCGATTTGCTGAGATTGAATCAATGTGATTAATGTGGTCGATTTTGTTAGTAATGGTTAACAAAAAAAAAAAAAGAAATTGATTTTGACGTGTTTGAGTTACGAAATGAGTTATTTTCAAATAAATGAGTTTGAATTAAAGTTGAAATTTTATTAACTCAAAATTTTGGTGCTTTAATAGTCGAGTGTGCGTACGTGTGATTTGGACAATATTTGTTTTATTTAATTTTAACTAAATAATGTAGATTATTTGGTTGTAAAAGTTTGGTGTGTGAAAAAGATATAATTTTAGAATTTTGTTGTGGTTGGATAAACTTTAGATGTGAACAAATTGTTACAAATATTTATGTTTATGTAGTTAGCTCCTTGAGTCTCGAAAAGGAATCGAGGTTGTTGGCACCGAGTAAGCGGTGGGGAGAACTCTGAGATATTAATGTTGTTGTGGTGATTCATGTTTGGTGTGATTGATGTGTTCATAATTAATATTATGAATTTTGAGATGTATTTTATGTGTAGATTAGAGGAAAATGAATTTAATGTGTTTATGGGTGAAATTGTGGAAGTTGAATTTAATGTGTTTGAAATGTGGATTTGTGGAATTTGGATTGTTGTATTTAATGTGGTTTGTAGATTGAATTTGATGTGTTTGAGGAGTGATTTGAGGAAATAAATTTGGTGCAAATGCATGTTTGCAATTATGGAAATTAATGGGTGTATTGTGGTTGAAATATGACGAGTTTTGAAAATGAGTAATTTGTAGTGATTTGGTGTGGGTTTGTGGAATTTGGATTGTTGTATTTAATGTGGTTTGTAGATTGAATTTGATGTGGATTTGTTGGATTATGAATTAATATGTCTGAGTATGCTTTGTGAAAAGTTTTGAAAAATCATTAGTGTTAAATGAGTATTAAAAAGGGGGAATCTTTTAATAGCTGCATTTACTTAATGGTTGTGGTGAAAAGAGTTAGAGTATGCTCATGCATTTCATAGTACATGGTGACCGCGATGGGCCATAGTGATAGTGGTACCCGTGATGGGCCACGAGATGGTGTCATGTGAATAGTTGGTTCATCTTATCCTTGCAGGGATTTTCGCGTCGTGCTGATCTGTGAGAGATTGCACTCTTGTAAGTCGTGTTGATCTGTGAGCATTGCACGCATAGAAAATTAGTACTGGTCTGTGAGAGGCTGTACGATAGTAAATTGTGCTGATCCGTGAGAGATTGCACCTTGATAATTAGTACTGGTCTGTGAGAGACTGTACAATTATGATTTACACCCTTTCGAGGAGGGTTTTGGTTTGGAATTCCGGAATCATGTGCATTGGCATATACGCATTTCATTAGGGCGCTTGGCACGCGAGTCATGTTTGATATACTGTGATGGTTGTATAAACATACTCAATTGTGGTTTGTAATTGTGCCGTATTTGATGAGTGTTATTGATTGACTTTATGTGGTAAGCGTTGAATGCTATCGAAACATTTTTAAAACTGAAAATTATGCCATTTTCACAGTTGTATTCGGATACAAGGATGCTGTATTCGAATACGACAGTGCAGTTTGTTAAAAACTTCATTTTTCAACTTTGATTATGCATGTGAGGCATACGAAAACCCTTTCTAGATGTATGTTAAGTTGAAAGGTTATTTTGTGCATTTAAAATTTAAATGCTATGTGATGTTTGTTAATTTCGGTTGGTGACCTTTACAATTATTGTGGAAATCTGGGCTTTGCCCTCAAATGGGAATCAGGATCGTCCTACCAGTTAGTACTCTGGAGATGGGAACGGAGTTAGACTTACCTGACCACTGCTGTGTCAGAAGGATTTCTGCGGGGCGCGTGGAGATCACTTGGGTTATAGTTTTTTGTAGCATGATCAAATTAGATGGCTGTATAGGGGCTAGATGTCTATCTGTTGTGGTTGTATTTATTTCATTATGGAAGATTGTACCTATACCATATATTGTCAGCCTGACTTTTATTTTGATGGGTCCTTGTACCACTTTTTGATGTGACGTGGGGAAGTTAAAATTCTTGGGGCAATGCTTTTGTACAAGTGTCTGCCGAGAATACCCCAGGGGTATGAGCTACGTTGGATAGGACTCATAGCCCCGGTGTATTTTTCTGTTTTAAATATTTTGGATTTTCATTTCAAAATCGTTTCCGCTGTTTGTAATTATTGTTGACTTTTGTCGTTGTGATACGACTTAAATATTTTATCCAAAGGTATTTATCTCTTTATTATGAATTTGAATTTGTTTTAAAAAAAAAAAATCGGGCTGTTACAGTGCATGTCCTATATATGAAGAAAGTACAAATTAGATGCGATTGAAACATTGTAAGAAGAACGTATTTCTTGGACATCGTAGATTTTTACCTTTTAGTCATCAGTATCGTGGCTGGTGAAATGCATTCAATGGAAAATCAAAGGAAGATACTGCTTCTTTAGCACCGACTGGATATCAAATATTTGAAAAAAGTACAAGGTTTGACCAATAAACTTGGCAAACCTTTTGCGGGAGAGCTTGTCAAAACTGGTGGAAGAAATAATCAATTTTCTTTGAATTGCCATATTGGAAGTCATTGTATATAAGACATTTTATCGATGTGTTGCATATTGAAAAAAATGTATTTGATAGTGTTCTAGGTACGTTACGCAATGTTTCAGGAAAGTCTAATGATGGCATCAATGCAAGATTTGACTTGGTCGATATGGGAATAAGAAATGAATTGGGTCACGTAAAGAAAGGAAATCACACATAAATTTCTACTAGAAGTTAAAGTACCAGAAGGATACTCTTCAAACATTAAAATTTTAGTTTGTAGGAAAGACCTCAAGTTAAAAGGTTTGAAGACCCATGATTGTCATGTTCTATTGAAGCATTTGTTACCAATCGGTATACGTTCCATTTTACCTGAAAAATTTCGACGAGCGATAACTAAATCATGTTTATTCTTCAGGGAAATTTATAGTAAAGTGATCGATCCTCAGAAAATACCGACATTGCAGAGGGAAATTGTTGTTACTTTGTGTGAGCTCGAAATGTATTTCCCACCCTCGTTTTTTGATATAATGGTTCACCTTACTATTCATCTTGTTAAGGAGACACAACTTCGTGGGCCAGCTTATATGAGATGGATGTATCCGATAGAACGATATATGAAAATATTAAAAGGGTACGTAAAAAGTAGAAGTCGACCAGAAGGTGGTATTGCTGAACGGTACATTGTCGAAGAAGCTGCTGAATTTTGTACTGAATATCTGTCCAATGTTGAATCCATAGGGCTTCCCATGTCTCGTCATTAGGGAAGATTATCAGGAGAAGGGATAATTGGAAAAAGAGTAATGACTATATCAAGGACATAATGGGAGCAAACACAATTGTATGTTCTGCACAATGATGATGAGGTTCAACCGTATGTTACAATACACATGGATCAATTATCTAGTTTTAACATGAATAGGAATCAAAATTGGATAACACGATAGCACAATCGAATTTTAGTAACATGGCTAAAAAGTCACATTATCTAAAAGTTTGATATAGACCCCAGTTCAATTTCACAAATATTGAGGTGGCTAGCAAATGATCCGAGTTTACATGTCTTTTCTTACACCGATTAAGTAATTAACGACTACACATTTTATACCAAAGAACAAGATGATCAAACCACTATGCAAAATAGCGAAGTCACTCTCATAGCTGAAGCGACGCATATCTCAACTGCAAAAGACAAAAATCCAATATATGCAAATCTATCATATTTTGGGGTTATCGAGCACATTTGGGAGTTAGATTACACAATGTTTCGTGTTCCCATATTTGGTTGCAAGTGGGTCGATAATAATAATGGTGTTCGTATGGATGAGTCAGGGTTTTTGCTTGGTGATTTTAATAGGGTGGGATACAAAGATGAGCCATTTATTTTAGCGTCGCAAGCTCAACAAGTGTTTTATGTCACTGATCCTGCTGATGATAAATGGTCCATTGTCCTGTCGACCAATAAAATAAGTGATGATAACAATAATGATGAAGATGTTGGTAATGATCTTTTCTTTGCAACATCACAACCACATGAAATTGATTCAACTAATGATGGTTTATATCTTAGAGATGATCATGATGAGGGAATTTGGATTAATCCATCATTTCGTATCGTTAAGGGACAAACAAATGTGAATCCCACCAGGAAAATAAGAAGGGCATCTTAAGGTGTTTAAGTGTTTTATATAAGCCATGTAATATGAACTGAGTTCATGTAATTTAAGTGTGTGACCTGCCAGAACTGAGCATTTTAGTATTTAGCTTGAACTGTAATTGATTTTCTGCTTATACTGATTTTCTGCTTATATTTAGCTTGTGTTTTATACTAAGTTCATGTAATTTAAGTGTTTGACCTACCAGAACTGATTTTTTGCTTATATTGAACTTGAACTGAACTTCAACTTGAAAAAGCTTTGTTTGACTAGGCATTTTCCTTGAACTTGAACTAATCCCAATCTAAGCTAATCGTGTAATTTAGCATTGATATATAGGTATTTAACTAATTATTTGGAAAAAAATCCAAATATAGGCATTTTACTAATTATTTAGCATTTTACAAAAACTGAATTGAAATTGTAATTTAGCATATTTAACTTGAACTAAACTGAACATAAACTTGTAATTTTACATGCGCTTGAACTTGTAATTTTACAGCGCTTTCGTCCATAAGCGCTGTAAAAGGCTTTTAAAAAATAAAATGAGGAGGTATTTTAAAGCGTTTTTTGGACAAGCGTTGTAATAGGGTTTTATAAAGTAAAATGAGGAGGTCTACTTTCCATCTTCGTACGAACTTTTGGCATTGTGAAACCTCCTCATTACGTACTCTCCATCTTCGTTACACTCCATACGAACCCTACTGTCCCTGTTCTCCCTTCGAACCCTCTCCATATGAACCCTCTTCACTATACTATCCCTACGAACCCTCTCCATACGAACCCTATTGCGAACCCTCCATACGAACCCTCTCCATACGTATTTTTGCGCACTCTTCTCGCTGTTCCTACTTAAGCGAAGTCGTAACCCTAAACTCTTCTTGTTGTTGTCAGGTATTGTATTTATTAAGTTGTTGTTGTCACTAAACTGCATGTTGAACTTATACTGCTACTTAAACTACTGCATGTTGAACTTGTTGAAGTTATATTGAACTTATAATTATAATGTGTGAAATGTGTAGATAAATGGATTCCAATAATGATTTAGATCGTCAAAATGATGAAGTTGTCAATACTAAGAGTTATGAAAATGAACTTAAACATGGTGCAACTATTATGCAAAAGGTCATCAAAGCAAGAAGTAATGGAATTAAATTTAAGGTATACTATATTTTGCTTAGAATTTATTTTTTATCTTTTTTGAAAGCATGTACTTACTCTATGAGTTTATTAGGTGGGATGGAATCAAAGTGGCCAGCCAATTGAGCCCAACAATTCAATGATGGTAAGTTACGTTGGTGCAGTTGTTCGTCAAAATATCCCAATAACAATTGACGATTGGAGAGATAAAGCTTTGAAGGATGCTAAAGATATATTGTGGAATGATATACAAGTAACTTTTTTACTCCACTTTTTTGTTACTTATAATTTTTTCCATTGAAATACTTTTACTCAAACTCTATCTTTATTTGGTTTGTAGTCGGTTTTTAATGTTGATGAGGTGAGAAAAAATTATGTGCTTAGAGTTGCCGGAAAAATACATAGGGGATTTAGATCTCATTTGTCAAATTGCTACTTAAGAGATCGTGATGGAAATTTGAATGTTGAAGCTTCAAAAATATATAAATACTACATATTAAATGAAGAATGGAACTTTTTGTAGCTAAACGTGCAGACTCCGCTTTTGTGGTAATATTAATTTATTAGCATTTGTGTTTTGATAAAGACTTCAAAAAACAATAATGAAATTGCAAGTTTGAAATGTTAGTTCTCTGTTCACTTCCATGTAGTGTGAAACATACGTTTGATATCATGTATTCATAATATTGAAGTAGGACTATGATTTGTGTTGAATTGATGATGTTGTTAAGCATTGGAGTCAATAATAATAATAAGATAATATGATCCATATTAGGTCAATATTTAAAGGGATCCGCAAATGAGTTTACTATTTTAATTACAAAACAAGCTGTGGAATAACATCTTAGCATCCTAAAACATTGTGCATTGATTTGTCGTAGATAAACGTCATTACAACACCAAAATTGGTTTGAAAAATATTGAAGCTAGATAATGTGAAATGTCATTTAGTTTTAACAGTTTTGATCAAACTTATCTATTTGACCATATTAGTTATTTAATGGCCACTAATATATTTTACCTTACAGCCTGTATTGTAGTTGCATGTCGAGCAGTGTGCTTCACGATTCCATCCCTTAAGATTGTTTGGTACATTTAGCATAGCCATAAAAAAATCAAGGTTTATTTGTCTTGAACTTTTTGGTACATATGACTTGAGGCTGCAATGCAAATATGTTAGTAGGGTTAATTGCATTCAATGTTAAAAAATTATCTACAGTTAAAATTTGAACAATGGGTTTTGCTAGCACCTTCTTGTGAAATTATCTAATTCAGCATGGTCTCCATTGATGATCAATTTTGAGCCAGTCCAAGAATTAGAAATTGTTACAGGATATTGTCATAAATCAAATATTGGATGATACAATATTGGATATTGTCAACACTAGTGTTTCCATGAAAAGTCAACACTACGCCAAAAATGACATTTTATAGCGCGTCTTTTACAGCGCTTATTAAATACAAGCGCTGTTGTATAAATTTTTTAAAAATAACGGAGGATACAACAGCGCTTTTTTGACAAGCGCTGTAAAAAAAGCGCTGTTGTAGGGTCATATAGGGTCACATACGCTTGCACATAGCCTTTTACAGCGCTTTTTTAGAAAGCGCTGTAAAATCAAGCGCTCTCACATAGCCTTTTACAGCGCTTTGTGAGCGCTGTAAAATGTGTAAGCGCTTGTTACATAGCTTTTACAGCGCTTATTGTGTAAGCGCTGTAAAATCCTTGCGCTTTTTTATAATCAAATGACCTATTACAGCGCTTTTTACACAAGCGCTGTAATAGGCTTGCCCTATAATCAAATAATCACATTATTATAGGACCTATTAGAGCGCTTTCTGAACAAGCGCTGTAAAATCATTCGTTTTAAATAAAAAACATTCACTTTAAGTAAATAAAAACAAATTTAAAACAACTTTAATACGTTGTCCAAACCCTACGAACTCTCATCGTCCCTCCCCTGTGAACCCTCTTGTGCGCCCATCTACAAATTGATTTACCTCTTCCTCCTTTAAAACAAATTGATCATCAACGTTCAGGTACTTTATTTTATTTCATTGTTGTTGTCACTAATTCAAACTGATAAATTGTTACATGATATATATGTTCTGTTTTGAAATCAATTAATCTTGGACCATTAATATTATAAGATATGTGTAATATTATCAATATATAGGTCATATATATCAGACTTGAAATCATGCTTATTGTGTAACTGCATTTATATATATATATATATAGGTCATATAAATGGACCGGAAATGGATGTCTGCCAATCGATTGACAAAAGAGTATGAAAATGGAGTGAAGGAGTTTATTGAGTTTGTAGTGATGAATGCAAAAGATCCAAATAGAGTCGTTTGTCCTTGTTTAAAATGTTGTTTTGGAAAACGCATCAGAGCAGATGAATTGGAAGGACATTTAGTATGGTATGGAATTGATCAAAGCTATACATGTTGGATAAGACATGGTGAGAAAATCAATGGAAACACTCGCACAGATACATATGTTTCAACTGATTTCGACACAGATACATATGAGCCGGACCGAGTTGAGGAGATTGCAAAAGCAGTTGAAGAAGATCTTCGTGATTGTCCTAAAATGTTTGAGAGCTTGTTGAGTGATGCAGAGAAACCATTATATAATGGTTGTACTAAATTCACAAGACTTTCGGCGATACTAAAGTTGTACAACTTAAAAGCGAGTAATGGATGGTCTGATAAAAGCTTCACAAAATTAGTAACACTCTTAAAAGATATGTTGCCTGTGATTTTGTCACGAGTATCCTGAATTCGGGATAGAGTCGAGAAATCTACGCCTTGCACTTTCTACTGATGGAATGAATCCACATGGTCTTCAAAGCATCTCACACAGCACGTGGCCTGTGATTTTGTTGATTTATAATCTACCTCCATGGTTATGTATGAAGCGTAAGTTTATGATGTTGTCTCTGTTAATTTTTGGACCCAAACAACCGGGGAATGATATCGACGTATACTTGGCTCCTTTAATTGAAGATTTAAAAATTATGTGGGAGACAGGTGTAGAAGTCTATGACGGGTATAAGAAAGAATGTTTCAATTTGAGGGCTATGTTGTTCGGCACAATTAATGATTTTCCAGCATATGGTAATTTATCAGGATATAGCATTAAAGGTCAGTGTGCATGTCCTATATATGAAGAGAGTACAAATTGGATGCGGTTGAAACATTGTAAGAAGAATGTATTTCTTGGACATCGTAGATTTTTACCTTATAGTCATCAGTATCGTGGGTGGAGAAATGCATTCAATGGAAAATCAGAGGAAGATAGAGCTCTTGTAGCATCGACTGCATATCAAATACTTGAGAAAGTACAAGGTTTGACCAAAAAATTTGGCAAACCTTTTGCGGGAGAGCTGGTCAAAACTGGGTGGAAGAAAAAGTCAATTTTCTTTGAATTGCCATATTGGAAGTCATTGTATGTAAGACATTTTCTCGATGTGATGCATATTGAGAAAAATGTATTTGACAGTGTTATTGGTACGTTACTCAATGTACCAGGAAAGTCTAAGGATGGCATCAATGCAAGATTGGATTTGGTCGATATGGGGATAAGAAATGATTTGGGTCCCGTAAAGAAAGGAAATCGCACATATCTACCTCCAGCCGCTCATACTCTATCTAGAAAGGAAAAAATTGTTTTGTGTAAATTTCTACACGAAGTTAAAGTTCCAGAAGGATACTCTTCAAACATTAAAACTTTAGTTTGTATGAAAGACCTCAAGTTAAAAGGTTTGAAGACCCATGATGCTCACATTCTAATGGAGCATTTGCTACCAATAGGTATACATTCAATTTTACATGAAAAAGTTCGCCGAGCCATAACTAAATTATGTTTCTTCTTCAGGGAAATTTGTAGTAAAGTGATCGATCCTCAAAAATTACCGAGATTGCAGAGGGAAATTGTTGTTACTTTGTGTGAGCTTGAAATGTACTTCCCGCCCTCGTTTTTTGATATAATGGTTCACCTTACTATTCATCTTGTTAAGGAGACACAACTTTGTGGGCCAACTTATATGAGATGGATGTACCCGATAGAACGATATATGAAAATATTAAAAGGGTACGTAAAAAGTAGAAGTCGACCAGAAGGTTGTATTGCTGAACGGTACATTGTTGAAGAAGCTGTTGAATTTTGTACTGAATATCTGTCAAATGTTGAATCCATAGGGCTTCCCATGTCTCGTCATTCGGGAAGATTATCAGGAGAAGGGATAATTGGAAAGAGACTAATGACTATATCAAGGACAGAATGGGAGCAGGCACAATTGTATGTTCTGCACAATGATGATGAGGTTCAGCCGTATGTTACAATACACATGGATCAATTATCTAGTTTGAACATGAATAGGAATCAAAATTGGATAACTCGAGAGCACAATCGAAGTTTCATAACATGGTTAAAAAATCACATAAAGTCAAAGTTTGATGTAGACCCCGGATCAATTTCACAGAGATTGAGGTGGCTAGCAAATGGTCCGAGTTTACATGTATTTTCCTACACAGGTTATGTAATTAACGGCTACACATTTTATTCCAAAGAACAAGATGATCAAACAACTATGCAAAATAGCAGAGTCACTCTCGTAGCTGAAGCGATGCATATCTCAAGTGCAAAAGACAAGAACCCAATATATGCAAATCTATCATATTTTGGGGTTATCGAGCGCATATGGGAGCTAGACTACACAATGTTTCGTGTTCCCATATTTGGTTGCAAGTGGGTCGATAATAATAATGGGGTTCGGATTGATGAGTCAGGGTTCTTGCTTGTCGATTTTAATAGGGTGGGATACAAAGATGAGCCTTTTATTTTAGCGTCGCAAGCTCAACAAGTGTTTTATGTCACTGATCCTGCTGATGATAAATAGTCCGTTGTCCTATCGACCAACAAAATAAGTGATGATAACAATAATGATGAAGATGTTGGTAATGATCTTTTCTTTGCAACATCACAACCACATGAAATTGGTTCAACTGATGATGGTTTATATCTTAGAGATGATCATGATGAGGGAATTTGGATTAATCCATCGTTTCGTATCATTAATGGACAAACAATTGTGAATCCCACCAAGAAAAGAAGAAGGGCATCTTAATGTGTTTAATTTTTTAATCCATGTAATTTGAACTGAGTTCATGTGTAATCCATGTATTTGATCTGCCATAATTAATTGAGCATTTTGGTATTTAGCTTGAACTGTTAATTTGTAATTTTCTACTTATACTGTATGTAATTGTATACTGAACTTGACCTCATCAGGGCTTATGATTTAACTAATTTGGAAGAAATGATTTAACTAATTTTGAAGAAACAGGGCTTATGTAAATCATTACAAGCGCTGCAATAGGGTGTTAAAAAGGTCTTTTACAGCGCTTATTTGGAGGTCTTTTACAGCGCTTTCTACATAAGCGCTGTAAAAGGTTCACACAACCTTTGGACTTTCATATATAAACCCTATTACAGCGCTTCTCCAAATAAGCGCTGTAATAGGGTTTTAAAAAAATAAATATAAGGAGGTCTTTTACAGCGCTTTTTACATAAGCGCTGTAAAAGGTTCACACAACCTTTGGACTTTCATATATAAACCCTATTACAGCGCTTCTCCAAATAAGCGCTGTAATAGGGTTTTAAAAAAATAAATATAAGGAGGTCTTTTACAGCGCTTTCTACATAAGCGCTGTAAAAGGTTCACACAACCTTTGGACTTTCATATATAAACCCTATTACAGCGCTTCTCCAAATAAGCGTTGTAATAGGGTTTTAAAAAAATAAATTAAGGAGGTCTTTTACAGCGCTTTTTCACAAGCGCTTTAAAAGGCTTATAAAAAAGCGCTGTAATAGGCTTTTAAAAAATAAAATGATGAGACCTATTACAGCGCTTTTTGGAAAAGCGCTGTAATAGGTCTTTATATATAACAAAAGACCTCATCAATTTCATGTTCATTACGTAAATTTTTCAGTTTCCTTCTCCTTCTCCTTCTCATTGCGAACCCTACGATCAGTTTTAGTTTTCCTTGTTTCTTCCTCATTGCTTACTCTCATCCTACACATACGATCGTCTGCGAACATCATAAACATCAAGTAAATACCGTTTTCATCCTCGTTTTCGCGAAACCCGTAACCCTGCGCCGTTCGTCTTTGAACCCATAACCCTAAGCATTTGAAAGAGTTATTTCAGGTATTGTGTTTATTAGTTTTTTGTTTCACTAAAATGCATGTTAACTTATTTTGCTACGTACTTAGACTGAACTGCATGTTGATGTTGAACTGAATTTTGTAGATAAATGGATACTAACAAGGAGTTAGATTGTCAAAATGAAGAAGTTGGCAACACTAAGACTTACGAAAATGAAGTCAAACGTGGTGCAACAATAATGCAAAATGTTATTAAAGCAAGAAGTACTGGGCAAAAATTTGAGGTATACTTTGTTTGTTGTTTTCTGTTTCTGCTGTTTATACGATAAATGGATACTTTGTTTGCTGTTTAAATTGTTTGCTGTTTATAATTTGAGGTACTTACTATATGAGTTTATTAGGTTGGATGGAATGAGAGTGGTCAACCTATTGACCCCAACAGTTCCATGTTTGTTAGTTATATTGGAGCTGTTGTTCGTCAAAATATACCAATTACAATAGATGATTGGAGAGATAAGGCATTGAAGAATGCCAAAGATGTATTGTGGGCTGATATACAGGTAATTTTTTTACTCCACCCTATTACTTATAAATTTTTACATACTGCTTTGAAGTATTTTACTCAAACTATATATTTATTTGGTTTGCAGTCAGCTTTTGTTCTTGATGAGGTGAGAAAGAGCTATGTGCTCAGAGTTGCCGGGAAAATACACCGGTGCTTTAGATCTCACCTCTCTAATTGCTATTTAAAAGACCGTGAAGGAAATACGAATGCGGAAGCTCCAAAAATATATAAACATTATATATCAAATGAGGAATGGAGCGCATTCGTATCAAAACGTTCCGACCCCGCATTTGTTGTAAGTGATTAATTTATTAGCATTTTTGTTTTATTATTCATATTCATAGCGTATTTTAAATTTTTATTAGATTGTTTTTTATTTATTTAGAATATTAGTAAGGCAAATCGCGAGAGGGCAAAAATTATTCCCCACCCATACAAGAAATCTCGTATGGGATATGCTCGTCTAGAGCAAAAACTTGTAAGTTATTCCTCATCACTTTTATTTAATTAATGTGGTATATTATAAACTATACTATCTAACTAATATTTTGTTTATGATCTTAACGATAATAGCTACAAGACACCCAATCCGATCAACCGTTGGGTCGTCATGTATTGTGGAAGGAAGCTCGTGTAAATAAAGACGGAGTGGTTGATAATGAAAATGTACAAAAAGTAATAGAACTTTGTGTAAGTATATTTATCACTTTAATATTTTTTTAATATTGTACGTATTTTAAAAATGTTATTTAACTTATCTTTTTAATCCTATGTGTATTTTAGGCGAATCTTGAATCGGAAAATCAAGAGGACAACAAGGAAAGTTGCAGGGACATATTAGGTAAAGTGTTTAATGTTCCTGAATATTCCGGCCGCTTGAGGGGGAAAGGATTTGGCGTAACTCCTAGAAGTTATTTTTCACAAGAGAAGCGCCAAAATCCATCTAACGAGGAAGTATTAGAGAAGATTAGAGTATTAACCGAGCAAGTGGCCCTCTTGGTGAAGACAAATAAAGACAACCAACTTGCGGACCAGCCCCAACGTGAAATTCACATTGAAAGTGAAAACGCAAGTTGCAACGTTGGTCTCAACAGTCTTCCTGAGGTAATTAATTACTTAATAAAATAAGAAATTCATTAAGGTTAATTTTTTCACATACTTATGTATTAACCATTGATTTTAGGGGGTCACTCCATGCATGCTATACTTATCCTCCCCCACTCATCGGAAGGTCGGAAAGGGAACATTGTGCAATGCTCCGGGTGAGGTATTGCACAACACACCAATCCCTGCGGGCCATGTGAAAGTATCGCCAGTTATTGCTTTGGAACCAACAGCACCGTTGCCTGTACCGGACAACGATGCAGATCTGAATTATTTGGGCGAAGCAATTGGCAGCTACGTGGCATGGCCCAAACATCTTGTTGCCCTTGACAAGGTATGTTTAATTAATTGAAATGTATGTTTAATTGATTATATTTAATTGCTGAATGTTTTCCAATGTTAACTTTAATTTCACATTTATTTAGATTCAAATAAAGTCTAATAAAGGGAATGATAAGAAGATTCCCAGAAATGAAACAGTGACATCGCCCGAAAAGGTTTGTAACATTTATTCTGTAAGGTTTGTCATTTTTTCTGATTCAATAAACTAACAATTTGATTAACCTCATTTTTTCATATTCAATCTAATAAACCACCCGCACAGCAAGCCAGCAAGCCAGCTGCCGCACCACGACCGGATGTTCGTGGCAAAAATAAAGCCGGCAAACCTAAAAAATTGGAGGATAATAAAACTGGCAAACTGCAAAAGCTGGAGGGTAATAAAGCGGCCAAAGTTGTTGCTGCTAAAAAACTGGATCGTGTAAAATCAGTTGCTGCTCCTGCTCCTAAAATAAGTCAGCCACGACTTGCTCCATATGGGTCGTGTCTTGACATACAGGCAAAAAAAAATATGGGCAGCGACGATTCACGAATAATAAGCATGGATAAAGATCTATTCGGAGACGCGTATGAAGAATTTTTTGAAAAAGAGCACATATACGAACTTCTCGACCATAAGGAGCTGAGTGCTACTGTTATGAGCATTTACATGAGGTAAAAATTACTTTTCATCGCATTTATTTGTAATTAATTTAATTTATTGGTAATTAATCTAATTTGAACTTTTTATTGAAGGTTTTTGTATGAGAAGTTCGTGTGAGCGCGCAGATTGTCAAATAAATTTTCATTCTTGTCTCCGCATAAGATATCGATGCTTAAACACGATCCAGCGAATGTAAATAAATACGTTTTAGATATACTATTAGGAAATAAAGAGAAGGATAAGTTATTCCTTGCACCATATAATTCAGGGTACGTAATTATATATTCTATATTTATATCTTTTTTATTTTATGAGATCTTAATTTATTATTTGTGTAAACTAAAGTTTTGTTGTTGTAGGGCACATTGGGTGCTAATTGCAATCAATGCGACTTCTGAAGTTATATACTACCTAGATCCCATTCACGGCCATTACAACAATCGTCCCGAGATAAAGGCTTTGTTCGACACGTAAGTAATATTCATTTATTTTTTACATTTATATATATGTAAATAATGTGCTTGTTAATGCTATAATAACCACATTTATTTATTGGATAATGCTTTACAAGTTTTTCGAGCTCAAAGAGGTGCGATAGTGTCGAAGCTAAAGTCAAATAACATCACATGGATTCCAATAAAGGTTTAAAATATATGCTTTTAAATTTCACTTACAATCAATTCACAATTAAATAATTATTGACTTATATGTTTTATTTTATAGTGCCCTCGTCAAACTAACAACATTGACTGTGGGTACTATGTATTGCGATTCATGAAGGAGATTGTTGATAAGAATCAAATTATAATCCCAGAAACAGTACGGTATTTTAATTATTTGATTTTCATATATAAACTATGTTTATATTTGATTCTAACTTATTTATGTTCAATTTTTATATTAGTACTTTGACAATTCCAGTCCATCGTATTCTGAAGAAGAACTAACAGAGATAAAGGAAGACTGGTGTCAGTATGTGCTTGAAATGAATATTATTTGATTTGCTGGGAAATGGCAAGCTGCAAGGGACATGGTAGTTCTGTGCTGTTTGTGTATATACTAGGTTGTGAATATGAGTAGTTGTATGAAAATATAGTGAATCAATAGATAGTTATATGAATAGGTAGTTGTGTGAATATGTAGTTATATGTAGCTGTTGTGAATATGTAATTATGAACTGATTGCATGTTGTGAATATTTGTGCATTTGAAAATATAGTGAATCTGTTGTTGTGTTGTTCTGAGCTGTTTTAGTACTGATTGCATGTTTGAATACTTGTGCATGTTGTGAACTGATTCTGGATTAAAAGACAGCGCTTTAAAAAAAAGCGCTTTCTAAAAAAGCGCTTTTTAAAATTTACATCATATTATTTAATAAAACTAAAAAAAAAAAAAAAAACACCTTTTACAGCGCTTTTTTTAAAAAGCGCTGTAATAGGTGCACTATAATGAACCTATTACAGCGCTTCCTCAAAAAAGCGCAGTAATAGGTGCATAATAGTGCATAATAATGCATCTATTGAATGCACCTATTACAGCGCTTTTTGGAAAAGCGCTGTAATAGGTGCAGTTGAATGTACCTATACAAGTACACCTTTTACAGCGCTTTTGTGAAAAAGCGCTGTAAAAGGTGCATAACAAATCATCTATATTATTGCACCTATTACAGCGCTTCCTTGAAGAAGCGCTGTAATAGGGTCATAATAGTGCATAATATTCAACTATATAAGTGCACCTTTTATAGCGCTTTTGTGAATAAGCGCTGTAAAAGGTGCATAACAAGTGCGCTATTTGTCTACCTTTTACAGCGCTTTTTTTTTAAACAAAAGCGCTGTTGTATCCTTTTACAGCGCTGCTAACTACAGCGCTTTTTTTTTTGAAAAAGCGCTGTAAATGGCTTAAAAAAAGCGCTGTAATATGCGTTTTTTCGCGTAGTGCAACTTGAATGGTTGATCACAAATTCTAAATGATATAGGTTGAAATCTCTTTCAACTTTTGTTTTAACTTGCAACGTTCATCCTTTGGTATGTATAGTCACAATGATGTTAGTAATAACTCAAATTTAAATTTTACTTTAACTTGAAATGAATGAATAAATTGGGAGAAAACGATCTATATGCTAGATAAAGAAAGCTATGACATAAACTCTTATTGTAATATTGTGAATTTGTTATGCAAATTTTTATACCGTTGAATGTACCGTTTCAAATGTGGGTCACGTGGAAGGAATTTTTTTTCTTTTTTCATTTGATTCATAGTTGATTTAGTGTATTCTTGCCTTTTTGGTGGCTTTGAGCTCAATGTGATTTTCTCTTTGGTTTTTATGCATATTTCTCAATGTTGATCCAGGGAAGTAATGGTTAGTACTCCATGTTTTTAAGGAAACAAATGTTCAATTATCACTCACTATTATGTGGTATTTTCCTATAATACCAAGATTTATGTGCATCTATCGTAGTGAAGAAAATTCAAAACACTTGACATGGCATGCAGATGAAAGAATTAGAGATGGAAAGTTTCGACATCGTGCAGATTCTCCACAATGAGCAAAAATTGATCACGAGTATCCTGATTTTGGGAGAGAGTCAATAAATCTACGACTTGCACTTTCTATTGATGGAATGAATCCACATAGTCTTCAAAGCATGTCACACAACACATGGCCTGTGATTTTGTTGATTTATAACCTACCTCGATGGTTATGTATGAAATGCAAGTTTATGATGTTGTCTCTGTTAATTTCTGGACCCAAACAATCGGGGAATGATATCATTGCATACTTGACTCCTTTAATTGAAGATTTAAAAAATATGTGCGAGACAGGTGTGGAAGTTTATGATGGGTATAAGAAAGAATGTTTCAACTTGAGGGCTATGTTGTTCGGCAAAATTAATGATTTTCCAGCATACGGTAAGTTTTCAGGATATAACATTAAAGGCCAGTGTGCATGTCCTATATGTGAAGAGTGTAAAGATTGGATGCGGTTGAAACATTGTAAGAAGAACGTCTTTCTTGGACATCGTAGATTCTTACCTTTTAGTCATCAGTATCGTGGGTGGAGAAATGCATTCAATGGAAAACCTTTTGCGGGAGAGCTTGTCAAAACTGGGTGGAAGAAAAAGTCAATTTTCTTTAAATTGCCATATTGGAAGTCATTGTATATAAGACATTTTCTCGATGTGATGCATATTGAAAAAAAACATATTTGATAGTGTTATTGGTACGTTACACAATGTTCCAGGAAAGTCTAAGGATGGCATCAATGCAAGATTGGACTTGGTCGAAATGGGAATAAGAAATGAATAGGGTCCCGTAAAGAAAGGAAATCGCACATATCTACCTCCAGCCGCTCTTACTCTATCTAGAAAGGAGAAAATTGTTTTATGTAAATTTCTTCACGAAGTTAAAGTTCTAGAAGGATACTCTTCAATTAGAAATTTAATTTCTATGAAAGACCTCAAGTTAAAAGGTTGGAAGACTAATGATTTCCATGTTCTAATGGAGCATTTAATTTGTGTGAGCTTGAAATGTATTTCTCACCCTCATTTTTTGATATAATGATTCACCATACTATTCATCTTGTTAAGGAGACACAACTTTGTGGGCCAGCTTATATTAGATGGATGTATCCGATAGAACGCTATATGAAAATATTAAAAGGGTACGTAAAAAGTAGAAGTCGACAATAAGGTTGTATTGCTGAACAGTACATTGTCGAAGAAGCTGCTGAATTTTGTATTGAATATCTATCCAATGTTGAATCCATAGGGTTTCCCATGTCTCGTCATTCGGGAAGAATAACAGGAGAAGGTTCTTGCTGATGAGGTTCAACCGTATGTTACAATACACATGGATCAGTTAACTAGTTTGAACATGAATAGGAATAAAAATTGGATAACACGAGCCCATATGGGAGTTAGATTACACAATGTTTCGTGTTCCCATATTTGGTTGCAAGTGGGTCGATAATAATAATGGTGTTCGAATTGATGAGTCAGGGTTCTTGCTTGTCGATTTTAATAGGGTGCGATACAAAGATAAGTCTTTTAATTTTGCGTCGCAAGCTTAACATGTGTTTTATGTCATTGATCCTGCCGATGATAAATGGTCCATTGTCCTATCGACCAATAAAATAAGTGATGATAACAATAACGATGAAGATCTTAGAGATGATCAATTGATGAGGGAATATATCTTAGAGGATTTGATTTAATTGATGATGGTTTATATCTTAGAGATGATCATGATGAGGGAATTTTTATTTATCCATCGTTTCGTACCGTTAAGGGACAAACAAATATGAACCCTACAAGAAAAGAAGAAAAGCATCTTAAGGTGTTTAAGTGTTTTTTATTTTCTCTATTTGCATTTTAAAGTATTTTGTATTTTTATATTAATTGTTATGTATGTTTAATTGTTTGATTATGATTGGTTGATTTTCTGCTGGTTATACTAAGTATTACAATTTAAATAATTGTCTAGTGAAGTTAATTATTATTGAGTACCCGTATAAATCAAAACACTTATAAATTATATTTATACTCACCACGTTTATATAATTTATTACTATACTTTTATAATTCTTATAAATTACTGCACATGTAATTTCTTACTTTTGCCATACTTGTGCCTCTATTATTGTTTATTAATTTTTGTATCTGCTTGTACTGCTTTTATAATTCTACTGTGTAAAATGTGTAGATAAATGGATTCCGATGATGATTGTGCTCGTCAAAATGAGGAAAATGTCACTTCTCATAGTTTTGAAAATGAAGTTAAGCGTGGGGCGACTATTATGCAAAAGGTCATCAAAGCAAGAAGTAGTGGAATTAAATTTGAGGTATACTATACTCTGTTTAGAATTTACCTTTTTATCATTTTTTAAAGCAAGCACTTACTCTATGAGTTTATTAGGTAGGATGGAATCAAATTGGCCAGCCAATTGAGCCCAACAGTTCCGTGATGGTAAGTTATATTGGTGGAGTTGTTCGGTAGAATATCCCAATTACAATTGATGATTGGAGAGATAAAGCTTTGAAGGGTGCTAAAGATATCATGTGGAATGATATACAAGTAACTTTTTTACTCCACTTATTTGTTAGTTAGCATTTTTTTCATTGAAATACTTTTACTAAAACTCTTCATTGAAATACTTTAACTTTAATGATGTGTGAAAAAATTATGTTTTAGAATTGCCAGAAAATTACATAGAGGATTTAAATCTCACTTGACAAAGTACTACTTAAGAGATGCTGATGGAAATTTGAATGTCGAAGCTCCTAAAGTATATAAATACTATATATCACTTGAAGAGTGGAGCGCTTTAGTAGCTAAACGTGCAGACCCCGCTTTTGTGGTAATATTAATTTATTAGCATGTGTGTTTTACTCATATTCTTAACATTTTTTTTACACGGCCATTATTTTTTTTTAGAGAGTATAAGTACTGCAAATCGCGAGAGAGCATTAAATCCCTTGCATCCATACAAAAAATCGCGTATGAGGTATGCATGTTTAGAGCAAAAAATTGTAAGTAAACATCTCTTTTGTACAATGTGGTAGATTATAAACTATAGTTTCTAACTAATTTGATTATATGTCTTAACGAATAGCTTCAAGAGACGAAATCAGATCAACCATTAGGTTGTCATATTTTGTGGAAGGAGGCTCGTTTGAATAAAGATAGACTAGTTGATAATGAAAATGTTCAACAAGTGATAGAACAATGTGTAAGTATATTATCACTTTAATTTTTTTACTATTGTCTTTTAAAAATTATAATAAACTTATCTTTTTAATACTACATGTATGTTAGTAGAATCTAGAACAATGTTCATCTCAAAAGGAGATTCAACAACTAGTTGCAAGGACATACTTGGTAAGGTTTTTAATGTTCCTGAATATTCTAGTCGTGTAAAGGGCAAAGGATTTGGCGTAACTCCAAAAAGCTATTTTTCACATATTAAGTGCACAAATCCATCTAATGAAAAATCTAACAGAGCAAGTTGCATGTTTGGTGAAAAAGGATAAGGAAAAGTGTAACATCCTCTAAATTATTATTTAAAAATAAGTAGAACCTATCAATATTATTCAATATTAAATTATGTGTGATAATTATTTGCCTTGTTAGATTTTTGTAGTTGATAAAGTTATTAGTAAGAATTATTTAATCAATGGGGAGTTTAAATAATATATATATATATATATATATATTTAAGTAGAGATATATTATATGTAGATGTGTTTTCCTAGTGCAAGAAGAATTTGGGCTAAGGGTTTGAGGCTTAGTGTGACCCAACCCACTTGAATGAGTGTAAATTTGGGCTATGTGTTTGTGGCTTGGTTTTATGATCAAGGTTTACAAAAAAAAAAAAGAGAGTGACATTTTATCCCTCTTATTCTTCATTTAGGCCCAACATTATCTAACCAACAATTTCAACTTTAAATTTCCCTAAGTCCACAATTTCAGGATACTCACTAATAATAAACAAAAAAGAATTCCGAAACCCTAGCCACCATCACCTTCACACCTCATTTTCTTCGTGTATCCAACCTTGGAACTTCTTTTCCTTGTGAACAACTCTGTGGGGCTTAAAGCTTTGTACTAGGAAGAAAAGCGGTCAAGGTAAGGGCTTTTCCCCACACAAATTAGAGTTCGGCCGTTGGTTTGATGACATGAAATAAATAATCGTGAATTATTTCTATTTTAAAATGAATAAATGTAGACTAATGGATTAAAATAATAAAACCCCAATTTTTGTTGACATTGAATTGTAATATATGACTTCTATGGAGTAAAGTATGAAATTTTATGCTATTTGTGATAAAATTGTAGTTTTACGATGAATATGAAATAAAGTTTGAATTTTTACCTTATATGTGATAAAGTTTTAACTTTTATTATGTATATGAGTTGGAGTTTGAATTTTCTTGTTATATATGTGGAAGTGTAATTTTTATGGCCTATATGATATAAAGTTTCTATTTTTATGTGTATGTGGCGAAAGTCATAATTTTTATGATTATTTGTCTATGAATATGTGATAATCATGAAAAGGATGTGTGGTATGTGTTCTTAGTGATATGTGAATAAGTGATGATTTTAAAAAGTAATTTTGAATGCATATGACATGATTCTTAGTGGGATGTGTGGGAATATATCTCTTGATAATATATCATAATGTCATGGCATATGCATCTTCGTGGGAGTTGCCTTAGTGGCGGGTTTGTTTTCCCCATTGGTATGGGTGACCTTTTTGTGTGGAAGTTGCCTTAGTGGCAGGTTTATATCTGGATCATATAGTGTTAGGAGCATGCATCATGCATATGTTTTGATATACAATTTACCGGTGTGCGCATTTTTTCTTTTAAATTGGAAGTTTTTACTTTTATATGTTTTGTGTTATTCTTTCATATGTTTAGCTTTGGTTTGATGTGGATGATGGAATAAAACTGACCCTTACAACAACATTTTAGGTACTAATGAGTTCGAGGAGATTCAAGAGTAGTTAATGAGTATTGATGTGCGGCGAACGTGGGGTAAAAATGGGTTTTTCGAGACAGTTTTGTAATAATAGAGTTGTCGCAATATTTAATGAGTATTGATGTGTGGCGAACATGGGCTAAAAATGGGTTTTTCGAGACAGTTTTGTAATAATAGAGTTGTCGCAATATTTCTAAGTTCTTTTTAATCTTTTGTCACAAACTTTTAAAATGTACTAGAAATTTAGAAATACAGAAGTGGTTCCCTTCCATTAGGAATAATTGCCTTTACTTTTTTTAAATTTTGAATAAATATTTTCTTAATGATATTAAATAAGGTGGTTGTTACTAATTACTTAAATGAATAAATGTTAACTATTAAAAAAAAATCGTAAACTTTTCTAAACAATAAGTTTTTTTTTTAAGTAACGTTTTGGATTAAAAATTCGGGGCATTACCGTTACCAGAGCCCGGTACCTGACGGCGATGCTACCTCTCGTCCCCGCTCACCACCCAGTGGAAATAACGATTCGGGGCATTACCGTTACCAGAGCCCGGTACCTGACGGCGATGCTACCTCTCGTCCCCGCTCACCACCCAGTGGAAATAACGAGTTTTTGCCTTCTGTGGGATTCGAACCCGGTACCTAGGGGATAAGTACCGCCTCCACACAGTCCCACTACCAATTGAGTTGCTGGCTCAATTGGTAGTGGGACTGTGTGGAGGCGGTACTTATCCCCTAGGTACCGGGCTCGAATCCCACGGAAGGCAAAAACTCGTCATTTCCACTGGGTGGTGAGGGCGGACGAGAAGATCGTGAGGTAACACCCCGACCATTACCGTTACCGGCGATGCTACCTCACGATCTTCTCGTCCCCCCTCACCATCCATTGGAAATGACGAGTTTTGCCTTCCGGCCTTTTTATGTAACAACCCGGCCATTACCGTTACCGGCGATACTACCTCACGATCTTCTCGACCCGCCTCACCACCCAATGGAAATAACGAGTTTTTGCCTTCCGTGGGATTCAAGCCTGATTTTTCACAAAAGGCTAGTGTATTTTTTGTTCTTCTTATAAACAAGTAAATAAATGAATTAATACTTTTGGATAAAATGTTTAAGTCGTAACACGACGACAAAAGCCAACAACATTTACAACAGCGGAATAGTTTTTGAAATACAAGTCCAAAATATTTAAACTTCTCCATGTCACCTCAAAAAAGTATTACAAGGACCCATCAAAAAGAAAGTCAAGCTGACAATATAGGTATAGGTACAGTCTTCCCAAAATAAATAAATACAACCACCAAAAGAAAGACACCTAGCCCCTATACAGCCACCTAATTTTCACACTTCCTATGAAATATTCTACATCTAAATTATTTCTTAAAACACTTTTCACCTCTACCGTCATTCAACCGTCCATGTTGTCAACATCTAGAGTCCTTTATTTTCTTAACTCATATGCCATCATACTTTGTCTCTCTTCATCATAGTCATTTCAATAAATTAAGCCTTACTAGTTCCCACCAAGCTCTTTCATTTTATGCTCAACTCAATTGACAGGTAAATTTTTTAGCAACTCTAGATATTTTAAACAAAATAGTCTGGTAATAAATTTTCCGCAACGTAATTAAATTATTTCTTGCCAAATAATTTAAAACGGAACCCACAAAATATTTATGGCATTTTAACATTGAAAATACCCATAAAACTGGCTAAAGAGCCTAATAATTCAACATAAACACATCAAAAATATATAAAAGGTACATATTAAAAGTAAGGGTATTACATTCTACCCCCTAAAACAACGCTTCGATAAACAACTCAGGGTGTTGTTCCCTCATCTTGCTCTCCAATTCCCAAGTCGCATCCCCCGTGGTTGGATTCCAAATCACTTTGAGCAACGAAACATCTTTGTTCCTTAATCGCTTAATCTTCCTGTCCTTAATTCTCACAAGTGGTACTTCGAATGACAAGTTATCCTTCAGCTGAATTGTATCCCGTTCAATCACATGCGACGAATCCGAAATGTATTTCCTTAATTGCGACACATGAAACACGTCGTGAATATTAGATAGTATCGGAGGCAAAGCAATCCGATAAGCTACCACTCCGATTCGTGCAGAAATCTTATATGGTCCAATAAATTTAGGAGTCAATTTCTTCGATTTCAAGGATCTACCAACTCCCGTTGTAGGCGTGACACTCAGAAACACATGGTCACCCTGCTCAAATTCTAGAGGTCTGCGACGCTTGTCCGCATAACTCTTCTGATGATCTTGTGAAGTCTTCATTTTCTCCTTTATCTTCTTCACCTTATTTTTAGTCTATTGCACCATCTCATGTCCTACAATCATACTTTCACCGTCCTTATACCAACACAAACGCGTTTGACACTTGCGCCCATATAAAAGCCTCATATGGTGTCATTCCAATACTTGCGTGAAAACTATTGTTATAAGTAAATTCATCCAACGGTAGTACATCATTCCAACTCCCTCTATCATCCAATACACATGCTCTCTAAAGATCTTACAAGGACTGATTTATTCTCTCAGTCTATCCGTCAGTTTGCGGATGGTAAGCTGAACTCAACCTTAGTTTCGTTCCCAACACCTCATGCAATGCTCCCCAAAAGTGCGACGTGAATTTCGGATCACAGTCTGACACAATACTCGACGGTACTCCGTGTAATCTCACAATCTCAGCAATGTAGATCTTTGTTAGTTTATCTACCTTATAAGTGGTCTTCACTGGTAAAACGTGTGCGGATTTAGTCAATCGATCCACTATCACCCATATCAAATCATTCTTCCTCCTCGTCTTCGGCAATCCGGTAATAAAGTCCATGGAAATGTTGTCCCTCTTCCACTCAAGTATATCTAAATGTCGTAACATTCCAGCAGGCCGTTGGTGTTCCATTTTCGCTTTCTAACAAGTTAGCTTTGGTTTAAATTTCTTTGGGGCTGTGATTTGGCTGTGATTTGGGCGATCAAGAATCGAGGTTAGGAGTATCAAGTGACTGGAGTCCACGTGTACGTTGTGTTTTGTTGTTTTGGGTCAAGCATGATGTGCTTAAGTAGTTTATTGTTTCTTATACGAAACAGTGTGCCTTGTGGCACTTTAGTTGGAAGAGTAGTTAAAACAGAGAACATTAGTCGACTTTGGTCGACGAGTGTCTCTGAATTCCTTAAATGTATCAGTCTAGGAAAGACAGTGTTGAAGCGAATCATGACAGAATGGGATTTATGAAGTGATTCCAAGGATGCAGAGGCTATGTTATTCGTGATAACTCGAAGATGTTATTGGTGTGAGACTGATAAGGGATTTCAAGTAAAGATCTAAGTGGTGACCGGATGGGCCACAATATCATGCATTTCATAGTACATGGTGACCGGATGGGCCATGGTGATAGTGGTGACCGGATAGGCCACGAGATAATGCATTTCTTAGTACATGGTGACCGGATGGGCCATAATGATAGTGGTGACCAGATGGGCCTCGATATCATGCATTTCATAGTACATGGTGACCGGATGGGCCAAGGTGATAGTGGTTACCGGATGGCCCACGAGATAATGCATTTCATAGTACATGGTGACCGGATGGGCCATGGTGATAGTGGTGACCGGATGGGCCACGAGATAATGCATTTCATAGTACATGGTGACCGGATGGGCCATGGTGATGGTGGTGATCAGATGGGCCACGTAACAATGTCATATGCATTGGTATACACGCATTGCATTAGGGTTCTATTTAAGAATTTTATTTATTTCCCTTTCTTATTTCAAGGTTGTGGTTGTAAAAAGGGAACTTATGTATTTGAAACAGATTATTTTAGTCGATGTATTTTATATTTGGATACTTTGGATTTTTGTTCAAAACAATTTCCGCTGTTTGTAATTAATGCTGACCTTTGCTGTGGTGTTATGACTCAAATATTTTATCCAAGAGCATTTTCTTCATTTATGGAGTTAACTTGGGGTTTTTATCAATTTATTTATAAAAAAAAATACACTCGCGCTTTTAAAAATCGGGGTGTTACATTCCCCTACTTATCGCATGATTGAAAAAGAAACATTGTATAATACTTTGGGAGAAATATTACACCATAATCCGATCCTTGTCGGCTACGTTAAAATTTCACTTGTGATTGCTTTAGAACCATTTGCACCATTGCCTATACCTGACAATGATGGAGATATGAAGTTTTTTGGAGAAGCAATAGGAAGTTATGTCGCATGATCCAAAAATCTTGTTGGCATAGATATGGTATGTTGAAAACATTATTACTACCAATCATATATTTTGTGCATATATTAAGTATGGAAACATAGATAATGATTAGGTAGTTGCATGCTGTTATTTTTTTAATCTCTACTTTGTTGAATGTGCTATGAACTTTGATCAGTTTATGTTATGTCGAATTGTAGTTTGTAGAAAATGGTGATACCATGAAATTCCATCTTGTTATGTATCAAGTACAATTTCATTTTAACAGCAAACAATTTAAAGGAATGCTAATTTTTCTGAAATAATCTTTAGTTTTACATTTATTTAGATTCCTACAAATTATAAAGGGAATAATAAGAAGATTCAACCTCAGAACGAGTCAGTCACTTCACCAAAAAAGGTTTGACATATACATCAACTTTATACAAAATGATTAGCTTACTATAATAACTAACAAACTGATCAACCTCATTTTTTCAGATTCAAGCAAAAGTTACAGAAAAGGTTGAGAAAGTTGAGTCAAAAAATAAATCCGCCGCACCGCAAATGCAGGTTCGTGGTAAAATATTTATTCAATCACTAATTTATATAGTTTCACATTGTTTTAGATTCCTACAAATTATAACAAACTGAACTCCATTTTTTTTCAGATTCAAGCAAAAGCTATCGAAAAGATTAAGAAAGTTGAGCCTAAAAATAAATCTGACGTACTGCAAAAACTGGTCCGTGGAAAATCAGCTGCTTCTCCTAAAATTAGTCTTCTAAGCCTTTCTCGATTTGGTACATGTCTTGACATAACAGCAAAAACGTAAATGGAGAGCACATATACACGTACCATAAAATTGGAGAAAGGTATTTTCGGATTTTATTATGAAGAATTACTTAATAAAGAGCACATATACGAACTTCTGAATCATGATGAGTTGGGTGCTACTGTCATCAACATATACATTAGGTAATGTAAATACTTTATTTGAGATTAAAACAAATAAAAAATTTACTTGCATCACTGCCACATTTATAGTAATTAATCTAACTTTATATTTTTCTTGAAGGTATTTGTATGAAAAATTGGCGTGTCTGCGCCAATTGACAAATAAATTTTTGTTCTTATCTCCCCATAAGCTATCCATGTGTCAACTTGATCCAATTAAAGCAAAAAAAATATGTTGTTGATCTACTTGTGGAAAATAAAGAAAAGGATAAGTTGTTTCTTTCTCCATATAATTCAGGGTAATTAGATATTCTTTATCTATATCTTGTTTAATTTGTTATACTTTATCAGTTGTAAACAAATTGCCAACCAAATTTTTGTTGTTATAGGCAACATTGAGTGTTGTTTGTCATCAATGTCATCTCAGAAATTGTATATTATTTGGATCCACTACACGGTCATTATAACAATCACTCAAAAATAAAGAATATCTTAGATACGTAAGTAATATTTATTTATTACTTATATATATAAATAATGTGTTTGGTCATTGCAAAATAATCATATTTATTTGATAGTGCTTTACAAGTTTTCCACACTCAAAGGCATGCTACAGTGTCGAAGCATAAGTCAAGCAACATCACATGAGTTCCAATAAAGGTTTGAAATAACAACTATGTTTTACTTATATACTTTTTAAATTTTTGTTTTAGAACTTAATTATATGTCTTTAAAATTTCATTAACAATCAATGCATAACTATGTATTGGCGTACATGTTTTATATTATAGTGCCCTCGCTAAGATAACAACACAGACGGCGGGTACTATTTTTTGCGATTCATGAAGGAGATTATTGTTATGAATCAAAGTATAATTCTAGAAATGGTACGTCATTTTCATTAGATTTTGATTTTCATATATAAACTACATATATATTTGATTCTAACTTATTTATGTTCAGAGTACTTTGACAACTCCAAGTCAACTTACTCTAAAAGTGATCTAACTGAAATCAAGGAAGATTGGTGTCAGTATGTGCTCGAACTGAGAGTTATATAATTTGTTATTAGGTGAGTTTCATATTGTAAACTATTATTGTATATTTTGTATGAACTAGTTATTATTCTAATTAATTTATTTTATTTTTTGTTACAATAGGATTAAAGTAAGAAATTGTTATTGTGTTGATGTTGCTGTAAATTGATGTTGCTGGAAATTGCTATTGTGTCAATATGTGCTTGATGTTGATGGTCTTGGAAAAACTAAATTATAGTAGAATATAGAGTTTGAATGAAAAAATTACTATTGTGTCAATATGTGCTTGATGTTGATGATCTTGGAAAAAATAAATTTATAGTAGAATATAGAGTTTGAATTAAAAAATTGTTACTGTGTCAATATGTGCATGATGTTGATGATTATGGAAAAATTAAATGTACAGTAGAATATAGAGTTTGAATGAAAATAACAGGGAGTTTGATCATAAATGTATACCTTATGTATAATTGAATATTGTTATCGCGTGGCAGAAAAGTAACATCAGTTTTATCTTTAATTTAATAACAGCTACGACAGCGCTTCTTAGAAAAGCGCTGTAAAATCAGACACGTACAACACCGCTTTTTTCAATAAAAGCTCTACCTACGACAGTGCTTATACAAAAAAAAGCGCTGTTAAATGTCATCTACAACAGCGCTTATTAGAAAAGCGCTGTAAAACGAGACACCTACAACAGCGCTTTTATGCACAAAACGCTATAAAAGCGCTATATATTTCTACCTACGACAACGCTTTTTTTAAAAAGCGCTGTTAAATAGCACTCATAACAGCATTTTTATATTTTAAAAAGCGATGTTGTATCTTTTAACAGCACTACATACTATAGTGCTTAAAAGCGCTGCTAAATGCATAAAAAAAGCGCTGTTAAAGCTTATTTTTGGTGTAGTGATTTTGAATTCAAGAACAAATCACATACATACTAACAACTAAAATTTTTCTATATAAATATCACAGTGATAGGCTATTGAAATCTAATTTTGTCAACGTGTCATTTTAATAAATTATACACGAATATTACAAAATATAATATAATGACAAACTCCAAATATTATTTTCTCACTTAAACTTAATTAGATTCTGGTTGCTCATAAAAAAAATAGAATATATTGGTTTAGTCATTTTTCTCTAACCAATTATCACTTAACGTGTCTTTGTGTACACGCTATTATTTATTTATTTGTTTTGAATTCATGAACAAATCACATACATAATAACAACTTGTTGGGTGGGATCACTCCCCAAGTGGAACCCACCAAGTTTATTAGTATTATTATTATTATTATTGAAATAAAAGAAAAAGAAAAAAAAAAGGAAAATATTGTTTATTGGGCTTGACCCATGTAAAGGAAAATAAAAGGAAGGAAAGGGATCTCAAATCCCTAAGGCAAAAAAAAGGCAAAGGCAAACAACCAAAACAACAACAGTAACCGCACGCACGCACGACAGCCAGAGAAAAAGAAAGAAATTCAGTTCCGGTGGTGGTAACGTAGTTTTACTTTCTCTGAGAGTTATTTTGGCATACCCACTTTAGTGGAAGATTGTTATAAGGTTATTGTTGTTGATTGATATTCCCTATTGTTATTAGGAAGAGTGATTGATATTCCCTACTGTTATTAGGAAGACTCTGGTGTACCCATTAATTATTATAGTGGAAGTTTTACTGGACTAGGTCCCGTGGTTTTTTATTCTCTCAATTTGAGGGAAGTTTTCCACGTTAAAAATTGTGTTTGTCTCATTTAATTTTCTGCCAATTATTATTTTCTGTTTGGCCATTTAAATGCACAGGTTGGGGAAAAATATTCCGCATTATTGAGATAGTTAATTCTAATTATCTCTGGTTTTTCCCAACAAAGTGGTATCTAGAGCTCGGTTGATTTGATTTGTGCATTTAAATGGAGGAGGAAAATAAAGGTCCAAATATGATTAAGCCCAACTCTTCTAATTACACACTTTGGAAGACTCTCATGAAAGACATGCTATACAGTAAAGATTTGTATGATCCTATTGAGGGTAACACTGCTAAGCCCACAGATAAATCTGATGCTGACTGGAAGAAGATGAATAGAAAGGCAGTGGCGCTGATTAGACAGTGGTTAGATCTGAGTGTGTATCCACATGTTGAAACTGAAATAGATGCTAACAAGATGTGGGAAAAATTAAAAGAGTTGTATGAACGAAAGAATGTGCAAAATAAAGCATTCTTGATTCGGAAGCTGGTGAATATGAAATACAAAGATGGGGATTCAATGGCAGAGCATATGAGTATTTTTCAGAATACATTGAATCAGTTGACAACCGCTGAAATTAAATTAGATGATGAGTTGCAAGCGTTGTTATTGTTGAGTTCCTTGCCTGATAATTGGGAAGTCCTTGTTGTGACATTGACCAATTCAGCTCCAAGTGGAAAGCTGAAAATGTCAACAGTTAAAGAGAGTATGTTGAATGAAGAAGCTCGAAGAAAGGAACGTGGTTTGATTGGTTGTTCCTCATAGTCAGAAGCACTAGTTACAGAGTCACGAGGGAGAAGTCAATCTAGAAACTTCCATAGACGCGACAACTCTGAAAGTCATAGCAAGTCAAGAAGCAAGTCGAGGACTAGAAAAGAAGTGATATGCTATCATTGTGGCAAAGCAGGTCACATAAAAAGAAATTGCAGGTTCCTTAAGAGAGATCAATCAAGGGAAAGAGATGAAGACAAAGAGAAGAAAAATGATAAAGATACAACAACAGTTGCATCTGTTAGTAATGTCTACATTGTTTGTGATGATAATTCCATAAACCTTGCATGTCAGGATTCAACTTGGATTATTGATTCGGGTGCCTCATATCATGTTACTCCTAGGCGTGATTTCTTCTCATCTTACAATGTTGGTGATTTTGGCATGGTAAAAATGGGAGATGAAGGAGTATGTAAAATTATTCGTATGGGAGATGTTTGGGTTGAAACTGGGATTGGTTGCAAGCTTCAATTGAAGAATGTTAGACATGTTCCTGATATTCGTCTCAATTTGATTTCGGTGAAAGCCTTGGATATTGAGGGTTATCACACTTACTTTGGTGGTGGTGGTATATGTAAAATCACCAAAGGGTCCCTAGTGGTTGCAAAGGATCAAAGTTCCACTTCTCTCTATAGGATGCCTACGAAGCTATGCAAGGAAGAAGTGAATGCAATTGAAGACGCCTCTTTTGATTTATGGCATATGTGCCTTGGTCACTTGAGTGAAAAAGGACTCAATATACTTGCGAAGAAAAATTTTCTTCATGTGAAAGGTACATCTCTAAAAACTTGCACTCATTGTTTTGCTAGGAAACAACACAGAGTTTCTATTCATAATACTGGTCCTCATAGGAGGCAAAATATTCTTGATTTAGTTCATACTGATGTTTGTATGGTGGATAGTAAATCTCTTGGTGGTGCATCATATTTTGTTACTTTTATTGACGACCACTCTAGAAAAGTGTGGGCCTTTCCTTTGAAATCTAAAGACCATGTACTTGGAGTCTTCAAGCATTTTCACGCAAGTGTTGAAAGAGAAAAGGGAAGGAAATTGAAATGTGTTCGATCAGATAACAGTGGTGAATACAGAGGTCCGTTTGAAGAGTATTGTAGAGAACATGGAATCAAGTTTGAGAAAGCAGTTCCAAAGACACCTCAGCATAATGGTGTTGTAGAGAGAATGAATCGTACGATTAATGACAGAATCAGATGTATGCTCTCTCATGCAAAATTATCGAAATCCTTTTGGGGTGAAGCAATGAAAACTGCAGTGGATTTCATCAATCTTTCTCCTTCTATTCCACTTGATGGTGATGTTCCAAATAGAGTGTGGACGGGGAAAAATGTATGTTACCGTCATTTGAGAGTGTTTGGCTGCAGATGTTTTGTTCATGTTCCAAGAGATGAGAGGTCCAAACTTAATAGTAAATCCAAACAGTGTATATTCGTTGGTTATGATGATGAAGAATTTGGTTATAGATTGTGGGATCCGGTTGACAATAAAATTATCAGAAGCCGAGATGTGATATTTCTTGAAGATCAGACTATTGAAGATTTTGATAAAGTTGAGAAACATAAACCGAATTCAATAAGTTACATTGATGTTGCGCCTATGCCCCCTACAGAAACTTCTGTTGACGGGGGAGATATACAGGTAGATGATGAGAATGTAACTGATGATCATGTGCCTCATCAAGATGAGCAGGTACCAGCTAAGCCACCAGACAAGTTTGAGTTGAGAAGATCTACTAGAGAACGTCAACCTTCTCAAAGATATCCTCCACAGGAGTATGTGATGATCACTGATAGTGGAGAGCCAGAGTACTATCAAGAAGCTATTACAAATGTTGATAAAGAAAAGTGGTTGAAGGCCATGCAAGAAGAGATGAAGTCCTTGCATGAGAATCACACATTTGATTTGGTTAAGTTGCCTAATGGCAGAAAAGCACTCAAGAACAAATGGGTATACAAGATAAAGGCAGAAGAGAATAGTTCTCAACCAAGATACAAAGCAAGATTGGTTGTGAAAGGTTTTAATCAGAGAAAAGGTATTGACTTTGATGAAAATTTTTCACCTGTGCTGAAGATGTCCTCTATCCGAGTTGTGCTTTGGTTAGCAGCTAGCTTGAACCTAGAAGTTGAACAACTTGATGTGAAAACTGCATTCCTTCATGGTGATTTGGAGGAAGAGATCTATATGGAGCAACCAGAGGGTTTCAAAGTCAAAGGTAAAGAGCAGCTTGTGTGTAAATTGAAGAAAAGCTTGTATGGGCTCAAACAAGCACCCCGACAATGGTACAAGAAATTTGATTCTTTCATGGAGAAACATGGGTACGGTAAAACTACTTCTAACCATTGTGTGTTTGTCAAGAAATTCTCTGATGGTGATTATATTATTCTCTTGTTATATGTGGATGACATGTTGATTGTTGGTCATGACACTAAAAAGATTCAATCTTTAAAGAAAGATTTGAACAAGTCTTTTGCAATGAAAGACTTGGGTCCTGCAAAGCAAATTCTGGGCATGAGAATTACTCGTGATAGGAAGAATAAAAAATTGTGGTTATCTCAACACAATTACATTGAGAAAGTGTTAGAGAGGTTCAACATGAGCAATTGCAAACCTGTTACTACTCTACTTGCTACTCATTTTAAATTGAGTTCTGATCAATGTCCTACAAGTGAGTAAGACAAAGAAGAGATGAATAAGGTTCCTTATGCATCCGTAGTTGGTAGTTTGATGTATGCCATGGTATGCACAAGGCCAGATATTGCTCATGCAGTTGGAGTTGTTAGTCGGTTTCTCTCTAATCCTGGTAAAGATCATTGGCAAGCCGTGAAGTGGATTCTCAGATACCTCAGAGGCACTTCCAAAGTGTGTTTATGCTATGGAGGTGGTGAACCTGTGTTGGATGGCTACACAGATGCAGATATGGCAGGTGATCTTGATTCTAGAAAATCTACTTCTGGTTATATGACAACGTTTGCAGGGGGAGCTGTGTCTTGGCAATCAAGATTACAAAAGTGTGTTGCTTTATCCACTACTCAAGCTGAGTAAATTGCAGCAACTGAAGCTTCCAAAGAACTCTTGTGGATGAAGAAATTCCTACATGAGTTAGGCCTCAAGCAAGATAAGTTTGTGCTATTCTGCGACAGTCAGAGTGCGATCCATCTTAGCAAGAATCCGACTTTTCATGCAAAGTCGAAGCATATTGAGGTGCGGTATCATTGGATACGGGATGCATTGGAAATGAAGTCATTTACAATTGAAAAGATTCATACCGATGAGAATGGCTCAGATATGATGACAAAGACCTTGCTTGTGTCGAAGATGATATACTGTAGAAAGAAGGCCGCCATGGTTGAGCAGTACCTTCCCACTTGAGTCGTGAGGGCGAGATTTGTTGGGTGGGATCACTCCCCAAGTGGAACCCACCAAGTTTATTAGTATTATTATTATTATTATTGAAATAAAAGAAAAAGAAAAAAAAAAGGAATATATGGTTTATTGGGCTTGACCCATGTAAAGGAAAATAAAAGGAATGAAAGGGATCTCAAATCCCTAAGGCCAAAAAAAGGCAAAGGCAAACAACCAAAACAACAACAGTAACCGCATGCACGCACGGCAGCCAGAGAAAAAGAAAGAAATTCAGTTCCGGTGGTGGTAACGTAGTTTTACTTTCTCTGAGAGTTATTTTGGCATACCCACTTTAGTGGAAGATTGTTATAAGGTTATTGTTGTTGATTGAGATTCCCTATTGTTATTAGGAAGAGTGATTGATATTCCCTATTGTTATTAGGAAGACTCTGGTGTACCCATTAATTATTATAGTGGAAGTTTTTACTGGACTAGGTCCCGTGGTTTTTTATTCTCGCAATTTGAGGGAAGTTTTCCACGTTAAAAATTGTGTTTGTCTCATTTAATTTTCTGCCAATTATTATTTTCTGTTTGACCATTTATCTGCACAGGTGGGGGAAAAATATTCCGCATTATTGAGATAGTTATTTCTAATTATCTCTGGTTTTTCCCAACACAACTAACATTTCTCTATATAAATATCACCGGGATAGGCTATTGAAATCTAATTTTATCAACATGTGTTTTTAATATATTATATACGAATATTACAAGATATAATATGATGACAAAACTCCAAATATTATATCCTCACTTCAACTTAATTAGATTGTGGTTGCTCATAAAAAAAAAAAAAAAAACAAACAAACAAAATACACCGGTTTAGTCATTTTCCTCTAACCAATTATCACATAATGCGTCTTTTTGTACACAACATTATTTATTTATTTTTTATAAATTGTACACCATTATTAATTATCCAAAGTTAAAGTTTTCACATACAACATTTTCTTTTCAAATCATATATTTTATTTTCCCTTTTTATGTCTACTCCAAGGAAATAGCTGGTCATTTCTATTTCTTTTTCATAAAAAATATTGAATGTTCGTTGATATTTCAAATTTTTGGTCATGGTGACATCACATTAATATAGATACCGAATTCTTAATAAATACACTAACTCAATAAAAATTACATTTTGCCTTAATAAGATAATATGAAAGAATCACTTTAACTTCAAAAATTGTAAGAAATTGTGAATATAGTTGTCGATACTAACGTAATCTGAAAATAATATTGATATTGATTTTGAAAAGATTCAATAAAATTAATGTCTAGAAACAATTATTGGAGACTAAATTGACATATTAGAAACAACTAATGTAGTCGACCATTTAAAATTTTGAAAAATTATTTAAAAAATGAGTTTATTTCATCGATTAGATTAACAATTCATCTAAATTAATATTATATTGAATCCACTCGCACAAAGCAAAGGTCAACATGTAGTTTATCCCTAATATTAAAACTGATAGATCTTTGAACAAAGGTATGGTAAAAAAACTTCGACTCCTCACGCATCCTGCACACAACTCTCGCGCCCGTTGGGGAGAGAAATTTTTTGTGTGGATCCCACCATATAAAATTTTCCTTTCTTTTTATTTCTCTTGTCTCCCAAGCTAAAGAAACATGATATTTCTCTCTTATCTTTGTGTACTTAATTATCTCTTTTATAAATCTACTTAAACAAACAATGTGTAAGTATTATTAATATAATCCATGTCATACTTCAAAAATAACGTGTGTTAAAAGTATATGCAAAATCAAATGAAGGCAACCTTATCTCGTATAATAGAGAGCGGGGAATTAAATTAAAAAGTCAATAGATCAATCCAATTATATAGGCTTGATAATTTTTCTATGTAAATTATTATCTGTTGATTGAAACTTATAAAATTATTTATTGCCTAATAAACATAACAACCAAATTAGCCAATGGGTTAAAGCATCTTTGGTGAAGAAGTTTCCTTCGTTTTGTTTCCATACCTACCTTCAAGTTGCAATATTAAAGAGACTCAAGAGTATAAAAATGACCTTCGTCATAAAAAGAAGAATAAAAAAATGTCGTAGGTCACATTGTCATTTGCCTATAAAATTATTTCCTCGATGATCAACATATATCAAAGATTTAAACACTTCCAGCTAAAGAAACTCCTGACAAGAGTAATGTCAACAAATTATTTTCCACCACCATCAGTTGATACACCTACGCCTCCATACTCAATGGCGCCGCTGTCATGGTCATGGAGTCCACCTGTGCCAACATGGCCTCCACCTTCATCGTCAAATGCGTTATCATATGATGATTCATCTTCTTCATCATCAACAAAAACATTTGGCATCGTTGTTGGAGTCGCGGTTGGGGTCCTAGGGGTTATGTTGGCATTCGCAATATGGCGCAAGTATCTTAGGAAGAAGTGTGATGACAAATGTTGAAAATAGTAATTTTTTATTATAAGCAAATAATATTAATCAACCAATAAGCATATTGCATTGTTCACTCTTCTTTGGATTGTTAATATCGGCCATTCGGACAGAAAATTTCTTTCAAGAATTTAAATGCTACTATTTCTTTAGAATTCTAACTCAAGACATGTAATTTAAAAAGACTAGTATTACGTTCAAGTGGGTGTTGAATATTTATGTCTCATCACGAAATTGAGAATAAATTATTAAAATAGATGTGGATCCTCTATTGTATAGTGCATCAGCCGTAGCGAATCCTCTCAAGTTGAAACTTCAATGTTTTTCAAACTTTCAATGTTTTACTAATAAATAGTGAATTGAAACTTCAAACTTTCCACAAATTAACCGATCTACGAATTAACAATTTAGAGAGTTAGACAGAGTATTATTGATTATCGCTTGTTTGATTTGATTTTGGGTTTTAGTGTTTAAATACTCTTTTGAAATCAATTTTAAAAAACTGTTTTTAAGAAAAAATTCTAATTGAAACTCTGTTTGGATATCCTAATATTAAAAATTGTTTTAAAGATAGAAAACTAAAGAACTTGTTTGGTAATTTTATTTTTAAATGTAAACAACATAAAACTTGTTTAATTCGTACTTCAATTTTTTCTTAATTATTATTTTTAAATATATTCTCTTATTTCAATATAAATAAAAAATAGTAAAATATTTATGATTTATTTAATCAAATGAAATAATTGAGATAGAAGATTGTGCTAACACATGAACATAATCATTAGTTTGTCGCTTAGTGAAAATAACAAGAAAACTGTGGTGAGTAGCTAGTATGACTCTACAATCATCAATAATTGACTTATATTATATTCGAAAATATTTTATATTGTGGATATACTATACTTGCTTACAATCTAATTCAAACAATACATTTAGGAGTCTAGGCGCCATAATCCATTGAAGTACTTGTAACAAACTCAAAGCTTCACATTCTACAATTTGGAGGCGATTGTGACACCAATCTGTTCTAGCCATGACAAAACGACCTTGATGTGATAAAATAATCATAATCTATTATTTTGAAAATATTATTTCATTGAAGAAATAACTTGATAAAAATGATATATTTTGTAAAATTGATAAATATAGTTCAGTCTATATAGTAAAATATGCAACAATTTGTTTGAAATTGGTCTAAGACGCATTCGAATTGGGCAATTCAATGTCAGTGTGATCCACGATATGGTCGCGCTACTGCACAATCAATTCAATGATGTTCCACCTCATGCAATGCATTCTTCAAATAAAATGACTTGTAAAAAAACTTTCCTAACAAAGGACCTCATAATTTAAACCATAAAAGGAAATAATTTGTTCATATTAACACTAAGTATATTTTTTATGCCTCACTCATCTCAATTAAACACTAACTAGAGCTTTAAAAAGCTTACAAATACATTTATCAAATAACTCACATCATCGTATTTTGTCGTAGTTTGGACGCTTCACCGAAGTTTTTTATAATATTTAAAATATAAACACAAAAAATTATTTAAAAATTTAAAAGTACTACATGCATTGATTTAAAAGTCGGAACCAAAAATAAAAATAAAAATTTCTTAAAGACTAAAAAGTTAAGAATTCTTTTTAAAGATTAAAAATAAAATTTTATAATTACTAAAAATTTAGTTTAACATTTATAAAATTTAACAATTAAACTTTATTACTTTTCCCAATTAATTAATAACCAATATAAAATACGTGGTATGGTTTTCATAAAGAAAATGTGTTATGGCTGCAAGCAATAAGTAGAAAAGCAACATAGTTTGGTTGTGTTATGTGAGCCTAAGAGTCCGCTCACTCTACATTTTAATTTTATATAACTTTTTCATGTATTTATGAAACTGTCATTAATGAAAGTCGTTACTTCTCCGTGTTCTTTTTTAGAATGCATGCATTTAGTAACATCAAAATTAATATCATCACAATGTAAAGCATCATCAAACTCAACACTTACACAACATAACTGAACATTAGACCAAGTGTGACATGTGTGAATATAATCAAAATAAACCAAATAAACGAAAATCTACATTGAACACATCATCATAAGTATCATCAACTAAATCAACAAGTAATTCTATTTCGAAAAGAGAATGTTATTCCATGGGATATTTCAAAACATCAAATATGTTAAATCTAACAATGCTATCCTTAGCATAGAAATCAATTTTAGTTATTTCCGTTATCAAGAATGGTCAGCGTAGGATTATAGATGCCATGTTGGACTCTCTCTCTCTCTCTCTCTCTCTCTCTCTCCATGTCTAGAATGTAAAAATCTACAAGAAATATCAAGTCATTATCTATAACAAGTACATCCATAACAAGTCCAGCAGGTTGGGTATTGCTTCTATTTGCCAATTGAATAACAACAAATGTTTACTGCAAAGGTCCAAGAGCAACAGAGTTCAAAATAGATGTATGCATAACGCTAATGGGTCTATGCACCTAAATCTAACATGGCATTTTCAAATTTACTATCGCCTATGATACATGGGACAGTAAAAATTCTTGGATCCATGCACTTTTGAAGGCATCATGGGTAGTATGAATGTAGAGAGATTTTGACTCATGCTAACCTTTTCATGTCTCTTCAGCCTCCTATTGTGTGTGCACAACTCTTTGAGGAATTTGAAATATCTTAGAATCTACTTAATTGCTTTAAGGAATGGGATATTGGCTTAAACCTTTCTAAATGTCTCCAAGATTTCCTTGTCCTTATCTAACTCATCCATGTTCTTTGTTTTCACAACTTTTTAAGGAAAAGGGAGTGGTATGGGCTGCTCGATACTTTCTCCTCAAAAAGTGGCTTAGGTGGGGCAGTTGGCTTATCATTTTTGCTACTACTTACAATCTCAAAACTTTGTGGAGTATCAACAACTTTACTAAACCTAAGAATAATTGTATTGACATTGCAATTTGCTACTAGTTATGCAAGTAATTTGTCAGACCCTTGAGATTGTATTTGATTGGTGGAAGTGAAGTAGAATAGCTTCAAAATGTTCTAAAGTATAAGTTTACAATAAAATGTAAATTAAGGATTAGAGAATCACACACAGAAATTATACTATTTCACCCAACTTTGGCTACGTTCAGTCCTCACTCTTGTGAGTTTTCCATTATAATGCTTGAGACAACCTTCTCAAATCCTGCACCTAACAAATCTACCACTTGGGACTTTCTCTCCTAAACTTTCCTAGCCTTAGCAAGCTTACACGTTTCGTTTAGAGTCACTTCAAACTTTACAATGAATACAAATTAACGGAATCCCTTTTACAACTTAAAAAGTGACTTCATAAAGTTTACAATTGATGACATTGGTTGTATGTGGAATTTCTTAGTGAAAAATGAGTTTGTAGTGAGCTTGTACACTCTTGAGAACATGATTTCACATATACGAATAAACCATAGTGAGCTTGAGCATTTTAATCAAGTTTTACACTTTGTTGAAAAGTGTTTTTGAAACATACTTGATGTAAGCTCATAGTCTTCAAGTTTTGAGGTCTTCGACTTATATAGGTGAGAGATGTAAGACCTGTAATTTATTTATAGGAAGAATTAGGGCTTACTATCTAACTGTGCCTTATGTTGTTTATTATTTTATCTGTTTACCGTTTTTCATTATCTGTTGTTTGTAAAATTATTGTAAGTGTGCCTAGCTTGCAAATTAATCTGTGAATAATTGTTCGTATGTTTTCTTGACGTTAAATGACTATGTGAATGTCTTGGCATTGTTGAAATTTAAGAAATAACTCTATTGATTTTTTTGAAAATGGGCAAGATATACTCGCTATTTAAATTTTGACGGACTTTGAATAACACCAAAATTTAACTGGGAATTTTATATATCGACTATAATGAGAATTTGATCTCATTATATTTTTCTATGCTAAGTGAAAAAAAATTCGTCTGATAAAAATTTATTCGTGAAATTTTGAAAAGTTTTAATTTGTATGTTTATTATAAAAGTTTGAAGTTACCGATAAATTTATCCGTGAGCGAAATGCAACTCATTTAAGAACGAACTCAAAAACTGAACGAGATAATGTGACTTAAAGTCACAAAATATCTAGATATTTTTCTAGGATATTAATATTCTATTGAGGGGTTAGTGAAAATATCTAGATATTTCCTTACTATGTAGTAAGACTTTGTAAGAACCAAAATGAGTCACATCACTATCCCTTTTTGTGTAAGAAGGATTAGATGGGAAGTGATAGGTTAGTAAAATGTTTGGAAATATTTTCGGAGACCCGGTTAAAATTATTCACCGGAAAATAATTTAATCGAATTACAGAGGATTATTCTCGACAAATATTTTAAGACATCACACATTACTGTTAAATTTATCTGTCAATTGAACTGCGACGAGAGTAGATATTTTTACTAAAGTAAATCTAGAAGTGAGTGATGTGATGTGAGTATGATTAAGTATCATAAAGGATAATTGAGAGATTTTAGGATTAAATTTATGTGATTTATTTTTGTGATTAGAAATTTTTGGAGATTAATTTGGAATTGAGATAGTAGCTTAATTAAGATATGGAGAAAAAATATTTTCCCCTCCCTATAAAAGCAATTCATGGTCATCATCATCATCTTATTATCACTTTCTTTAATTTTTCAAACACATTTTCTCTCATTTCTCTCCGAACCCAAACCTTCTCCTGTAACTTTGAGCAACTTAGAAGCCTCCGATAACAAAACCTCCAACTACAAAGTTGTTTCACAACTTGAGAGGATTGGAAAGAGCTAAGGATCATTAGTTGAAGTAGCCATTTCTCCCATCTTTTCTCTCAAACCCGTAAGCATGCATATATAGGATGAAAAAGTTATTTCTTTTTGTTGTTTATCACTACTATGGTTGTTATTAATGTTTAGGAAGTTAAAGGAATCACTATCAACTCTTTTTCTTTAAAAAAAATAAAAAACCCTAAGTAAGCGAGTAAAATGAAAGTGCGTTTTTTTGCTTTGGTGCTTTGTTAATATTGAAATTAGAGGAGTTAGTAACTTGAATAACAAAAACGAAACCAAATCCCCAAAACATTTAGTAAGACCAAATGTGATGTGTCATAATTTGCAAATTTGATTTTTGTTTGTGTGAGAGTAACGAAATGAGTTTGAATTAACAATAAAAATTCTATTAGAGTGGTTTAAGTTAAGAAAACTTTTACAAGTGTGCTTGGTTATATATATATATATATATATATATATATATATATATATATATATATATATATATATTTATAATTAAAATGACAATTAGATGTTATGTGTTTGCCAAAGTGATGTTCTTTAAAAAAAAATCAAGGTTGTGAAATGAGGATTTTAAAGTGAGGGCTTGATGAAAAATAAATTGATTAGTTTTCTTGAGTAATGAAACGTTGAAGTAAATTTTATAATTCTCTATGTTTATGTAGATAGCTCCTTAGTCTCGAAAAAGAATGGAGATTGTTGACACCGACAGTGGAGACAACTCTGAATATTTTATGTTTGTTGTGTCTAAATTTTAAAAGAAAAGAGATAGAAACAAAAGGTCATGGCAAAAATTTTGGAATAAGTTTTGAAATAAAGTGGTAAATGAATTGTTGTGGTTTGTTTTAATTGAAAAGTATTTGAGTGGTAGATATTTTATGAACTTTAAAGAAGTTAGGAGAAAGTTCTCTTGTGATTTTTAATGGTGGTATAAATTAAAATTTGGAGTGGTTTAAAGTTTGAAACCATATGAGTTGTTGTCTTTGATTATTTAAAGTTTTTTAAACTAGATCTGGATTTGGAAATTTTATTGAAAGACTTTGATGAGTAAAATGGGTTTCAGCTGAGTTGTATATATATAGAAAGAGAGTTCCAAATTTTGTTTAAATGTTGATATTAAGTTGATTTTGTGATTAAGGTGTTAAAAGTTCTACCTCTGGGGTTTTGGTGAAAACAAAGTTTTCATATTTATAGTTAGAACCAAAAAGATTTAGTCTTTAATATTAAATTTTCAATTTTTATGAAGAGATTTAACTTTGAGAAACAAAGTTTCAAACTTTATGACTATGGAATAGTTCATGTTTAAAAAAAAAATAAGGGTTCAAGCTTTGTATATCAAAAAGGTTTGAAGGAAAAATATTTACTTTATGAACAAAGTTTTGGTTTTTGTGTGAATGTTTATATACGAAGCATGATTTTGAATAGATAGAATATTGGATCTCTTACTATTTGAGTTTTTTCGATAAGATTTCTTGATACAAGCCTTCTACTAGTTTTTCAAACATTAGAGTGTGGAAATTTGTGAAGTTGATTGATGATTTAATTGAAATTTAAAATCGTGTGAATATGTTTGTCTTTGATTGATTTTGTTGAGAAAATATTTTGTCCTAAGTTATTCAAAACAATGATTTGAGTTGAATTTCAATAAGTTTGAAAAATAATTTCGAGATTTTCAAAGTGTGGCAAAAGTGTTTTGAATTCGCTTTCATCAACGTGTTGGAACCAAGTTGGTTTTACACTTAGAGTTTTGATGAAAACAAAAGTATTCTATGAGAACAATATATTTGACTTCAAAGAGTATGAAAGAAGATTCATGTTTTTGAAGAAAATCTAAAATAACATTTGATTCAAATTTATAATTGAAGAAAATCTTAAATAAGATTTGATTCAAATTTATAATTGATAAAAATCTAAAATAAGATTTGATTCATATTTATAATTGAAGAAAATCTTTGACCAAGTTGAAAAGAAGATATTGTCAAGATTTGAAGAAAATTTGATCAAGATTTATCTACAACAAAATATGAACAGAATCAATCTGAATAATTTACAAACTCAATCTAAACAAAATAGGAACAAAATGAATCTGAAGAATTTAGAAATCCAATCTGAACAAAATACAATTCAGAATTAAACAAAGACTAAATTGAAACCCAAATTTTAACTATCAATAGATACTCAAGGCTAAAGAAGAAAATCATCAAAAAGCAGAAAAAAGTAGAATAACTCCAGCTCAAAATTCCAAAATCATTTTAGAGTTTAAAGAGAAAAACACTTGTTCGAATGAGAAATATTTTCTGAGTGCACTTTTCTTAGAGTGTGAGAGTTATTATTATTATTATCAGCTTTGTTAGAAGCAAACACTTAGAGTTCCAATCTTTTGTATCCAAACCGATAGTGGTTTAGTTCCTTCTTCAATATGGGGTTGTTAAGTTGTTAGGAGAAGACTTGGCTTGTAGGGCCAAGGTAGTTAGTTCCTCAAAAGTTTGGGATTGTCGGCTGTTTGGGAAGACTAGCTTAGAGGGCCAAGTGCTTTGAAATTCAAGGTATTTGAACTAGTGGATTAAAGCCTTCTGAATGAGGGGATTGGATGTAGCCAAGTTAGTTGTGAATCAGGATAAATCTATGTGTCAAAATTATTTATGTTTTCATTGTTTGCTACCGCTGAATCCGATTGCTTCTTATCTAAGTAATTCATAAGAACCAACCAACCTTCATCAAATTTACAAAAAGTTATCAACTTTGTCAAACACAATTGAATTCCCTTCTTGTGTTTTCACCTTCAATTGGCATCAGAGCTCGGTCTCAAGGATGAGCACTTTACAGTGTTTGAGAAAAGATCCAAGGGTTTAATATGTCTGCATTCAATGAAGAAGGTGTTGGAGAAAACATTAATAGACCACCTCTATTTGATGGAGAACGTTTTGAGTACTGGAAGGAGAGGCTGAGAAGTTTCTATATTTCACAAGATCCTGAACTTTGTGATTTGGTGGAAGATGGTTATATTGCTCCGTAGAATAATGATGGTATTGAAATTCCATGAAAGGAGATGAATGGTGATTAGAAGAAGGTGTACAAGATGCATCATAAGTCCAAAACATTCATGATAAATGCTATCATCTTCAAGGAGTTTGGCAAGTGCACCAACAAGGAGACTACAAAGAGTATTTATGATAGTCTGAGTCTAACCCATGAAGGAAGGATAGGCCAACCTCCTAGTCAAAAATTATGAGTTGTTCAAGATGGAAGAAGATGAAGATATTGAAATATAGAAACTGGTCATGTGAAACTAGATGAAGATGAAGACTCTGGTCTCAGGATTAAAAGTACTTGAAAAGAGTTATACTATTGCTGATCATGTGAAGAAGATACTAAAGAGTATGAAAAGCAAGTGGATGAAGTAGCAATGTCAAGTTACAAGGAAGGGGGTTTGAATTGTAATCTTGCCTATTTAAAATTTCCTGTTAAAAACTTAAGAAAAACAACTCAAGAATGATCTTGGTTATGAAAACAGAAACGAAGAACGTTCTTGGTTTTTAAAATCACTGTTTTTAGTTTCTCTATTTAACTTTGACAATAAAAATAATTGAATGTAAATTGATAAGAGGAAGAGATACCACACAAAGATATATCCTGGTTCACCCAACGTGGGATACGTCCAGTCCTCAGAACTGTGAGATTTTCACAAAGTGTTCAAAGAACGGAGAACAATCTTCTGTTTACACAGTTAAAGATCAACCTTGATCTGTAACTACACTTCCTTTCCACCCAGAAAGCATTCAATAAAGTCACCTAACTAATCTGCTAGGATTTTACAGTTAACTCTTTTAATCACACTCAAACTATAAACAGTTCTTATAGTTATGAGTTTACACAATAATGATTTAAAAGATTTGGTTGAATCTGATTATGCTCAACTCTTGTTTGAGAATAGAATCAGAATAAAAGAACTCATTAATATGATCTGTAGATATGAAACGATTTCAGCCTGATTTCTTTTGTGAATGAAATAGCTTCAAGAATGCAAGTGAATGTGATTTTATGAGAATACTTGGCACTTAAAGTTCTGAATGATGCTTGCGAATTTGCCTTCCTTTTATAGATGATTTGAGCAATTAATTCTGGTCAGAAAGAGCTGTTGGTAGTGCTCTGTTTTCCTTCTAACAGAAGCAACGAATCTGTTGTCAAAAAGCACTATTCATGTGATAGTTTTGGGCCTTGCTGTTTTGGGCCGTTTTGCTTAATTTCAAACATATTTCCTGTGCGCTTAATGACCCATTAAGCTTCGAGAATACTTGATGATTATTGGGCTTTGATCTGGACACTTGATTCGATCCAAAACTATTTGGAAAGGAGTGAATAATTTTCTGCAGAACTGAGAAGTCTTCTTCTGCAGAAACAGATATTGTTCTTCTCAAAAACGGAGAACGTTGATTATAGGTGGAGAAAGATGATCAATCTAGTCTGATAGTCTTCTGGACAATCTGAGGACTTATAATCAATCTTGAAGTTCAGTTTTGTTCAACTTTCTTGAAAGTTCCAGACTGGAGAAAGTTGCAGTCCGTTTTTGACATGCTTAGATTCATGATGATTTATCTTAGTGATTCGAGAACCATTTTGAGTAAAAATAATTCCTATCTGTTCCTTGCCATGTACTAATGAAATTAGTATAAAGGATTAAGGCATAATCATTGTAAAAGTGTTGGAGAAAGATTGGTGAAGTGGCTGTGACAATCATTCTTGATTCTGCTGATCTTTCTCTATTTTGTACAGTTTATGATCATGACCGTTTTATTTATTTTTGATCTGATTTCTTTGCTTTGCTTGGTTCCTATCTTTAATAAAAACACTCAAGAGCACAGATTAAATTAACATAATATTTAGAATCATAATTAATATTCTTAATTAATCTTTGTTTATTTTCATCAAAACTTAATTTGAGAGTTTGTCTTAACAATCTCCCCCTTTTTGATGATGACAAACATGTTAATTTAGATTTTAATTCTGATGCTAATTTTAATTTTGAAGAGCGTAAAAGCTCCCCCTCAATTGATGCAATAGATGTTTTTATCACAGTAATATAACTAATGCAATCAGTTTATTAAGCGAAAAGGAAATTTCATTAATAATGCAATCGCTGAATTACAAAAAGTAAGATCCTGAATTACAAAAGGTTATATTAAAAACAGAATAAAAGCTAAACTTAATTCTCCCCCTTTGTCACCCAAAAAGGAAGGAGAAAAAGATCCCTACTTTGCTAAAGAAGGAGAAGATCCTTCTGATGATTGAGACTTGGATGGAACAGGAACAGGCTCAGGAGCAAGAGCGAGAGCATGCTGAAAAGGAGGAGAAGGAGGCACACCAAGCTTGGGTGCAACCAATGGGCCTCTGAGCCCATTTGTCCTTCAATAGTTTGGTGGCAGTGAGAGGAATCAGAGGAGTGGCATTAGTTTTTGCTTTCTTGGAAGGTGGAGATGGTGGTGCAGGAGAATCAGAGTCAGAGGAAGGTTCAGAGGAAGGAGGTTGAGGTGAAAGAGGTCTTTTGGTGGTTTGTGAAGGAGAGGGAACATGAGATGGAGAACGTTCTTCGGAAGGTGAACGTTCTTGAGTGGAAGAAGGAGAATTGTGAGGGATAGGAGAACGTTCTTGAAGGGGAGAACGTTCTGGAGTAGGTGTAAGGGACGGGAGAACGGTCACGGATAGGGGAATGTTCTGGAATTTGGGTGGGAGAAGGTGCACGGGCTGGAGAACGTTCTGGAGACGAAGAAGGAGAATGACGGAATTTTTGCTTAGGTACAGTTGTTTTGAATCTCTGGCGAATGGGTAAGTTTGTTCTTGCCAGGAATTTGGAAGTTGTCATGGTGGTTTTTGTTTTAAGGCACGAGTTTTGGGGTAGGTGGGGGGAGGAGAAGAAAAAAGTTCATTGATCATTCTCTGTTTTTGATTTGGAGGGGTTGATTGAGAATGTTCAGATGAGGATTTGGGTGGAGTAACAGGTTTCGTTGATTTTGTTGATGTTGAGGGGGGAGGAGTATCAGATTATTCATCTGAATCAGAGTCTCAAATTATAAAGTAAGCAGGTTTAGTAATCGATTTTTTAGAAGTCCTAATTCCTGCCAAGACTCTCATTGAGCATCTTGTTGATGCGGGAGGATTGACAAATCTTTTTGGTGGTGAGGGATTGCTAAAGGAGTTGCGCAAGTGAGGAGGAACTTGAGCAATGTTAGTAGGAGGACAAGAGTAGAGAGGGGGAAGAACGGAAGATAAGGGTTCAGGGATGGAGGAGTTAGAGTTGGACTCAGGGGACGAGGAAAGGTAGTAAGAGAAGGATGAGTCTGATGAGTGTTTTGGAGGAGTTGGCCTGGATGGAGGTGAAGGTGAACGATTGTAGACTGGTGAGAAGGATGATGATGGTGATGGAGTTTCTATGCCTGCGTTTTTGCGAGCAGATTTCTTTGTTCGAGCCATTTTTGATAACTGTCAGTGATGGAAGATGAAGTAGGAGGCAGACAAAGGTTTGAGAAGATGAAGACTGTTTCAGAAATGTAAACAGTTGTGATATCTGCAACACGTTTTTGCAGTTTTTCCAAGAGAGAGAATAATGATGATTAAGCCTAGGGAAGTGACAAATATTGGGGAAGGGAACAGACTTGACGGATTCGCAGAGACTTTTGAGAGCCTTGATGCACGCGCATTTAATGTTAGGACATGCCTCTTCTGCGCATGATGAAGATGACGGCTGGGAGGAAGATTTGAAAAACAGAGAAAGATGTCTGAAAAACGGAGATTGATAAACGTTCTCCGTTTTCTACAGAATCAGTTTTAACTTGAATTTTCAGGATTTTTCATAATTTTCAGTTTTTCTTTAATTGAATTAAAACTTTCCTCAACCAAGGGCATTGTAAAAATATCAGCAAGCTGATTTTGAGTATCAACAAAAATTAATTCAATATCCTTTTTGTTAACATGATTGCGAATAAAATGATGTTTTATTTCAATATGTTTTGAACGAGAATGCTGAATTGGATTTTTTGATAAATTGATTGCACTAGTATTATCACAGTAAATTGGAATACTTGAGTAACTTACAGAGAAGTCTTCAAGTTGATTTTTTATCCAAAGAACTTGTGAGCAGC
>JBBPBQ010000004.1:17430946-17478884 GCA_037974755.1 Cicer yamashitae | reverse complement strand
GCGAATAAAATGATGTTTTATTTCAATATGTTTTGAACGAGAATGCTGAATTGGATTTTTTGATAAATTGATTGCACTAGTATTATCACAGTAAATTGGAATACTTGAGTAACTTACAGAGAAGTCTTCAAGTTGATTTTTTATCCAAAGAACTTGTGAGCAGCCAATTTGCGGCTGATACGTATTCAGCTTCGGTGGTTGATAAGGCTATAGTATTTTGTTTCCTGCAAGACCAGCTTATCAAAGCATCACCTAGAAATTGACATGCTCCACTGGTGCTTTTTCTTTCAGTTTTATCTCCAGCATAGTCAACATCACAATATGCTACAAGATCAAAATGAGAACCTTTTCTATACCAAAGGCCAAGATCAGTAGTTCCAACAAGATATCTAAAGATTCGTTTTACAGCAGTTAAATGGGATTCTTTTGGCGCAGATTGAAATCTAGCACATAATCCTACTGCAAATACAATATTTGGCCTGCTAGCAGTTAAATATAGCAAGGAACCAATCATTCCTCTATATTCTTTTTCAGAGACAGATTTTCCATGTTCATCTTTGTCTAATGAAGAGGATGGATGCATAGTAGTAGACATGATTTTTGCTTCATTCATTTTGTACTTGGTTAACAAATCTTTAATGTATTTTTCTTGACAAATAAAAATACCATTTTCATGTTGTTTAATTTGTAAGCCAAGAAAATATCTTAATTCTCCCATCATGCACATTTCAAATTCACTTTGCATGAGTTTTGAGAAGCCATCGCACATTTTTTCATTTGTTGATCCAAAGATAATATCGTCAACATACACTTGTACAATGAGTAAATCATTTTTATCAATTTTCTTAAAAAGTGTAGTGTCGATTTTTCCTCTGGAAAATCCATTATTGATTAAGAAGGAACTTAATCTATCATACCAAGCTCTTGGTGCTTGTTTTAAGCCGTACAGGGCTTTTGTAAGTTTGAAAACATGATTTGGTTTTGATTGATCTTCAAAACCTGGAGGTTGTTTCACATAAACTTGTTCATTTAAAAAGACGTTTAAAAATGCACTTTTTACATCCATTTGAAATAATTTAACAAGTTTGTGAGATGCATATGCAAGAAGTATACGAATAGCTTCTAACCTTGCAACAGGAGCAAAAGTTTCATCGTAGTCTATACCTTCTTGTTGGTTGTAACCTTGAGCAACCAATCTTGCTTTGTTTCTTACAACCTTACCTTCTTCATCTAATTTGTTTCTGAAAACCCAGCGTGTACCAATGATTGTTTGATCTTGAGGATTTGGTACCAAGGTTCAGACTTCATTCTTATCGAACTGCTGTAGTTCTTCCTTCATGGCTTCAATCCAAGATTGATCAACTATGGCTTCTTTAATTGATTTTGGTTCAGCTTGAGAAATCATTGCCATGTTGTTCTCATCATTCTTGAATGACTTTCTGGTTCGAATTCCATCTGTTGTATCCCCAATGACTTGAGTTTGAGGATGATCTCCTATCGTTCTCCAGCTTTTAGGGGGAGAATGATACGGAGATTGTTTATCGATCTCCGTTTCCTGCACATCAGTTTTCTGCTGTGTGTTTGGCAGCTCTTCATCCTCATTTTTCTTTTCAAGTACTAAGTCATCAAACTCATCAAATAAAATATGCATGAGGATTTCAACAACTTTAGTTCTTACATTAAAAACCCTATAACCTTTAGAGTCGGTTGAATAACCCAAAAAGATAGCTTTGTCTGATTTTGAATCAAATTTTCCAAGAACATCTTTGTTGTTTAGAATATAACAGTAACACCCAAAAATATGGAAGTATGAAATGTTTGGTTTTCTGTTTTTCCAGATTTCATATGGAGTTTTGTTTATGATTTTTCTAATGGATACACGATTTAAAATTTAGCATGACGTATTGACGGCTTCAGCCCAAAAATACTTTTCAACATTAAATTCTTCCAAGATTGTTCTTGCCATTTCTTGTAAGGTTCTATTTTTTCTTTCAACAACTCCATTTTGTTGAGGAGTTCTTGCACAAGACAAATTGTGAGAAATGCCAAGTTCTTCAAGAAAGTTTTTGAAAGGTGCATTTATGAATTCTCCTCCATGATCACTTCTTATAGAAATGATGCTGGATTCTTTTTAATTTTGTACCTTTTTACAAAAGATTTTAAAAGCTTCAAAAGCATCATCTTTTTGTTTTAAAAATAGTACCCAAGTGTATCGAGAGAAATCATCAACAATAACAAAACCATATTTCATTCCTCCTAAACTGGTTGTTTTGACAGGACCAAATAAGTCTATGTGAAGTAATTCAAGAGTTCTGTTTGTGGAAATAAATTCTTTTGAGTGAAAGCTGCTTTTAACTTGCTTTCCATTGACACATGCTTCACATATTTTGTCTTTTTCAAAATTCAGTTTTGGTAATCCTCTGACAAGTTCTAATTTTGAAATTTTAGAAATGGTTTTCATGCTGACATGCCCTGCCCTTTTATGCCAGATCCATTTATCTTTATCAATAGATATGAAGCAGGATTCATCATGCAATTCTTCAAGATATAATACATAAAGATTTTTCTTTCTGGTTCTAGAAAATAGTTTTTCACCAGATTTTGTTTTTATGATTTCACATAGGTTGGGTTTGAAAATAACTTCACAGCCATTGTCACAAAGTTGACTTATGCTTAAGAGATTATGTTTCAGACCTTCAACATATTGAACATCAGTTATTTGAGAAGAGTTTTTCTTACCAATTGTCCCTTTACCTTTGATTCGAGCTTGATTGTCATTTCCAAAGGTGACAGACCCTCCATCTTTCTTGATGAAGGACATGAAGCAATTTTTATCACCTGTCATATGTCTTGAACAGCCACTGCCCAAGAACCATGGCTTTTTCTTGACACCTTGAGAACCAACCTGCAGTTTTGGTTTCATTAACTTTTGGTACCCATTTTGTCTTGGGTCCTTGTGGATTAGTTCTAAATTTTGATTTTCTGTTAATATGACATGTAGATTCAGAGTGTCCAATCTTAGAACATGAGGAACATTTGATCATTTGTTTTTGAAAAGATTTTTTAACTGGTTTTGATAGATTTTCAAAACTTTCTCCGTTTTCTGTTTTAGCTGGAGAACGTTCTTGTTTTTTCTGAGGAAAACCTGTTTTTGTTCCAGATTGTTCTCTTCTCTGTTTGTTCTTGATTTTCTCATCTCTTTTCTTAAAATAACATGCAAATTCAAGATGTCCAATTTTGCTGCAATATGAACATTTGATCTTGCATTTATTCTCTCTTCTTTCTGGAATAAAAAAAATTTCATACATTTTGGTTTTTTGAGTTTGATTAAAACCAAGACCAACTTTATCAAATATTCCAACTTGAGATCCCATGATATTTTGAAAGGTTCCAGTATCTTTAATGAAGTTTAACAGATCATTTTTAAAATGTTGAACTTCAGCTTTAAGGAGAATGTTCTCCTTTTAAAGTGCAGAGTGTTCTTGACTTTCTTGATTTTCAGTGTGAAAGTTTTTGGTCTGAGATTCTTTCAGATTTTGAATGATTTCTTTAATCTTATCATTCAGAACCTGAGTTTTTTCTTTCTCTTCCTTTTCTTTATAAAATATATCTTTTAAAGAACTACACTTTTGAATGAGTAAGTTTGAATCATTTAATAAGTTGCCAAATTCTTTTTCCAGTTGTTCACATAAAATGCAGGATTCATAATTTGTTACCTCATTTTCTTCAGTGTTTGCCATTAAGCATATGTTAGCTTCTTCATCTTCTTTTCCATCAGATTCATCTGAGTTATCCCATGTGGCCATCATTGATTTCTTTTTGAAAGGAAATCTGTTTGGTGTTCTTTTGTTCAGAGGACACTCAGATTTGTAATGTCCCAGCTTATTACATCCAAAACATGTAATTTGGCTTTTGTCTAGTTCTGTTTTAGGATTTTCTTTTTTGTTTGGGAATCCCTTCTTGATTTGGTCTCTCCTTCTCATCATTCTTTGAATTCTTCTAGTGAGAAGAGCAATTTCTTCATCAACATCTTCTTGACCTTTTTCTTCTGGTTCTTCCTCTGTTTGGTCAGGCATGCTTTCTTGAGATGCTTTTAAGGCTATTGCTTTTCCTTTCTTGACAGGTTTATCTTCTTGCAGTAATACCTCATGTGCTTTTAAGGTTCCAATTAGCTCTTCTAGTGCCAGTACTTCAAGATTCTTGGCTTGGCTTATAGCTGTTACCATTGGTCTCCATATGACTGGAAGACATTTCATGATCTTTCTTACTCTATCTTGTACTGAGTAAGCCTTTCCCAAGGATCGCATTTCATTCACTATAGTTGTGAACCTTGAATACATTTCATCAATGGTTTCTCCTTCATTCATTTCGAACAGCTCAAATTTTCTTATGCCGATGTCTATTCTTGTTTCTTTGACATGGTTTGTTCCTTCATGATGAATTTGCAATGTATCCCAGATTTCATTAGCAGTTGTGCATTCATCGACTCTTTCGCTTTCTTCCCTGCTCAAAGCACACGATAAGAATAATTGAGTTTCAGAGTTTAAGAGTACCTTAGTTTTGTCTTCAGATGTCCAGTCGATTTCTTCCTTTTTGGCAGAGTTTGAATCATTTTGATCAGCTCTTGGAATGAAATCTCCATTTGTAATGATGCGCCACATTCCTGTGTCTTGAGCCTTTAGAAATAGCTGCATCTTGTTTTTCCAAAAGTAGTAATCAGTTCCATCAAAATATGGTGGCCTGTTTGAGGATCCTCCTTCAACAATGTATTTTGCTTTTGACATTTTTTCTTCTAGATCTTTTTCTCTAGCACTTGGTTAAAGTTTTCTTTTTAGAGATCTTGCTCTGATGCCAATTGAAGTAGCAATATCAAGTTACAAGGAAGGGGGCTTGAATTGTAATCTTGCCTATTTAAAATTTCCTGTTAAAAACTTAAGAAAAACAACTCAAGAATGATCTTGGTTATGAAAACAGAAACGGAGAACGTTCTTGGTTTTGAAACAGAAAACGCAGAACGTTCTTGATTAGTTAAAATCACAGTTTTTAGTTTCTCTATTTAACTTTGACAATAAAAATAAATGAATGTAAATAGAGATAAGGAAGAGATACCACACAAAGATATATCCTGGTTCACCCAACGTGGGCTACGTCCAGTCCTCACAACTGTGAGATTTTCACAAAGTGTTCAAAGAACGGAGAACAATCTTCTGTTTACACAGTTAAAGATCAACCTTGATCTGTAACTACACTTCCTTTCCACCCAGAAAGCATTCAATAAAGTCACCTAACTAATCTGCTAGGATTTTACAGTTAACTCTTTTAATCACACTCAAACTATAAACAGTTCTTATAGTTATGAGTTTACACAATAATGATTTAAAAGATTTGGTTGAATCTGATTATGCTCAACTCTTGTTTGAGAATAGAATCAGAATAAAAGAACTCATTAATATGATCTGTAGATATGAAACGATTTCAGCCTGATTTCTTTTGTGAATGAGATAGCTTCAAGAATGCAAGTGAATGTGATTTAATGAGAATACTTGGCACTTAAAGTTCTGAATGATGCTTGCGAATTTGCCTTCCTTTTATAGATGATTTGAGCAATTAATTCTGGTCAGAAAGAGCTGTTGGTAGTGCTCTGTTTTCCTTCTGACAGAAGCAACGAATCTGTTGACAAAAAGCACCATTCATGTGATAGTTTTGGGCCTTGTTGTTTTGGGCCGTTTTGCATAATTTCAAACATATTTCCTGTGCGCTTAATGACCCATTAAGCTTCGAAAATACTTGATGATTATTGGGCTTTGATCTGGACACTTGATTCGAGCCAAAACTGTTTGGAAAGGAGTGAATAATTTTCTGCAGAACTGAGAAGTCTTCTTCTGCAGAAACAGAGATTGTTCTTCTCAAAAACGGAGAACGTTGATTATAGGTGGAGAAAGATGATCAATCTGGTCTGATAGTCTTCTGGACAATCTGAGGACTTATAATCAATCTTGAAGTTCAGTTTTGTTCAACTCTCTTAACAGTTCCAGACTGGAGAAATTTGCAGTCCGTTTTTGACATGCTTAGATTCATGATGATTTATCTTAGTGATTCGAGAACCGTTTTGAGAAAAAATAATTCCTATCTGTTCTTTGCCATGTACTGATGAAATTGGTATAAAGGATTAAGGTAGAATCATTGTAAAAGTGTTGGAGAAAGATTGGTGAAGTGGCTGCGACAATCATTCTTGATTCTGCTGATCTTTCTCTGTTTTGTACAGTTTATGATCATGACCGTTTTATTTATTTTTGATCTGATTTCTTTGCTTTGCTTGGTTCCTATCTTTAATAAAAACAGTCAAGAGCACAGATTAAATTAACATAACATTTAGAATCATAATTAATATTCTTAATTAATCTTTGTTTATTTTGATCAAAACTTAATTTGAGAGTTTGTCTTAACAGTGGAGGCCTAAGATCACTGCCATTCAAGAAGCAAATGATCTAAATACTCTTAAGCTGGAAGAATTAATCAGCTCTCTCATATCACATGAAATTGAGCTTGCAAAAGATGAGCCCAAGAAGAAGCAACCAACCTTGGCTTTGAAATACAAGCAGAAGAATGTTTTGAAGGCAACAACAGAATCAGAGAATGATGATTCAGATGATCAGAATGAAGACTTAGAGGAAGAGTAATGGGCGTTTATATACAGAAAAAGTTCAGAAGATGTTGTTGGAACCAAGTTGATTTTATACATAGAGTCTTTATGATAACAAAAGTATTTTATGAGAACAATATATTTGACTTCAAAGAGTATAAAAGAAGATTTGATCAAGATTTATCTACAACAAATTATGAACAGAATCAATCTAAAGAATTTACAAACGCAATCTAAACAAAATACGAACACAATCAATCTTGAACAATTTACAATCTCAATATAAACAAAATAGGAACAGAATCAATTTGAAGAATTTACAAACCCAATTATTTCTACTCCAACTAAGTCACCAAAATCGAAGTAGTTTTTTATTTATTTATAAATTATCAAAAAGTTATCAACTTTGTCAAATACTATTCAACCCCCCCCTCGTTCTCGTGTTTGCACCTTCACAAATTTCTATACTTCAAGCTTTGACATTTTAGAGAGTTGACTTTTCATTAGAGTAATGACTTTATTTTGAGTGTTGACTTTTCATCATAGTCAAACAATCAGATGCTTGGCATGGTTTATCAGAGGTAGTTGTTCACTTTCTTGTCACAATTTTCAGAGGCAGAATATTCATATGCTTGATGTAACCATTAGAGCCAAACTAATCAAAGCATTGCTTGCAATAACAGAATCATAATTCGAAAATTAGAGCGAAGTCTTGGTATTCCTTTAACTTAGTTCAAACATCAAAGGATCTATCATAAAGACATTGAAATTGTTCCCACAAAATAATTTAGTTATCATCAAAACAATTAAGGGTCATAGTTCTTCAAACCAACGTGGTTCTAACATCTTATCCTCAAAATGGTCTTAAGAAATGGTTCATTGTTCACACCTTTTCTAATGGCTTGCAATATCCTTCGAAAGTCAACTTTTGGAGGAGCTTTGATGAATAAGCTATTGTAACCATGTTGGTTAACCCTTATATTTTTGATGTTAACAAAAGTATTTTATGAGAATAATAAATTTTTATTAATGGCTTCATTAAGTATGCAACTATTGGAAGAAAAATATCATAGAAAGGTACTAGAGGAAGTGGCCAAAGGAAAGTCACCAGATGATGAGATTAGATAAACACAAAGTGTACGTGTCTTCCTCTAAACATATGCCTCTTAAAGTAACGATCCTTTGAAGGTTACGAAGATTGCCTCTGATGTCTAGGTCTAATGTCTGGGTCTGAAGACTACCTCTGAAAAATAGCTCTGAAACTAAATTTGAAGACTGCCTCTAAGCACTAAATTTGAAGCATGCCTCTAAAGCCCTTGCATGTCTCTGATATGCACAAACTCAACATGCCTCTAAAGAGTTCATATCAAGGTTTAATTAACTCTAAAGAGATTGTTCAAATCATAAATTCAAACCTCACAAAATGGTGCAACGCACTCGAAATGTTGCCTCTGATATGCAACCTTAAATGTTGCACTAACTTTGAAGTTTCAATAAGGTAATTTTCCCAATGCCACTAATTCTAAATCATGTAATTCTGCCTCTGACTATCATTATTCAAGAAACACAACATCTCACTCCAACAAGAAAGTCGATGCCTCTAATGGAAAGTCAACAGTTGAAATTGAAAGAATTTAGTATGAAAAGAAGACTTAGCCGAATCAAAAACTTGTGAAGATCCAAGAATAAACCGAATCCATTCCAGTTCAAATCAAGCAAGAGTATGAAAGAAGATTCACGTTGTGAAACACAAACTGAAATAAGATTTGATTCAGATTTATAATTGAAGAAAATCTTTGACCAAGTTGAAAAGAAGATATGGTCAAGATTTGAAATAGATATGATCAAGATCTTATCAACAAGAAGATATGAATAACTTACAAGAATATTTAATCAAGATTTATCACAAGAAGATATGAATTATTTACAAGAATGTTTGATCAAGATTTATATAGAAAAAGATATGATTTATTTAAAAGAAGATTTGATCAACATTTATCATAAAAAGATATCTATTACTTACAAGAAGATTTGATCGAGATTTATCTACAAGAAGATATCAATTATTCACAAGAAGATTTGATCAACATTTATCACAAGAAGATATGAATCATTTACAAGAAGATTTGTTCAAGATTTATCTACAAGAAGATATGATAAAGAATTGTTTACAAGAAGAAACACTCACAAGAAGATACATTTATTAATTGTAAAGATATGATTCAGATTTTGCAAGGACAAAGGAGAAATCGTAACCTATTCTATAAATAGATACTCAAGGCTAAAGAATAATATAAGAGAAGTCACAAGCATAAAATTTCCTAAGTCATTACAGTTCATAAGGTTAAGGTCTAGAGAAACACTTGCTCAAAAGAAATATTTTTCAAGAGTTTTCCAATGTGAGAGTCATTGTTACAAACAGCTTGGGAAAAGCAAACTAATTTGTTCCAAACTCTTGAAACCCAGCCCGATAGTGGTTTTCGTGTTCCTCAAGCAATATGTAGGTTTTTTGGTTGTGTTTAGAAGACTTGCCTTGTAGAGTCAAGGTGTTTGTGTTCCTCAAAAAGTCTGTAGGTGTCAGGTTGTTTTCAGAAGACGGGCTTGTAGGGTCAGGTGTTGTGTAATTAAAGTTTTGAATTAGTATATTAAAGTCTTCTGAGTGAGGGGTCTGGACGTAGCTACCAAGTTGGTGTTGAACAAGGATAAATTCTTATGTCACTTTAATTCTGCAATTCTTGTTTTACTTTTGCCTCTGATCTTGTAACCTGATTGCTACTACTTTATTTCTAAGTAAGTCACCAAACTTGAACCAGATTTAAATAAGTTCACAAAAAGAATCCAACTTAGTCAAACACAATTCAACCCCTCTTTCTCCTGTTTGCAACTTCAATTGGCATCAAGAGCCTAGTTTCAAAAATTAGCATTTTACAGTGTTGGAACAAAGATCCAAGGATTCAACAATGTGTGGATTTGGTGAAGAAGCTGTTGAAGAAAACAACAACAGGCCACCTATGTTTGATGGGGAACGACTTGAGTACTAGAAGGACAGGCTGAGGAGTTTCTTTATCTCACAAGATCCTGAACTTTAGGACTTAATGGAAGATGCTTACACTGCTCCAACAAATTTTGGTGGTACTGAAATTTCAATGAAAGAGATGGATGTTAAACAGAAGAAGATGTACAAGATGAATCACAAGTCCAAAACCTTCATGATCAATGCAATCAATCACCTTCAAGAAATTTGATAAGTGCATTGACATAGAAACAGTAAAAAGTATATATGACAATTTGGTTCTGACTTATGAAGGAAGCAAGCAAGTTCAAGAAGCAAAGAGCAACTTCCTAGTCAGAAAGTATAAGCTACTCAAGATGGAAGAAGATGAAGACATTGAAACAATATACCCAGATTCCATACTCAGTCTCAAGATTAAAGGTTCTGGAGAAGAGTTATACTACTGATGATCATGTGAAGAAATTTTTTAAGAGTCTTCCAAGCAAGTGGAGACCTAAGAGTACATCTATTCAACAAGATAAGGATCTAAATACTCTTAAATTGGAAGAATTTATTAGTTCATTGAGATCACATGAAATTGAGCTTGTAGAAAATGAGACCAAGAAGAATAAGCCATTTTTGGCCTTGAAATCCCAGTAGAAGAAGGTTCTAATGGCAACAGCAGAATCAGAGGATAATGATTCAGATGATTAGAATCTGAACTCAGAGGATGGAGTTGGCTTTCATATCCAGAAAAATTCAGAAGATCTGGCACATTACAAAGAAGCAATTTCCTCAAAGATATTCTAGCAGAGGAAGGTTTGAAAAATCTAACAAGAAAAGCCTAATATGTTATGAATGCAATGAATCTGGACATGTCAAGTCTGAATGTTCAAATCTGGAAAAGTGAAACATCATAACAAACATTCCAGACCCAAGAAGAAATTTCTAATGGCTGCATGGGATGATTCTAATGAATCCTCTAATGATGAAGAGAAATGAGATTTGGCTCTTATGGCTCATACCAACTCTGCCTCTGGATCCAACACAAACACTGATTCTAACTCTGGAAGTGAATCAATTGATGAAGTAATTGAGGTATTTTATGACTTAACCCAATCTGATTTATTTAATTTCATAAATGATTTCTTAAATAAAAACAACAAGTTGTCTCTAAAATTGAATGCACTTAGGAAAGTAAATGCAAACTTAATTAAAGAAAGCAATGCCTTAAAAACTGAAAGTGTTGAGGTTAAATATGAAAATAAAACAATGATAGATATACTTGTTTCGAAACCTTTAGAAAATGTCACATGTAACTCTGATAAATATGAAAAAGCATTCCAAGATTTTCTAGCTAATAGTATGAAAAGAGGCAATTATGCTTCTATGATTTATGGAGTTAGTAGAAATGATAAAAGAGGTATAGGATTTGTACAAACGGTAATTGAACCTAAACTTATTCCCTTTGATATTTTGTGTAATGTTTTCTCTAAGAAAGGTCACTTTAAATTATCTTGCTCCATTTTAAATACAAGAAAAAACAATAAACCTTTCAAGACTAACAAACCAAAACCCAACCAAATTTGGTTTTGATTTTAACAAAGGTATTTTATGAGAACAATTAATTGCATTAATGGCTTCAATAAGTGTGTAGGAGTTTGAACAGGAAATCAAAATAAACTAACGTCAGAAGAAGAAATCAGAAGCAAATATTAGAGGAATTGGCTAGAGGAAGTCACCGAAGGAAGTCACCAAAGGAAGTGACTAGAGGAAACCACCAAAGGAAGTCACCAGAGGAAGTAAAAAGGTCAAACGAAACAAAAACAAATCAAGCAAAGAAATCCTTAGAATAAAAAAAAATGCACGCTTTGGAAAAGTGCGTGCATGTGCATTTGATAGCGTGTTTCTCGTAGTTCAACATGTTTCTGGTAGTTCAGCGTCGTTTTGGAAGTTCAACGTGCTTCTGACAGTTGAGTGTGTTTCTGGTAAATCAGCGTGCCTCTAAAGAATTCTATGCCATTGAAGATTCAATGTGTCTTTGGAGTTTCCATGCCTTTGATTAACAGTAACGGTAGTATGCTTCTGATGAACAGTAATTATAGCATGCCTCTGTTGAAAAGTAATTGTAGCTTGCCTCTGATGAACAGTTACTGTAACATGCCTCTTATGAACAATATTTTTAGCATGCCTCTGAAGTCTACTTTCAACATGCCCTTGAAATCTAAAGCCACTGTTCAAGTCTGCATCGAAGCATATATTCTACTGACTCTGAAGACTGCAACACGCTCCAAAGTGTTTCCTCTAATATGTAGCACACTTTGAAGTTGCATTGACTCTCATAGTGCAACAAATGAAATGTTGCCCATGCCACTAATTCTATGTCACGCAGTTACTGTTCAAGCAACACAACATCTTATTCCAACAATCAAGTCAATGACTATGAACAATAAAAGTCAATGATTCTAATGGAGAAAAGTCAACGACTCTGATGGAAGGTCAAAGGCTTGATAGATTTACCAAAATACGAAATTAGACTAAGTTTTATCCTTACTTCTGAAGGTACAAGAACAAGCCTAGAATTGTTCCCGCCCAAATCAAGTCAAGCGTATGAAGGAAGACTCAACTGAATCAATTTCCAAACATAGTCTAAACAAATAAGCACAATATCCTTTTAGAAGAATTGGACAGATCAGATTGGGAAATAAAAAAAATTGTCTAACAGTCATATTATCCAGATCTTATCAATCTAAACTATATTTGGAATAAATAATTGTTGACTAAGATGGAAAAGAGATATGATTCAGAATCCTTAAGGGACAATATTAAAACCCTAATTTTTCCTATAAATAGCAATCAAAGCTGAAGAACGAAAGCATCAACGAACTCACAAACTCATAAATTCTAAAAACCAAAGTCATTTAAAAAACATTAAGAGCTCAATATTTCCTAAGTGTTTAGAGTTTAAGGTTTTAAGTTCTGGAAAATGACTCGTTCAAATTAAAATACTCTAAGTGTTGTAGTGTGGAAAAATCATTGTATCAAATATGCTTAGTAGAAGCAAAACCAAACCAGTTTTCAATTCATTGTAACCCAGTCCGATAGTGGTTGTAGTGTGCCTCAAGAATTTTGTGGATCTTAGGTTGTGTTGAGAAGACTTAACTTGTAGGGTTATGTGGCTAGTTTGCCTCTAACAATATGTAGGTTTCAGGTTGTGTAGAGAAGACTTGACTTGCAGGGTCAAGGTGTGGTATGCCTCAAAAAGTCTATAGGTTCAAGTTGTTTTGAAAAGACTGACTTGTAGGGTCATGTGTTGTTGTACACCCTTCTTTGTGAAGAGACATGACATAGCTACCAAGTTGGTGGTGAACTGGTATAAAATCTTGTGTGTTATATTTTACTTCTGCATTTCTTATTTTGTTGCTACCTCTGATCCTTTAAAACAGTTAAGTCACCAGAACCAAAATTAGTTTAAGAATTCACAAGAAAAAAAAAATTAAAATTAGATAAACACAATTCAACCCCCTTTCTTGTGTTTTGTCACCTTTAATTGGCATCAGAGCTCGGTCTCAAGGCTGAGCACTTTATAGTGTTTGAGGTGTTTAAGATAGAGGAAGACAAAAACATTGAGACTATGTTTTCCATATTTCAAACCTTGGTCTCAAGATTAAATGTACTTGAAAAGAGCTATACAATTGTTGATCATGTCAACAAGATCCTAAGAAGTCTTCCCAGCAAGTTTTACAAGCAACAGCTGAATAACAGGATTATTGAGAGGATCAGAATGAAGATTCAGAGGTAGAGGAGATTGCCTTCGTATCCAGAAGAATTCAAAGGATGTGACACGGCAAGAGGAAAATTTTCCCTCATAAAGGTTCCAAGCAGTCAAGTAGAGGAAAAGATGAAAAATACGATAAGAAAATCATCATCTGCTACGGATGCAATGAACTTGGACATGTCAAGACACAATGTCCAAATCTGGAGAAAAGGGATGTTTTAGAGGAAAGATTCAAAGTCCAAGAAGAAATTTCTAATGGCCACATGGGTTGACTTTGATGAATCCTCTGATGATGAAGAACAAGCCAATATGGCTGTAATGGTTGATGTTGACTTTGATTTTGAATCTAAAAATGAATCGATAGATGAAGAAACTGAGGTACTCTCTGATTTAACTCGTTCTGAATTAATTACAGTTATAAATGACATCTTAAACAAGAATCATAATATCACTTTGAAGCTGAAACCTATTAGGAAAATAAATGAAAATCTGAATGATAAACTTGACACTTTCGACAGTAATATTGTTGAACTTAAGACTGAAAACCTAACATTGAAAAGTAATCATAGTTCAATATCAACTGAAAATGCGCCATGTAATTCTGATAAATATGAAGTAGCATTTATGATTTAAGTTTGCATCTATGATTTATAGTGTTAGTAGAAATGGTAAAAGAGGAAAAGGATTTCAAGAAACAGCAATTGAACCTAAATTTGTTCCCTTTGATGATTTATTTACTGTTTGCTCAAAAAAGGCCATTCTGAAATATCTTGTCCTATTTTGAACACATGGAAAGATAAGAAACCTTTCAAAACTAATAAGTCAGAACCCAACCAGATTTGGGTACCAAAAGAAAAAATTGTTTATGTTGCAGATGTTCTAAGCAGCCAAGTTGAAACACTAGTCATGGTGCCTAGTAAGTGGTTGCTTGCAACATACAAAGGGAAAAAGGTCTATGTTCCAAGACCTAAACTTGACAAACAGAAGCTAAGTAACTTTTGGAGGAAAACATAAAGGTCAAATAATTGGAAACAGAACAATCGAAAGAATATGGAGTATCGGAAGTGTAAAACACATGTTTTTGATGAAGACAAAGACCAAGAATTGTAACAAAGCTCAAAAAGAAGTCCAAATATCAAAAGTCAAATATATTCAAACATATTAGATATTTAATAAATGTAAAGGTACATGATGCAATCAATACTTCAAAAGTACATGAGAACCATTCATCTTTGCATATGCATAAAAAGGATTTTCACATATCAAAATTACATTAACAACGTTTAAAATTAAAGTTTTCGACAAAAAGCAATGTCGTATTCGAATACAACATATTGTATTCGAATACAGATGCTAAGTCACTAGCAAAAATTGAACATCTGTATTCGACTACGAGGTGCTGTAGTCGAATACAATTGCTAAGTCAGTAGCTTAGACTACACATCTGTATTCGACTACAACCTGATGTAGTCGAATACAAACAACAAGTCAGTGGCAAAACACACTTATTTGTATTCGACTACATGAACTTTGTATTCGAATACAAGATAAATTTTTGAATAAATCTGAACGTTATAAGAGGTGTATTTGAATACATACATACTATATTCGAATACAACTAGAAACAATGCAATTTTTCAGATCTGAAATCGTTCTAGATCATTGCATCTATTCATCAAACCTCTTGGAACAATGGCCACTGATCTGAAGTGATGTCTATGGAGTATAAATACCCCATAGTTTCAGATTAATCTGTACACAATCCTACTATCCAACTTTGAACAACTTTGAACAATTTTCAGAAATTTTCTCAAAGTCATTTTTCATATTTCAAGTACTTGCTATACATTTTCATATCATTGAGAAAGGTTCTCAAAGTACACTTGAAATAATATTGGATTGATATCATTGTACAACCATTATAATCTTATTCCAAGTTAAAGAACATTGTGCTGAAAATCACTAAAGTGATTACAATGTCTGTAAAAGAAAGTAGTACTTTCTTCAAGTAGTCTAATCTAAGATAGTGGTGTGCTATCTTAGAATTTTTTGTTATAAGTTTGTGGCAGAGATCCTAGGGTGGGATTTGTACATTTTCTGACAATAGTGGAAGAATCGCTTGTAGTGTGCAAGAAGGTTGGGTGTACCCTTGGTCATAAGGGGAACCAGGATAATATTGATGTGTCCATTAATTTTCTACCATTTACTTATTGCCCTCCACTGTCCAAGTAACAAAAATCAATCACTAAACCTCTGAAAACAAGAAAATTTCCTAACACCTAATTCACCCCCTCTTAGGTGCACCTGTGCTCTTACAATTGGTATCAAAGAAGGTTCAGGTAACTTACTCCCTGATCACTACTCATGGCTTCCGCATAACCTGTTTTTAGAGATGGTGGTAGTAGCAACAAACCACCGTGCTTCGTTGGAGAACACTATGACTTTTGGAAGATACGCATGCAAGCATATCTTGAAGAACAAGGAGACGACATATGGGATGTAGTAGAAAATGGTCCCTACATTCCATAAACGGTCATCAACAATAAAGAAGAAACAAAGATAAAAACCTCACGGACTGACGATGATAAAAGAAAAGTGTTGTTTGATAAGAAGGCCAAGAACATGCTACAACAAGCACTTGGGATCGATGAATTCTTTCGTGTATCTCACTGCAAAATGGCTAAAGAAATATGGGATACTCTCGAAGTAACTAATGAAGGGACCATTGAGGTAAAAAGATCTAAACTCAATACATTATCTCAAGAATACAAATTATTTCGAATGCAGCCCAGAGAATCTATCTTAGACTTACAGAAAAGGTTCTCTCATCTAACCAACCACTTGTCGGCACTTGGGAAAATCTTCACCAACGATGAATTAAATCTAAAAGTTTTAAGATCATTAACAAGGGCCTGGCAACCAAAAGTGACAGCGATCTCCGAAAAAAAAAAGCCTATCCAAAATGTCTCTTCCTGCATTGTTCGAAAAACTTCAAGAACATGAAATCGAACTTTGAAGATTAGAGAAAATTGAAAGTCAAGAAAAGAAGACCAAAAACATTGCTTTAAAAGCCGAATCAAAAGAACAAATCAAAGACGAAAATTCAGATGAAGATGAAAACATCACTTCCTCGTTAAGAAATTTGGTAAGTTTCTTAAAAACGATAAAACTTTCAAAAAGAAAAGTTTCAGAAAGAAGGATAGTTCTACTTCAAGCAAAAACTTCACTTGCTTTGATTGTGGTAAGCAACGACACATTAAGGCAGAATGTCTGAATATTATCAAGAAAAATGCCATCAAAAAGAGAGACTTCAAAAAGGCATACATAGCTTGGGAACACAACGAAGTGAGTTCATCTTCGGAAACAAAAAGTGACGAATGTGCGAATGTTGCATTAATGGCATCGCATCAATCGGATGAAGAAGAAGAGGTTAGTAACATAGACTCCCCTCATCATAATAAGACTAGTGGTGAATTAATTATCGAATATAATGATGCTCAAAATGCCATTAAAGAACTACTTATCGAATGTAAAAATCTATTCAAATTAGTGTCAACCCAAAGAAACAAATTTCATCTCTTCAAGAAAAAATTGACACTATGGAGAAGGATTCTGAAAAACAAAAACAGAATTTTACATGCAATAAGTGTGGCAACTAAAACAGAATTTTAATGATGTTATTAATTATGGCAATTAAACTTATAATGAATATAAATATTCCGTAATTACTTAAATTTTGATTTATGATCTAAATTTTTGCAATAAAGACAATGTTTTAAACCTTTAACCTATTTAAAATTATAGAATCCCCATAATATAAGGGAAGGGTAATATCGTAAAGGTTGTATTAGTGGGATTCTGGCTAAGGAAAGACTTGGTTATTAAGTGGTCCGTTGACCCACCTCTCTTTCCTGGGAACCCCACTAATACACGGCTTACGGTGTGACCTGAACTTATCGTATAACCGTGAATAAAATATTTCCTTACAACCCTACGATTTTAATTTGTATCCCTCTAAAACATCTGGGAGTAATTCTGGGAATGGATTGGTTGTCTAACAACTACGTCCTATTAGACTGTGCTTGACGGAATGTGATATTTCCGAATCTCGATATTTCGAAGTTCCTCTCAACCAACAGACAGAATTTTTCTCTAAAGAGACGAGTCCAAAAATATGTGTTTCTCAACTCAATCAGTATTAATCCAGAGGTTGTTGTCGATGATATCCCAGTGTTGAGGGATTTCTATGAAGTCTTTCCACCAGACGTACCAGGACTACCCCCAATTCGCGATGTCGAGTTTTCTATTGATGTTATTCCGGGTACGGGACCCATTTCTTTGGCTCCTTACAGAATGGCCCCCTTAGAGCTATCAGAACTAAAGAACCAACTAGAAGACCTTTTGTCTAAACAATTCATTCGGCCTAGTGTGTCACCATGGGGAGCCCCTGTATTATTGGTCAAGAAGAAGGATGGAAAGTCAAGACTGTGTGTTGATTACCGACAGCTCAACAAAGTCACAATAAAAAGTAGATACCCCTTACCCCGCATTGATGACTTAATGGACCAACTCAGAGGGGCAGAGGTGTTTTCTAAGATTGATCTAAAGTCGGGATACCATCAGATTCGAGTGAAAGAAGATGATATATCCAAGACAACCTTTAGAACGCGATATGGGCACTATGAGTACTTGGTGATGCCCTTCGGAGTGACCAATGCGCCAGCTATCTTCATGGATTATATGAACAGTATTTTCCGTCCATTCTTAGACAAGTTTGTGGTGATTTTCATTGATGACATCTTGATCTATTCCAAGAGTCGGGAGGAACATGAGGAACATCTACGTCAAGTTCTACAAATACTAAAGGATCAACAACTATATGCCAATCTAGGAAAATGTGAATTTTGGTTGGAAGAAGTGAAGTTCTTGGGACATGTAATTTCTAAGGAAGGGATTGTTGTCGACCCATCCAAGGTAGAAGCTGTGATGGCATGGAAACAACCGCAAACAGTCACAAAGATTAGAAGTTTTATGGGTTTGGCCGGGTACTATAGGAGATTTATTGAGGGATTTGCAAAGATTGCTGCTCCATTGACACACCTTACGAGGAAGAACCAGATTTATGCTTGGACTGAGGCATGTGAGAAAAGTTTCCAACAGATGAAAGAAAATCTAACTACGTCCCCAGTGTTAGTGTTGCCCCAACCAGAAGAGCCTTACGAGGTTTATTGTGATGCTTCCTATCAGGGTTTGGGTTGTGTTCTAATGCAGAACAAACAAGTAGTGGCCTATGCCTCAAGGCAATTGAAGGCGCATGAAAAGAATTATCCCACTCATGACTTAGAGTTAGCTGCAATTGTTTTCGCATTGAAAATTTGGAGACACTATCTATACAAGTGTAGTTTTGATGTATTCAGTGACCATAAGAGTTTGAAATACTTATTTGATCAAAAAGAACTTAACATTAGGCAGAGGAGATGGATGGAGTTCATTAAAGATTATGAGTTCACGTTGCATTACCATCCAGGGAAAGCAAATGTGGTGGCTGATGCCCTAAGCAGGAAGCGAGTTCATCTCTCGTTTGTATCAATGAAGGGGTTGGAGTTATTAGAGAAGTTTCGTGACTTGGATCTTTATTTGGATTCTGCATTGGAGAAACTACACTGTGGAATGATTGTTATAAATAGTGAATTGATGAATGAGATTAAAGTTCTCCAAGTTACAGACGTGTCGACTCAAGAAAAAAGGAAGTTGATCGAGGTCGGCAAGGCACCTGAATTCAAGGTGGGCCCCGACGATATTTTGAGATGTAGTGGACGTGTTTGTATACCTGACAATGCAGAGTTGAGGAGGACTATCTTGGATGAGGCCCACAAAAGCAAACTGAGTATTCACCCTGGTATCACCAAAATGTATAAAGACCTTAAGCTGAAGTTTTGGTGGCCGGGAATGAAGAAACAAGTAGCAGAATATGTGGCTTCGTGTTTGACTTGTCAGAAAGCTAAGGTAGAGCATCAGAAGCAAGGGGGACTACTAATGCCATTAGATATTCCAGTATGGAAATGGGATAGTATATCCATGGATTTCGTGGTAGCATTGCCTAAGACTCAACGGAAGTTTGACTCCATTTGGGTAATTGTCGATAGGCTGACCAAATCTGCCCATTTCATACCCGTGAGGACTACTTATGATGTGACTAAGCTTGCAGATATCTACATTGCCGAGATTGTCAGACTACATGGGGTGTCGTCTAGCATTGTGTCGGATAGAGATCCGAAGTTCATTTCTCGTTTGTGGAGAGCATTACATGAAATGTTGGGTACTAAGTTGAGATTGAGTTCGGCCTATCACCCTCAAACCGATGGACAAACAGAAAGAACTATTCAGACCTTTGAGGATTTACTAAGAGCGTGTGTGTTGCATGAGCAAGGAAGTTGGGACAACATGTTGCCTCTCGTTGAGTTCACTTATAATAACAGCTACCATGCGAGCATTGGGATGGTACCATACGAAGCCCTGTATGGGCGTAAGTGTCAAACCCCCTTGTGTTGGTATCAGGATGGTGAGAACCTAATTGTAGGGCCAGAATTGGTACAACAGACCACAAATAAGGTCCGTGTGATCCAAGAAAGGATGAAGATAGCGCAAAGTAGACAAAAGAGTTATGCCGACCAACGAAGGAAACCATTGGAGTATCAAGAGGGTGAACATGTATTTTTAAGAGTGACGCCTACTACTGGAGTTGGTAGGGCACTAAAGTCTAAGAAGCTAACTCCTAAATTCATTGGCCCGTACCAGATCCTCCGACGTGTGGGTCTCGTAGCTTATCAGATTGCTTTGCCTCCAAATCTAGCCAAACTGCACGACGTGTTCCATGTGTCACAACTGAGGAAGTACATCGCTGATCCTTCCCATATTATCGTGCCAGATGATATACAGTTAGAGGAGAACTTTTCGTTTGCAGTTCCGCCGCTGAGCATTGCGGATAGGACTACTAAGCACTTACGAGGCAAAGAGATCGCCTTGGTCAAGGTGATTTGGGACCAAACGACTGGAGATGCAACCTGGGAATTAGAGGAAAAGATGAGAGAGCTCCACCCTAATCTTTTCATGTCTAACTAGTTTCGAGGACGAAACTAAATTTAAGGGAGTGAGTATTGTAACATCCTCTAAAATTATTAATTAAAATAATTTGGATCTATAAATATATTTTCCAATATTAAATTAGGTGTGATAATTATTCGCCTTGTTTGCCTTATTGTAGTAAAGTTTTTACTAAGAATTATTTAGTAGATGTATTTTTATTTCTAAGGCAAGAAGAATTTGGGCTAAGGGTTGTGGCTTGGTATCACATGGCCCATTTGAATGAGTAGGAAGTTGGGCTGGGAGTTTATGCCTTGTTTTTGATGAAGGTTAACTAATAATTGATGAAGGTTAACTAATAATAATAATAATAATAATAATAATAATAATAATAATAATAATAATAATAATAATAATAATAATAATAATAATAATAATAATAATAATAATAAGAATTATAATAATATTTTTTCTATTCCTTATTCAGGCTTCTCACTATCTACCCAATAATATTCACTTTAAATAGAACGGAATACTGAAACCCTAGCCACAATCACAAACCCTATTTCACAAACCCTTTACCAACAAGATTCTATAAAGAATACCAAAATTCTAGCCACCATCACCATCACCTCCCCTTCTTCGTGCATCAAAGCTTGGAATTTCTTTTTCCTTGTGAACAACTTCGTGGGGCTTAGAGATTTTTACTAGGAAGGAAAGCGGCCAAGGTAAGGGCTTTTCCCCACACAAATTATAGTTAGACCATTGGTTGGATGGCATGAAATTAATAATTGATATTGCTTGCTTTTTGAAAGGGATAATATGTAGACTAATAATTAAAATAATGAAACCCCAATCCTTTGTGTTAATTTTATTATATAATATATGATTTTTAGGGAGTAAAGTATTAATTTTGATGTTATATGTGATGAAGTTTTGATTTTTATGGCGAATATGAAGTAAAGTATGAATTTTATGTTATATGTAATAAAGTTTTAATTTTTATAATGAATATGAAAGAAGAGTTGAATTTGTATGTTATATGTGACAAAGTTTTATGATGATGTATGAGTTGGAGTTGAATCTTGTTGTTATATATGTTAACGTGTTAATCTTTATGGTGTGTATGATACCAAGTCTTGATTTTTGTGTGTATGTGGTGAAAGTTATGATTTTCATGATTATTTGTTATGGATATGTGATCTTAGTGATATGCGGATAAGATGATGATTTTGAAAAGTGATTTGAATGCTTATGACATGATTCTTAGTGGGATGTGGAAATATATCTCTTTGATAATATATCATCATATCATGTCATGGCATATGCATCTTCGTGTAAGTTGCCTTAGTGGCAGGTTTTTCCCCATTGGTATGGGTGATCTGTGTGGAAGTTGCCTTAGTGGCAGGTTTTCCCCATTGGTATGGGTGATTTTTCTGTGTGGAAGTTGCCTTAGTGGCAGGTATATCCGGATCATATAGTTTTAGGAGCATGCATCATGTATATATTTTTGTTATGCAATTTATTGGTTTGTGTATTTTTCTTTTAAATTGGAAGTTTTACTTTTATATATTTTGTGTTATTCTTCTATATGTTTAACTTTGGTTTGATGTGGATGATGGATAAAACTAACCCTTACAACAACATTTTAGGTACTAATGAGTTCGAGGAGATTCAAGAGTAGTTGATGAGTATTAACGTGCGACGAACGGGGGATAAAAATGGGTTTTCAATATAATTTTGTAATGATAGGATTGTCGCGATACTTCTAAGTTTGTTTTTAATCAACTTTTAAAATGCACTAGGATTCTAGAAATGCGGAAGTGGGTTCCCTTCCGTTAGGAATTATTGTTTTTCTTGTTATAGCCTTGAATAAACATTTTCTTAATAAAATTAAATAAACGTGGTTGTTACTAATTATTTGCATGAATAAATGTTAGGTAGTTAGATAAAAAAAAAATTGTCGTAAATCTTTCAAATCAACATATTTTTAAGTAACGCTTTGGATTAAAAATCCGGGGTGTTACAGTCTTAATGGTCACACACCTAATGCCTGTCACGTTAGAAACTTTAGTGTTCCAAATAAAAATGAAGCTTTCAAACAATTTAAAAACTATGCCAAACTAGTCCAAAATGAACAACCAGCCAAAATTGTATCAATTAGAAGTGATCTTGGAGGAGAATTTCAAAATGCCTTTTTTGTAGAATTTTGTGAAGAAAATGGAATTTTCCATAACTTTTCTGCACCTAGAACACCTCAACAAAATGGGGTTGTTGAGAGAAAGAACAAATCTTTTGTAGAACTTGCAAGGATCATGCTAAGCGACTCAAGTCTACCAAAATATTTCTGGGCAGATGTCGTAAACACAGCATGTTATGAATCCAACCGGGTAGTAATTCAGCAAATTCTTTAGAAAACTCCTTATGAACTCTATTAAGGAAGAAAGCCCAACATCTCTCATTTCCACATTTTTGGATGTAAGTGTTTCGTGCTAAACAATGGTAAGGATAACCTTGGAAAATTTAATGAGAAAGCCGATGAAGGTATCTTTATTGGTTACTCATTATCTAGTAAAGCTTTTAGAATTTTCAATAAAAGAACCTTATTAGTCGAAGAATCTATGCATGTATCATTTGATGAAACTAACCCCTTGAAAGAGGACAAAAATATTTCTTATGATGATGATGATGATTTTGTAAGTAATGATACAAGCAAAGAAAATCAAGATGATCAACTAATTCAAGAAAATAAAGTCAATGCTGAAAAGCAAGATGATAATCTTCCCAAGGAATGCAGAACCCATAGAGATCACCCAATTGACAACATTATAGGTGATATCAACAAAGGAGTTACAACAAGCCTCAAACTGCAAGATGCTTGCTTGAATATGGCATTCGTTTCTCAAATAGAACCCTCCAAGATTGGTGAAGCACTTAAAGATGATCAATGGATACTTGCCATGCAAGAAGAACTAAACCAATTTGAAAGAAGCAAAGTATGGGAAACTTTTCCTAATCCTGGAAATAAACACATCATTGGTACCAAATGGGTGTTTAAAAATAAACTTGATGAAAACGGTATAGTTGTTCGAAACAAGGCAAGGTTGGTTGCTCAAGGATAAAATCAAGAAGAAGGGATTGACTTTGATGAAACATTTGCCCCAGTAGCAAGGTTAAAAGCAATTCGGTTATTACTTGCTTATGCTTGTTCTATGAATTTTGAACTATTTCAGATGGCCTTCACATGTTTTCAAATTAAAGAAAGCTCTCTATTGTCAAAACAAGCTCCAAGAGCTTGGTATGATAGGCTAAGTACCTTCCTATGTGAATGAGGATTTGAAAAGGGCAAAGTTGATAGGCTAAGTACCTCATTCAGAAGGCTTTAATCCACTAATTCAAATACCTTGATTTACAAAGCACCTGACCATCCAAGCCAGACTTCCCAAACAACCTAACAACCCCAGACTTTTGAGAAAATAACCACCTTGACCCTACAAGCCAAGTCTTCTCCTAATAACCACGGATTGTTGAAGGAACACAACCAACACCTTGACCCTAAAAGTCAAGTCTTCTCCACACAAAATGACAACCCCAGATTGTTGAAGGTACACTAAAGCCATTATCGGGATAGGTTACAAAAATTTGGAACTAAGTAATTTGCTTCTAACAAGCTAATTATAACAATGACTATAACACTCTAAGAAAAACACTTAGAAAATATTTCTCATTGGAACAACAGTTTCTCTATTTGAACTCTAAGATGGATTTGGAATTTTGAGCTTGAGTTCTTCTACTCTTTTTTTTTCGATGATCTTCTTCTTCATCCTTGAGTATCTATTTATAGATAAAATTAAGACTTGAATTTAGTCCTTGTTTAATTCTGAATTGTATCTTCCTTCCTAGCATGGTCAACAATGATCTTATTTAAAAATAATTCTAAACAAGATGCTTTTTGATAATATGTTCTTTAGCCAATTCTTTATATCTGAATCCAATCTGAGCAGTTCTTCTAGATTGATTTTGTTCATATTTTGTTCAAATTGAGTTTGTAAATTCTTAAGATTTGTTTATGATCGTATTTTGTTCAGATTGAGTTTGTAAATTCTTTAGATTGATTATGTTCGTATTTTGTACATATTGAGTTTGTAATTTCTTCAAATTGATTTTGTTCATATTTTGTTGTAGATAAATCTTGATCAAATCTTCTTCAAATCTTGACCATATCTTTTTTCAACTTGGTCACATGTTTTGTTCAATCATAAATCAGAATCAATTCTTAATTAATATTTTTTTTTCGAACAACATGAATATAACATATTACAAGAAACTATAAAAACTAATAAAAGCTAATGTAAAGCTAGACTACTTTGAATTTATACAACATCAGACAGGTATGAAGGTAAGGTTTAGGTTTTTCTTGAAGAAATCAAACCTATCTTCAGCTAGTGGTTTGATGAATATGTCAGCCCATTGGTGTTCAGTGTCTACAAACTGAATGTTTGGTACCATTTTTTAAACAAAGTCCTTAATGAGGTGGTGTTTTGTCTCTATGTGTTTAGCTCTAGAATATAGGATAGGGTTTTTGGTTAGCCAAATGGCAGAAGTGTTGTCACAATAAATGGGAATCTTGGTTTCTAGGATTTTGTAGTCTTCTGGTTGATTTTCATCCAAAGTAGTTGAGAGCTACAACCAGCTACTGAAATATACTCAGCTTTTGACCAAGAGATTAAGTTGTCACCTAGAAATGTGCATTTTCCACTTGTGCTTTTTCTCTCAAGTTTATCTCCAACATAATCAGAATCACAATACCCACTTAGTTTGTACTCAAAAGATTTCTAGTAGAACAAGGTAATGTTGGTAGTGCCCTTTAGGTATCTAAGGATTCTCTTAACATAAATTAAATGTGATCCCTAAGGTCAACTTGAAATCTTGCACATACACATACATTAAACATGATGTCATCAACATAAATTTGAATAAAAAGAATGTCATCTCCTATTGATTTTCTAAAAAGTGTATTATCTACTTGTCCTCTTTCAAAGTTATTTTTACTCTCACCAATCAATACTCTCTTGCTGACTATAGCCTTGTGCGAAGAGTCTTCCCTTGTTTCTGACCACTTCAACTTTTTCATTTAGCTTGTTTTTGAAAACCCATTTAGTTCAAATAATGTTATTCTTTGGTCTAGGTACAAAATCCCAAACATCATTCCTCTTAAATTCATTTAAATTTTCTTGCGTTACAAGAATCCATCTATCATCTACCAATGTTTCATTAATAGAGGTAGGCTCCATTGGTGAGAGTAAGCCAAACAAAGTGGTACCTTTTAGTGATGATCTGGTCCCCAAAGGATCACTTGCACTTCGAATTATTAGAGTTTCAGGATGAGATGACTTGTACTTCCATCCAGATCTTTTCTAACTTATCTTGATTGTTTTTGACTTGATTAGATTCATCCTCTGAAGATTTGTCATCTTTTTCAAATATGCTTGTATCCTCTGATTTTTCAGGTTCTTCTAGTTTGCCTACATTTGCTTCCTCTAGTTCTAGTAAATCTGCAGATATTTAAGGAATGAAACAAAACTGCCCAAAACATCAAATAGTTTCTTGTGGTTTCTATTTGTTTTTGAAGAAAAAAAAACTTGTATTCTACTTCTGCTGAAATGTTCAGGTTCTATTATTCTCCTGGTTCCTCTAAATTTTGAGAACCTGCAAAATACTTATCTGGCTTTTATTTTTAAGATCAAACTGCTTATTAACATAGCAAAAATAATATCAAACAGATAAATAAAGATTAGCGAAATACACCCTAGACATCAACTTGTTTCTGTATTACTCTAAAAACCCTCTTAGTTCTTTATTTCTGGTTTTCAGATTCTGAATTGTACATCCTCTCATTAGAGGTTCTAGATGATGGGATTTTAATTCCCATCCAGGTTTATAGTCTTGATGAATTTGATTGGAATGTTTAGAGTAGTCTCCAGATTCTGATTGTTCATGTGATACTTCTCTTTCTGCTGATATATTAGGTTTTTCTGGTAATTCTAGAACTGATGGCAGTTCTAATTCTTCTAGTAGTTCCACTTATGTTGATATGTGTGATTTCTGTCAGTTTTGCTTCTATTGATATTTGTGATTTCTTTCCCAATTTTGTTTCTTTTGATACACTAGATTTTTCTAATATTTTTGGTTAATCTGATAGTTCTAGTTCTAATCATCTAGTCTTTCAGCTTTCTTCTAAGAGTCACTGAGCTTCTGTTTATTAGGCCTTGGAACATAGACCTTTCTCCCTTTATAAGTTGCTAGCATCCATTTACCAAATGCAATGATTGGTGTTTCAACTTGGTTGCTTAGAACATCTGCAACATAAACAATTTTGTCTATTAGTACCAAAAAAAGATTGGGTCCAGGTTTGTTAGTCTTCAAAGGTTTCTTGTCTTTCCTTGTATTTAACATGGGACAAGATAATTTAGAGTAACCTTTCTTAAAAAAAATGGTACACAAAACATCAAAGTAAATAAGTTTAGGTTCAGTTTTTCTTTCTTCAAATCCTATACCTTTTTTACCATTTCTACAAACACCATAAATCATAAATGCAAACTTGCTTCTTTCCATACCATTAGCTAGAAAATCTTGGAATATCTCTTCATGCTTATCAGAATTACGTGTAGTATTTTCAACATGAATATCTTTCAAGGTTTTATCTTTAAGTTCAGCAATATCAGTTTTCAAATTTGCATTTTCTGTTTTAAGTTCAGTAATATCAGTTTTAAGAGTTGCATTTTCTGTTTTAAATTCAACACTTTGATTCTTTAAAACTTTAACTTTTTTAGTTAGGTTGACATTTTCTTTCTTACGTGTTTCAGTTTTAAAGACAACTTGTAATTCTTATTTAAAAAATCATTTATAATAGTAATTTAATCAGATCGAGTTAAGTAAAAAAAATACCTCAATTTCTTCATCTGCTGATTCACTGAATCCAGACATGTTGAACCCTTGGATCTTTCCTCAAACACTATAAAGTGCTCAGCCTTGAGACAATGCTCTGATACAAATTGAAGGTGCAAACACGAGAATGGGGTTTGAATTGTGTTTGACAAAGTTGACAACTTTTTGCTAATTTGATGAAGGCTAGTTGGTTTTTATGAATTATTTAGATAAGAAGCAATCGGGTTCAGAGAAAGAAAACAATGAAAGCATAAATAATTAGACACATAGATTTATCATGGTTCACCACTTACTTGTATACATCTAGTCTCCCCATTCACACAGGCTTTAATCCACTAATTTAAATACCTTAAATTGCAAAACACCGGACCCTCTAAGCCAGTTTTCCTAAACAGCCTAACAACCCCATACTTTTAAGGAACTAACCACCTTGACCCTACAAACCAAGTCTTCTCCTAACAACTTTACAACCCCATATATTTGTAGGAACAAAACCAACACCTTGACCCTACAAGTCAAGTCTACTCCACACAAACTGACAACCCCAGATTGTTAAAGGAACACTAAAGCCACTATTGGGCTAGGTTATAAGAATTTGGAACTTAAGTAATTTGCTTCTAACAAGTTGATTATAACAATGACTATCACACTCTAAGAAAAACACTTAGAAAATATTTCTCATTCGAACAACAGTTTCTCTCTTTGAACTCTAAGATGAATTTGAAATTTTGAGCTTCTCTTCTTCTACTCTTTTTTTTTTATTTTTCGATGATCTTCTTCTTCAGCCTAGAGTATCTATTTATAGATAAAATTAGGGCTTCAATTAATTCCTTTTTTAATTCTGAATATTATCTTCATTCCTAGCATGGTCAACAATGATCTTATTCAAAAATAATTCTGAACAAGATGCTTTTTGATAATATGTTCTTTAGCCAATTCTTTATTTCTGAATCCAATCTGAGGAGTTCTTTTAGATTGATTTTGTTCGTATTTTGTTCAGATTGAGTTTGTCAATTCTTCAGATTGATTCTTTTTGTATTTTGTTCAGATTGAGTTTGTCAATTCTTCAGATTGATCATGTTCGTATTTTGTTCAGATTTAGTTTGTAAATTCTTCAGATTGATTATGTTCATATTTTTTTGTAGATAGATCTTGATCAAGTCTTATTGTAAATAATTCATATCTTCTTGTGATAAATCTTGATCAAATCTTCTTCCAATCTTGACCATATCTTCTTTTCAACTTGGTCAAATATTTTCTTCAATCATAAATCACAATCAAATCTTATTTTAAATTTTCTTCAATTATAAATCTGAATCAAATCTTATTTTAGATATTCTTCAATTATTAATCAAATCTAATTTTAGATTTTCTTCAAAAACACGAATATTCTTTAATATTGTGTGAAGTCAAATATATTGTTCTCATAAAATAATTTTGTTATCATGCAAACTCTAAGTATAAAACCAACTTGGTTCCAACAATAATTGCATGTTAATAGATTAAAAAAAATTAGAGTGGGTCAACTAACACGCGCACGCTTTGCTGTTTTGCTAAGTATGGACAAAACACAACCATGTTTTGTGACCGGATTATTGTTTTCACATTTTACTTTTAAACACAGCAAGGATGTGGTAGTTGTTAGACCCTTGTTTCATAAGATAGAGCACCTTAATTGGGTTTCGACCTCTTTGTTACCTAAGTATCAATAGGACTTAAAAAGAATGTTTTAGGGTTCTGAAATTCATACATTGGGTGGCCCTTTGGAGGCTATGATCAAGCTCTTATTTCTCCATCCTTCTCTAGTTTCCCAGTTTGAATGTTCTTAATCTATTTCATGGATTCTTGTTCTACCATGTTTGAGTAGATTTCGTATTTCTAGGATTGGCATAGCGTTTGATACATTGATGATGATGATGGATTGGTTGTACTTTTCCTTTTGTTAATTATTGACTTTGATTTAATTCTCATTGAGCATTCTTATTATGTGAATAGGTTGGATCCCTTATTTGTATAATCACATGTATTTATGGAAGAACTGAAAAGTTAACCTAATTATTAGAATTATAAGAACTGAACTTTAGACTAAAATCACAAGATTGTTCTTCCGAGGAATCAATGAATTATCAAAAAAATTAAGAGATCCATATATGTTAAATAGGGAAGCTCAGATTGTGGAAGAATCCATACATGTTAAATTTGATGACAAACAGCTTGACCTTCAAAAGTCAAAGCAAGATGGTGATAGTGCAGGTTTACGAGAACAAGAGGAAGCATATTTAGACTAACCAAAAGAACCTGAAAAATCAGAGGATACAAGCAAATCAAAAGAAGAAGACAAATCTTTAGAGGATGAATCTGATCAAGTCATAAACAGTTAAGATAAGTCATAAGGAAGATCTAGAAGGAAATACAAGTCATCTATCCCGGAAACTCTAATCATTGGAAGTGCAAGTGATCCTTTGAGGACCAAATCATCACTAAAAGATACCACTTTGTTTCGCTTGGTCTCATCAATTCAGTCTACCTATGTTGATGAAGCATTGGCAGATGATGGATTGATTCTTGCAATGCAAGAAGATTTATATGAATTTAAGGCAAATGATGTTTGGGATCTAGTACCTAGACCAAAGAAGAACATTATTGGAACCAAGTGGGTTTTTAGAAACAAGCTAAATGAAAAAGATGAAGTGGTCAGAAACAAGTCAAGACTTGTCGCACAAGGCTACAGTCAGCTAGAGGGCATTGATTATATTGAGACATTGTTCCAATGGTCAAGTTAGAAGCTATTTGTATCCTACTTTCTTTTGCTGCAAATAATAACATTACATTATTTTAAATGGATGTTAAAAATGTTTTTCTAAATGGTTATACAAGGGAAGAAGTCTATGTTAAACAACCCCTAGGTTTTGAAAGTTTTGAAATTCTAGACCATGTATTTAAACTTAGGAAATCACTGTATCGTCTAAAACAAGCACCTAGGGCATAGTATGATAAGATAAGTAACTTCTTGCTTAAAAACAATTTTGAAAAAGGACAAGTAGACAAAATCTATTTTAGAAAATTTATAAGAAATGACGTTCTTATCATTCAACTTTATGTTGATGACATTATTTTTGGATCTACTAATGGCAATATTTGTCAAGAATTTGTTAAGTTGATGCAACTTGAATTTCAAATGAGTATGATGGGAGAACTTAAGTTCTTCTTAGGGATACAAATTCAGCAAAGTCAAAAAGGTATATACATTCATCAAACCAAATATACAAAAGAGCTTCTCAAGTTTGAAAAGACGATTGTAAACTTATGGACACACCAATGCATACTACTTGTTCAATTGAAAATGATGAATCGGGCCAGAAGATTGACTGAAAAACATATAGAGGAATTATTGGATCACTGATTTACCTCACTGCCTCCAAGCCTAATGTTATGTTTGGTGTGTGTGTGTGCAAGATTTCAGGCTGATCCAAGAGAATCTCATTTAACTATGTTAAGAGAATCAATAGATACTTAAAAGGCACTACCAACATTACCTTGTTTACAAAAAAAAATCTTCTAAGTACAAACTAATTGCGTATTGTTATTTTGACTATGTTGGAGACAAACTTGAGAGTAAAAGCACAAGTTGAAACTACACATTTCTAGGTGAAAACTTAGTTTCTTTTGAAGTAACAATGTCAATTATAAGGAAGAGGGGTTTGAATAATAATTGCCCCTTTTAAAAAAATTCTTGTTTGAAACTAAAAGTTTTACTCAAGATTGATCTTGGTAATACGAAGAACGATCTTGGTTAGTGTAAAAACAGCAATATTGATTTTATCAATGTAAAAACTGATTGCAATGCATGTAATAAATAGAGATAGAGATAGAGAGATTACTCAAGCATATATCCTGGTTCACCCAAACTTGGGTTACGTCCATTCCTCACAAATGTGAGATTTTTCACTAAGTGCTCAAGGCAAGATTGTTCTTGGTTGTTACACAACTTTTTGTGGATCAATCTTGATCTTTACACAACTTCCACCTTTCTACTTTAGAAAGGATTTCCACCGATTTACCTTAACCTATTTCTGAAAGGATTTCACGAACTACCTTTTACAACATAAAAGGATTTCCACACACTTCTCAAGCTATGATAATACACTAGCCTTGAGTTACAAGTAATGATTATGAAGTTGTTTAGAATCTGAATATTACTCAACTCTTGTTTGAGAAATAGATTCTGTAATTTAAAACTCAGTTGCTACTGATTCTAACACAACATAAAGAAAAGGATTTGCAAGCTAAAGAATGATATTTGAGAGAGCTCGAATATGAATGTTGATTGATGCTTTGCTTGGCACTTTGAGTTGTGTTTTGTTCTTCATCTTGATTTTGTATTTATAAGCTTCAAGAGTGGTTAGGATAGCTTATGTATCCGTTGAGATGAAGCCAGCTGTCATAAGACAGTAAGTAAACTGAAGCAGGCCAAAAGCAAGAGTGAACAAGCTGAATCCAAGAGCATTCTTGCAATCCCGGATCGATCCTCAGTTTAGTTAAATGTGATCTGACTTGTACTCGATCTAGTAACTTTTCTGAGTCAGTGTGCAGGCTTTGATTTGAAAGTACAACTGTAGTGTACTTTACAGCCTGTACCTTTGTACTTGCATTTGTTCCAAATGAAGAATGATCTTGCTTTTATATTTCTTCATGAAGCTTGTCTTGATTCTTCGAATTCTGAACTGATTTTGTTTTAGACCATTCCTTGCTCATTCTTGATAAAGATATAAGATTGATAGAGCTTCTAGAATGCCATCTTTTGATCATGATTGGTCATTCTTAATTCTGATGGAAGTGAAGATCAATCTTCATTTTACTGACTTATGGCAGGATTGATCTTCATTTTGCTGTTTTTGCTTTCTTTGATTTTAATGAGATATGTTTTGAATTTCTTGGTACCTATCTTGTTTTAACACACTCAAATACACAAGTTAAATACCAAAACACTTAGAATCATAATTATAATTCTTAATTAACCTTTTGTTTAATTATCATCAAAACATTTAATTAGAGATTTTGTCTTAACAATCTCCCCCTTTTTGATGATGACAAAACATGTTAATTTAGATTTTTAATTTTGATTCTAAATAATAATTCAGAGAGTTTTTTACTAAAAGACTCCCCCTTAATATGTGCTACGTATTCGCACCAAATAATGATTTCATTAATATCAAAAAGGATCATTACAAAGATGGTTCAAAACAAAAAAATACAAGCAGCATGATATGAAAAGCTACAAATCAGATATTAAAATCTAAAGATACTTCTCCCCCTTTGTCATAGCAAAAAGGCATAGGAGAGTACAGCTAAAACAGAGAATTAAAATGATAGAGAAGGTGAAGACCTTCTGATGAAGGAGATAATGAGGGTTGTGGAATTTCTGGAAAAACTGGAGCAGGATTTTGCATTAGTGGATCAACTCCAAGCTTGGGGGCAAGCTTATTGGTCATCAATCCCGTAAAATAGCTTGCTCTTTGTCGTGATGTGCTTGTCGTGCAATGATTGATTGTAGAGCAGCAAAGATTTTAGGAATGTCCCTACAAGCTTTTGAGGAATCTTTTTCCAATTTTGTCCTTTTGGAAGGTTGCTGTTGAGCATCAAGGGGAGTGCTTTGCAAAAGAGCAGCAGATGTGCAAAAAGTTGACAATGAAACAAAATTTATACTGATGTTTGGGACAGAGTTTGGAGCGGAATAATGTGGAATGGAAGGGCCAGCACTATCTACATCAGGAAAAGTCAAATATTGACTTATTCCAAAGATTGATGAGGTAGTGGTCTTTTGAGGTGAGACAAAAATAGGAGACATGATTGAAGTATGGTGAAAGGGAAGAGTAGGACATAAGCTACCTTGGATGATGGGTGGAGTTGGAGAGGCTGCTGAATTCATATTTTGGGAAGCATCCTGAAACAAAGATCGTTCTTCAAGATTTGGAGAAGGGGAAGATCGTTCTTGAGGTTTAGGAGAGTGTTGATCAATAGGAATTCTATCAGACCGTTTTCTTTTGTTTGAGGCTGATGGAGCGGAAGCAGATTGTGGTGGAAGTTGTTTCATGTAGGATATATTTTTTGAGTTGAATCTGGCAATTTTGATTTTTGAGGATTCGATTGAAAGTGGAATCTGGAAGTATCTGAAAATTTTGGAGAGAACCATGTCGTAGGGGACAGTGTTCCTCTTGTAGTCTTTCTGAATAGCAGTAATCATGTACTGAATGATTAAGTAGGGCAGGTTTCGCTTCATTCGATGAAGAAGATGATAAATGACAAGAGTGTCATTATTAGACACAAATTCGTGGCTGCCACAATGAGGTAGAATACAGTTTTGACTAATGTTGTTAAAAAAATTTGGAATGGGTTGCAACTCAGCAAAGAGGTTTTTTGTGGAACCAACAATAAACAATTCTTGAAATACCTCTTCTTTTGAGAGGTTTAGGGCTGAATACCAATCTCTCCCAAAGATGGTCAAGCCTTCAGAAGGCACTTGCTAAATTTCAGCTAACACAATAGGATCAAGTCGGACTTCAACACCTTTTAAAGTAGAAACAATAAGGGACTTGTCCGGAAAAGCCTCAGCCTTGCAGTAGAATGCGCGAATGACATCATGGTAGTAGCAATCAGAAATCTTGAGGAACTCAGTCCAGCCAAGGGCATCAGTGTGATGCTGATGGAGATTCCTTCAAGTTGAAGATTTTCAAAATCAAAAACACGGCCAATGCCGATAAGGCGTTGAGCCCATTTTTCAGAAAAGACTTTTTGTTTTTGGCAGAGATTGATGGAGGAATCAGAATTTTTGCAGATGAGGGTTTGGAAGATTTCGTGGTTGTGGTGTTTTTTGTTGGAGTTTGATTAGGGGAACGATCTTGAGGGGGTGGTCTTGGTGAAGAGCGTTTGTGAGTTTGATCCTGAGCTGAAGATCGTTCTTGAGGAGACGAAGATCGATCTTGTGATGGTTTTTGCTTTTGAGATGGTTTGGGATTTTTTCGTTTTTGGGCGGCCAAAAACTCTGAAAGGGTTTCAGTTGAGGGAGATTTAGAGGATTTTGGTTTAGAAACAGTGGTTTTGGTTTTGGATTTAGGACGTTTGGATGGAGATTTTGACACAGGTTTTTGAGTTTCTGGGGTTTTACGAGTGTTTGGGGATTTTGAAGTTGTTGAAGTTTTGGGAAGTTCTGGGGATTTAGGTTTTGATGGTTGTGAAGAGGTAGCGACTTGTGGTTGTTGAGATGGTGGGTTTTCATCATCATCATCATCATCAGAAACGGTGTAAATTGTGGTATCAATATTTTTGGCTTTGGAGGTGCCAATGCCAGCCAAAATGCGCATGGATCTTCTTTTTGAGGAGGATGTGCTGGAGGTAGGTTTCTGAGCTTTTTTAAGATGTGGAGGGGCCTGACTTATGGAAGGAATGGGGGATTGAAACAAGGGAGGGAGGACGGTGGAGAGAAGAAGAGTGATCGGAAGAGGGGTTGTTTCAGGGGAGGAGGACAAGTAGTCTAAAAATGTTCTCTCATAAGAAGAAGAATGAGGGGGGTGGGTCTCGGTGGAGGAGAGGGTGATCTAATAGGAGATGGGGATGGTGATGGTGAAGGAGATGGAGTTGGTTGAGATGTTATGGGATGTTTATGAGCATTTGTTTTAGTTCTAGCCATTTTTGATTGAAAGAAAAAAAAATGAGAGTTTTTTTATGAATACAGAGGTACGAGATGAGTGTTTCAGAAGAAAAAAAATGACTTTTGATGTTTTGTTAAAAAGTGATTGTTTTGATGTGTTGCAGTTGAATACGAAGAGGAAGAGTTGCCACACATGTTGATGGGATGGAAGGAGTAGTTGTGCATGGGGAAGGAGGAAAGAGAAGGCGTGTGGCTGGGAGCCGTTACTTTTTCAAAAAGGAGCAGACTTTTCAGATGAAAGAGAAAAGATAGTAATGATAAAGAACGAGGATCGTTCTTGAGTGTCTTATTACAGCAAGTAAAAAACGAAGGTCGATCTTCGTTATGTCCAGATTGATCCTGTTTCAACAATTATCAATCTTGACCAGGATTTTTAACGATTTTTAGTCGTTCTTTGATAGAATTGAAGCTATCTTCAACAAGAGGCTTAGTAAAAACATCAGCCAACTGATTTTTTGTATCCACAAAAATCAATTCAACCTCTTTTTTACTAACATGATCCCTAATAAAATGATGTTTTATCTCAATATGTTTAGACCTTGAATGCTGAATGGGGTTCTTAGAGAGATTAATAGCACTGGTATTATCACAATATATTGGAATATGAGAGTACCTTACTGAATAATCTTCAAGTTGATTCTTGATCCATAAAACTTGAGAGCAACAATTTGCTGCTGAGACATATTCGGCTTCAGTTGTTGATAGGGCAATCGTGTTTTGTTTCCTACATGACCAACTGATTAAGGTTTCTCCTAGGATTTGACACGAACCAGTTGTTCTTTTTCTTTCTATCTTGTCACCAGCATAATCGGCATCACAGTAAGCTATAAAATCAAAATGAGAACCTTTGCTATACCAAAGGCCAAGATCAGTAGTACCAACTAGATAACAAAATATTCTTTTGACTGCCGTTAAATGAGACTCTTTAGGTGAAGATTGAAACCTAGCACATAAGCCTACTGCAAAGACAATGTCAGGCCTACTTGCAGTTAGATAAAGTAAAGAGCCAATCATTCCTCGATATTCTTTTTCAGAAATTGATTATCCATTTTCATCTTTATCTAATGAGGATGATGGATGCATGGGAGTTGTCATGATCTTGGCATCATTCATTTTGTATTTCTTTAAAAGATCTTTGGCATATTTTTCTTGACAAATGAAAATTCCATTTGTATATTGTTTGATTTGTAAACCAAGAAAATATCTCAACTCTCCCATCATACTCATTTCAAATTCACTTTGCATGAGATTTGAAATATCCTCACACATTTTTTCATTTGTTGACCCAAAAATAATATCATCAACATACACTTGCACAATGAGTAAATCATTTTTACATGTTTTCTTAAAAAGTGTTGTATCATTGTTTCCACGAGAAAAATTATTTTTGATCAAAAATGAACTTAATCTTTCATACCAAGCTCTAGGAGCTTGTTTTAAACCATACAAAGCTTTGGTGAGTTTAAAAACATGGTTTCGTTTCTTTTGATCCTCAAAGCCTGGAGGTTGACGGACATAAACTTGTTCATTTAAAAATCCATTTAAAAATGCACTTTTAACATCCATTTGAAAAAGTTTGATTTTTTTATGTGATGCATATGCAAGAAGGATGCGAATGGCTTCTAACCTTGCAACTGGAGCAAAGGTTTCATCATAGTCTATTCCTTCTTGTTGATTATAGCCTTGGGCAACCAACCTTGCTTTGTTTCTTACCACTTTTCCTTCTTCATCAAGCTTATTGTTTGATCTTGTGGATCAGGGACAAGAGTCCAGACTTCATTCTTCTCAAACTGAAGAAGTTCTTCTTTCATCGCATCGATCCAAGATTGATCAATTATTGCTTCTTTGATGGACTTTGGCTCTACTTGAGAAATCATTGCCATGTTGTTGTTTGCATCGTCTTTGAATGATCTCCTTGTTCTAATGCCATCAGCTGTATCCCCAATTATTTGATTTGGAGGATGATCATCTACAAGTCTCCAGCTTTTGGGAGGATTTTGAAACGGAGACTGTTTATCAATCTCGTTTTCCTGAAGATAGATCAATCTTCTATGTTTTCCCAGATTGTTTTTCCTCATCTTTCTTTTCCAACTCAAGATCATCAAACTCATCAAATAAAATGTTCATACTGATTTCAACAATTTTAGTTTTCAAATTAAAAACACGATATCCTTTAGATTCCGTTGAGTATCCTAAAAATATAGCTTTGTCCGATTTCGCATCAAATTTTGCCAAGTTGTCTTATTGTTTAAAATGTAGCAATAACAACCAAAGATGTGAAAATATGAAATATTTGGTTTTCTATTTTTCCAGATTTCATAAGGTGTTTTATCTATAATTTTTCTAATTGAAACACGATTCAAAATGTAACAAGAGGTATTTATGGCTTCAGCCTAAAAATATTTTTCCACAATGGATTCTTCCAAGATCGTTCTTGCCATCTCTTGCAAAGTTCTATTTTTTCTTTCAACAACCCCATTTTGTTGAGGAAATCTTGCACAAGATAGATTGTGAGAGATGCCAAGTTCTTCAAAAAATGTTTTGAGAGATGCATTTATAAATTCACCTCCATGATCACTTCTTACAGTGATGATATTTGATTCTTTTTCATTTCGAACTTTTTTACAAAAAAATTTGAAAGCATCAAATGCATCATCATTTTGTTTTAAAAATAAAACCCATGTGTATCTAGAAAAATCATCAACAATTACAAATCCATATTTCATGCCTCCTAAGCTAGTGGTTTTGATGGGACTGAAAAGATCAATGTGAAGTAGTTCAAGAGGTTTTTTAGTTTATATAAACTCTTTTGAATGAAAACTACTTTTAACTTGTTTTCCTTTTGCACATGCTTCACATACTTTATCTTTTTCAAAATTGATTTTAGGAAGTCCTCTAACAAGATCTAATTTTGACAAATTTGAAATCGTTTTCATACTTATATGTCCAGTTCTTTTATGCCATATCCATTTGTCTTTATTCATGGACATGAGGCAAGATTCAACTGGTAATTCTTCAATATATCAAATGTAAAGGTTTTTCTTTCTGGATGCAGAAAATATGATTTCTCCAGAAGTTGCCAATCACACTTCACATATGTTTGGTTTAAAAATAACCTCAAAACCATTATCACAGAGTTGACTAATGCTGAGAAGGTTATGTTTTAATCCTTCAACATATTGAACATCATTGATTTTGGCAGAATTTATTTTACCTATTATTCAATTTCCTTTTATCTTGGCTTGATCGTTGTTTCCAAATGTTACGGATCCTCCATTTTTTTTGATAAACGACATGAAGCAGTTCTTGTCACCCGTCATATGCCTTGAACAGCCACTGTCCAAAAACCATGGCCTTTTCTTGACATCTTGAGATCCATCCTGCATGATGTGTTATATCATTTTTAGCTACCCACTTAACTTTGGGTCCTGAGGAGTTAGTTTTAAAATCTAATTCCTTCTTGGTGTTTAAAATAGTCTCAGAGTGACTAATCTTAGACCAGGAGGGATGTTTAGTTGCCTGTTTTTGAAAAGGTTTGGAAAAACGAATTTCAGCTGATTTTGATACAGCTTCAGACCGATCTTCGTTTTTAACATCAGTTGAAGATCGATCCTGTTTTTTCAGATTTTGAGAAAATTTTGCCTTTGCTCTAAACTGTTCTTCCTTTTTAAAACTCTAAGTGTCCAATTTTGTTATAGTATGAACATTTGATTTTGCAATTTCCCTCTTTTCTTTCAGGAACAAAGAAATTTTCATACATTTTTTATTTTTGAGTTTTATCAAAACCAATCCCAGCTTTATCAAATATCCCTACTTGGGATCCCATGATTTTCTGAAATGTCTCAGTAGCTTGAATGAAATTCGTTAAATCATTTTTAAGAATTTCAATTTCAGCCTTGAGAAGATCGTTCTACGTTTGGGATGAAGATCAATCTTGGCTTTCAGAACTTTCATATTCAGAACCTTTGAGTTGAGATTCTTTCAGGTTTTGAATGATTTCTTTAAGTTTATCATTCATAGCCTGAACTTTCTCTTTCTCTTCTTTTTCTTTATGAAATTTTTCTTTAAAGGAACTACATTTTTGAATGAGAAAGTTTGAATCATTTAGCAAATTATCAAATTCGATTTCCATTTGTTTACATACAAGACATGGTTCAGAATTTGTTACCTCTGTATTTTCATTGTTTGCCATCAAACACAGGTTTGCTTCTTCAGGTTCATCTGTATCTGATTCATCAGAATCATCCCAGGTTGCCATCATTGATTTTTTCTTGAAAGGAAATTTCTTTGGCACCTTTTTGTTTAATGGACATTCAGTTTTGTAATGTCCTTGTTTGTTACATCCAAAGCAAGTGATTTTTCTTTTATCTATTTCAGCTTTGAAATCCTTTTTGTCTGGGGATCCTCTTTTGATCTGATCTTTTCTCCTCATCATTCTTTGTATCTTTCTTGTGAGAAGAGCAATCTCTTCATCAGCATCTTCTTGACCATCTTCTGAATCACTTTTCTCAATTGTTTGTTGAACACTTGGTGAGCTTTGAGATGCTTTTAAGGCTATTACTTTGCCTTTCTTTATAGGTTTATCTTCCAGCAACAGTACCTCATGCGCTCTTAGAGTACCAATCAGTTCTTCCAATCCCAGAACTTCAAGATTCTTTGCTTGGCTTATGGCTGTCACCATTGGTCTCCACATGATTGAGAGACATCTCGTGATTTTTCGTACCCTGTCTTGTACTGAATAAGCTTTGCCAAGTTAGCACATTTCATTCACTATAGTTGTGAATCTTGAGTACATTTCATCAATTGTTTCTCCATCATTCATTTCAAAAAATTCGAATTTTCGAATGCCAATATCAATTCTTGTTTCCTTAACATGACTTGTTCCCTCATGGTGAGTTTGCAATGTGTCCCATACTTTCTTGGCCGTATCGCATTCATCTACTCTTTCACTTTCTTCCCTGCTTAAAGCACATGATAAAAATAATTGAGCTTTTGAGTTTAGGAGTACCTTAGACTTCTCATCTGCTGTCCATTCAGCTTCTTTCTTTTCAGCCGATGTTGAGTCGTTTTGATCCACTCTTGGTATGAAGTCTCCATCTGTGATGATTCTCCACATACCAGTATCTTGTGACTTTAGGAACAATTGCATTTTGCTTTTCCAGAAGTAATAATCTGATCCACCAAAGTATGGTGGTCTGTTTGAAGACCCTCCTTCAGCAATGTATTTAGCTTTTGACATTATCTTCCTGAGTCTTTTGCTCTAACACTTTTTGAGTGTTTTAATTCTTATAGGTTGGCTCTCATGCCAATTGAAGTAACAATGTTAATTATAAGGAAGGGGGTTTGAATTATAATTGCCCCTTTTAAAAAAATTCCTGTTTGAAACTAAAAGTTTTACTCAAGATCGATCTTGGTAATACGAAGAACGATCTTGGTTAGTGTAAAAACAGCAAGATTGATTTTATCAATGTAAAAACTGATTGCAATGCATGTAATAAATAGAGAAAGAGATAGAGAGATTACTCAAGCATATATCCTGTTTTGAATTGCTTGGTACCTATCTTGTTTTAACACACTCAAATACACAAGTTAAATACCAAAACACTTAGAATCATAATTATAATTCTTAATTAACTTTTTGTTTAATTATCATCAAAACATTTAATTAGAGATTTTGTCTTAACATCTTTATCAAGTAAGATACAAAACAAAATTGCCATGTCAACATTAGAGGTTGAGTACATTTCAGCAGTTGGTTGAAGTTCTCAATTATTGTTGATGAAACACCAATTAGAAGACTACAAAATCCTAGAAACCAACATTCTCATATATTGTGACAACATTTCTGCCATTTGCATAACCAAGAACCCAATCCTACATTCTAGAGCCAAAAACATAGAAATCAAACACCATTTCATTAGGGACTTTGTTCAAAAAGGAGTACTTAATATCCAATTTGTAGACACTTGACACAAATGGGCTGACATATTCACCAAACCACTAGCTGAAGATAGGTTTGACTTCATTAAGCAACAACCAAATCTTACCTTTATACCTAATTGATGTTGTGCCAACCTTAGAGTAGTTTAGTTTCATCTTAGGATAAGTCTTATGTTTTATGCTCAAGATATATGCTATGTTCTATTCAGTTTTTTTTTAAAAAAAAAAGTTTCACTTTCAAATCATTTTGTCTAATGACAAAAGAGGGAGAAATATATTTGAGAACAATTTCTTGTTTGATATGTTTATGTATGCATCTACTATTTGATCTGTTTATGTATGCATGTGGGGAGATAATAAAAAATACTTAGACTTAGGTGGAGCCTTAAGTAAGGGGGAGTCAAAAAAAAAATTTGTTATCAAAAATACAGTTTTGTCATCATAAAAAATGGGGAGATTTTTGGAGCCAAGTTGATTTTATACTTAGAGTTTTAATGTTAACAAAAGTACTTTATGAGAACAATAAATTTAGCTTCAATAAGCATGCAAAGAAGAAAAACAGAGGAAGGTACCAGAGGAAGCGACTAGAGGATACCCACCAGAGGATACCATTAGAGGATACCATCAGAGGATACCACCAGAAGATACTCACCAGATGATACCCACCAAAGGATACCACCAGATGAAGTGACCGGAGGAAGTAAAAAGGTCAGGGGAAACGAAATCGAAACAGTCAATGAAATCCTCAGAATCAGAAAACTGCACGCTCCGGAAAAGAAAGCGCATTTGCCTCTGATGTTTGCCTCTGATGTTTGCCTCTGAAGTTTGAGTCTAAAGACTGTCTCTGAATGTTTCACGGGTTATGAGGATTTTTTATTGGATCTATCATAGGTTCAAAAGAATTTTCTTTCACAATTCTATTTTTGTTTGACCACAAAACTAACTAATCAACCGAAAATTAATTTCATGTGAATTCTACTGCAACAACTGTTTGCAGATTATGATTAATTGTAATTATTGAACAATTGTTACTTCAACACAATTAATTTAAAAATTGAATTCAATCAAATCTACAACTACCAATGTCGATCTTACCAATCCCTATACAAAATAAAATAAAACAATTGTTCAACTTATTTCAAATGGTCTCAAATTTAATTCTAAGCATCAACCAATTAACCCTAAATTAGAATAGATAAAATCGAATTCCATATGATTAAAACACTAAAACAAAATTACAATAAACTAAAGATTAAAGGGGAGAGAGATAAAATTAAAAAAAAAAATATTAATATTAAAGATCGATATTTATCTTGCTTGTTTGTTTGTGGGTGTTTTATTGAGGTGAAGTGTTGCTTTACCTTTAGCTCTACTAAGAGGCTTTGGAAGTTTTCTCATTGAAGTGTGTGTTGTTTTCGATCAGTACAACTATAGGGATGTTGATTGGGTCAATATGTTCTTCTAAAAGGACATTATTACATTTGTTACTATGATTTTTCTTAAAGGCTCGGCCTCAATCCACTTTTGGATATAGTCAATCTCCAAAGGAATCAAGGATGTCCATCCCCTAGCACGCAAATGGTCATGGTAAGGTGAGTGTGGTCAGATTTGTGTGTGTGTGTGGTGGGATGGGGGGTTCTTAGTGATTATCTTCATGTCATTGGTATTTGTTGCATTTTTGTACGTATCCTTATGCGTCTTCTTGCATGGAAGGTCAATAGTATCATGCTCGAAGGATCCTTTTACCTAGCCTTTTTACTCCCAAGTTATGTTTGCATATGCCTTCGCGCATCTCTTGTAGTACGTATTCGACATCTTCTTTGACAAGACACTTCAATAAGAGATGAGAGAATCCCCTTTGGTATATAGGATACTTGCAACAAGGAAGTAAAAGAAAGATTTACATTTTATTTTAGAAGCTTTGTTGCGATTAGGAGGGAGCCTCCCGTGTAGGATGGATTCGATAATTGGCATCATCCAACTCCTATGGGGTTTGCCTATTGGATGACGGATTTGTTTCCTCCTTTCCCTCTCATAGGGTCTTAGCCTTTAGGGTCCTCGTTGATTTAAAAACTATGTCGAACTCAGATAACTCCACGGACCACCTAGTCATTCTTCCTACCAAATTTGGTTTATACTAAAAGTATTATTCGTTCTCTTTGATTCATTCATTTTTCTTAATATGTTTGAGATCCTCTAATGGCTCACAAATTATGGGACAGAGGGAGTAGTTGATACCCTCTACTGAGTAACACATTTAAATTCTCTAATCATGTAGCATCTTTTAGTATTTGATTATTATTGTGTCTATTGTAATTATTTAGATGAAAATGTGCAGAAAATTATCAAATTAATTATTATTTATAGTTTAATAAGTTTTTCTTCCCTACAAATTTTTGAATTTTATTTTTCGTTCCCATAAAAAAATAGCACATTTTTAGTCCTTCAAAATATCTATGTCTACACATTTAGAGCCTGTTTGATTTAGTTTTAGAAAACTGTTTTTTAATTTTTAAAATTTGAAAAGAAAAAATTTGTTTGAAATATCACTTTTCAAAAACAGTTTTTCAAAAACTATTTTCATTTACCGGTTTTAAAAACTAAAAAACCAAAACTGCTTTTACATGTATTGGTTTTCAATTTTGCTTTTCTGCAATAAAAAAACCTCCGACAAAAACACACGAGAAAATGTGACTTTTCATTAATGGCACTTTAGTAATTATAACAACATTTGTTTTTTTTTTTTTCTCCAATTTATAACAATGGTAAAGCTCATGCACCCACCCTATCAATCTTTTTATCCATTTATTATTGGTGTTGCGTATGTATGAATTAACGAGTGAGAGAGAATTTGCCAAATAAACCAAAATAAGTGATACTAGATTTGTTTTTATATATTAGTATAATTATCATCACTGATGATTTAAAATAATTTTATACTGTCATCCAAAATCAAACAATCATTTTACTGTATAGATATATATTTTAACAGTTTTTTTAAATTGCCTCATACTTTATTTTTATTTTATATTAATGTAAAACTAATTTATTCAGGTGATGCATATCCTTCTTTCTCTATATATTATTATTATTATAATTATTATTATTATTATTATTACTACTACTACTAATAGATATAAAATGAATGCTTGTTTTGTGTTTTGAGATTAAGAGTTATTCACTAGTGTAAAATTATTTTACACCGACAATCAATTACACAGTGACAACACAAAAAATAAAAAAGAAAAGTTATATATATATATTGAATGAGTTGACAAATTGTTATTTATTATTAACTTTACACAGACACATCACCTTTAATCTCTTGTGCTTTCCAATATAAATAATGTGTCTTTTTTAATAGAACTTGTGTATTTATTCTTTTATTTTTTAACTAATATTTATTATTAATTTATTTTAAAATTATTTTTTGTAAAATTAATTAAAATTATATCAAGATATATTTCAACCTAATTTGATCTAAATCGAGGAAGATGGCTGACTTCATGAACTAGATGGAAGACATTGATCCTATTGAGGGGCGGTACATGCAAATAGTCTGACGCTCAAGTCAGTATTGATTTCAGGAGAGTGGGAGGTATTAGGATGAGAAAGTGTGTACCTTTATTGATACCGAAAGCACTGTTTATATAGACTTCAGTCCCAACATAGAGAGAGACAAAGACATTGAACGATCAACAATGTGGGTGGATTAGGCAGGGTAACAACCTTGAGCCTGTTACAACTAGATTTAGTCGTCTAGGGTTGAAGACCTTAACTATCTATGCAGGTCATGATATTCGACCGACTCGACGCGAGAGGCCTCATTAGACTTAGAACAATTTGGTACACATATAAGTGCATGGGTTCCTACAAAGAAACAAATTTCATGTAGAGGTAGAAAGACAACAATCATGCAAAATGTCATGTGTGCTTGTGATTTCAACATGATGTTTACATATGTATATTCTGGGTGGGAAGGAAGTGCACATGATTCAAAAGTTTTTTTGGATGCAATTTCAAATCCAAATGCAGGATTTCCTTGGCCACCTAGAGGTAAATCGTGATATCATAATAAAATTACAATATGTCGATGAGTTAATGAATTTAACTAGTAGAGCTAACATATTTTTTTATGAAGGTTCATTTTATCTCGTTGATTCTGGGTATCCATGTACTAGAGGTTTGCTTCCTCCTTATAGGGGTGAAAGATATCATGCCCAAGAATATAGAGGCCAAGGTAAACAACCTAGGAGTCCCAAAGAGTTATTTAACTACAGACATTCATCTCTACGGATGACAATTGAGCGTTGTTTTGGGGTGTTGAAAAAAAGATTTCCTATTTTGAAGTTGATGCCTCCTTATAAACCCTCCAGACAAAGACTTATAGTGATAGCTTGTTGTACTATTCATAACTACATACGTAAGTGGAATTTACCAGATGGATTATTCAACATATGGGAAGCAATGGATCCTATGGAACTTGAGAGGGTGAATGAAGCTCCAACGATAACTTAACTAGATTATCTGATGAAGGTGCGATTGAAACGACAATGAGTAGGAATCGTATTAGAGATAGGATGTGGGTACACCATCACAATTAGTTGCACAAATTACTATCTTTTAGATTTTATTATATACAATGTTGGTGAATATTTCTTAAATACTTGTGTTGGTTCGGCTTAATTTTTATGTTCTTGGTGGATAATATCTATGTTAAATTTTTATATACCTTTTTCTTCAATTGAATTTTAAAAATAGTGATCAAATAATATATTTTTATATTACAATTAAATTTGAAACTCTATTCACTTGCAATTAATCTTATTTTATAAAAAATTAAGTGAACAATAATGGACAAGTGTTTATTAAAATCTTTTAATAAAAATATATTTATTAATTATACTAAAATATTTTTATTGTATTTAAATGTTATTAGTTGAATTTTTCTATCTTTTTACTTTTATTATTTAACATAAGAAAAACAGATTTTGAAAATTGTATTACCAAATAGTTTTCTTAATTCTCTATTCAAAATCTGTTTTAAAAAATTAGATTATCAAATAGGTTTTTTTTTCTCATCTCTAAAACTATTTTTAAAAACAAGTATCTCAAACAGTTTTTTTCTTTAATTCTATTCTTTAAAACAATTTTTAAAATCAAATTTATACAATAATTTTTAAAAACTAAAATGCAAAAATGTTTCAAACAGGCCCTTGGTCTTTCATGTAAAATCAATGACTTGTTGACTAATCGAAATTCATGTAGCACCATCATATGGCTATTTTTGTTGAAATGGCACCATACAAAAAAATAAAAAAATTTACTTATTTATCATTAAAATTTATAGTTTCTATAAAATTTAAATTTTTGAATTTAGTCCCTAGCTAGTAAATAGAGGGAGGAAGATAGAGAAAGAGAAAGAAAAAGAGAAAGAGAAAGAGGGGTCGTAATTTTTAATTATAAAGAAAATGGCCCATGACAAACATTAATTAAATCTATCAAGAAGCAGCCTCCTTGACCTGAAAAAATAAATCTCCTTGCCAATTTAGACCGAATTGATTACAATTCTCCATTAAAGTGATCTGCCTCAAAACTATTGACACGACAGTATTTTCCAAATTAAATTAATTTATGAACTACTACTCCATTGGTCCTAAAATATCGATTACATATGTCAATTTTACAAAGATTAAAAAAAATAATAAATGAATAAAGATTGTAATTTTATTTAATTATCTTCATGAAGTATTATTAGTGTATTTTATTTATCATAATTATAAAATAGTGAATAATAATTTGAGAGGAAAATATATGATATTAATTATTTTTAAAGTTTTATTCTCTTATTATTCTAGCTCTAATTTATCTTGGAATTTTGAAAAATAATTCAATCAAAATCAATACAATCAAAAGCTTGATAGGATTAATAAACTCATTAAAAAAAGTTGGGTGTCATAATAAAATAAATGTGCATTAATCAAGAAGAAAGGATATGTGTTGAGCTTTGTGGGAATAACTAACAATCACGTCAATGGCTAAGCCCCAACTTAGAAAAATACATCTAAACTACAAAGATTCATGTGACGGTCATTCCATTTGGTCATGGATGAAATCTCATACAAACTAATTGTTCTAAATTTACGTGTGGTGGTTTAATTTACGTTTCATGAGATTTTCTCCTCTTTTCGGTTTCTTTTTAATTTATTTCAAAATAAATTTACTTTTTGTTTTCTATTTTTAATTTTAAAAATTATTTTTCATTTATATTAATAAAATGTAAGTAAATGGTATAAAAAATTATTATTCTACATCACCACAAGATTTTTCATGTGTCGATGCCACATCAACTTTTAAAAAGATCAAAATTCAACAAGGGATTAAAAATAGAATAATATCATCTTATAGAGATAGAATCTAAAAAAAATATTTTACAAAAACCAAAGTCATATTTCTCACGGATCAAAAGCACAATAAACCTTATATAAAAAAAAGTATCAAATCTTGAACATTATAATCTTATTACGATAAAAGTAAAATTAAATCTCTCTAATAAAAGTTAAATTTGTTAAACAATGAATATAAGTAATGAACAAGTTTAATATTATTTCTATTTTTTTATAATTTTCATAACTTATTCAATGAAGTAAAAAGAAAAAGCCTCAAATCTTACACATTATGTAACTAAAGTTAACTATTATCCTTTTTATATATATTTTACACATACCAATACCAACACAATCAATAAAGTTTGTTAATTTTGATGTCATTATTTAACTTTTTTTTTATAATGTCCTTAATCATTTAACTCTTTTATATAATAATGTTTGCTACATTAACATATGC